>JAXQQM020088992.1:0-348379 GCA_034641835.2 Pinus albicaulis
ATAATAAAAAAACTATATTCAAAGACAACGTAATCTGAGTAATTTGAATTTCCAAAGAATATTTATATGTGTCGCTGCCACTTTTCTCTACGTCAGCTATTACGTGAAAAAGGATATTGTTGACACTAGCAAGACCCTCGGGAAGCAACTATCTAGTTTGATCGAGACATTCTATTATAAAACTGCAAACATCCCTTCCACTCCAACACGGGATAGGGTTTTTGGTTAAAAAACGGATTTCCTAATTTACGTTTAGGGCTTCCTAGAAAAGAAATTTAACGACTTTAAATTGCTAAGATTCTGGGCAGAAGTATGGAAATAGTAAATGTCTAGGTTGATGATATTATTGAGAAAGTCTAATATAAAATTGGAAACATTCCTTCTGAACGAAAGGATCTAGTTTTTACTACCAAAAAGATTCATACCTTGGACACTGAAAGTGGAAACACTCCGGATAAGCTTTCCTTATAAGCGACTCAGTCCATAAAAAAAAGGATAAAATCCACATGCATCGAAAGAGAGGGAAAAAAAATAAGATCGACAAAAAAGATCGAAAGGGAGGAAAAAGAATGTAGTGCGTTATCCAATTGAAAATGGCTTCTTCCTCCCTTATTATGACTTTCTTTGTAATATGTTTAACTTTTACACTGGTACTCTCTCAAGCAGCAGAAATGCAGAATGATGTAGCAGGTGGTTTTTTCAATTCTTGTAGATCAATTTACTGGGTTAGTTGGTAGCTCATAATTATCTGAAAAGTGAATATAATGATATTTATTCTGCAGGTGAAAATCACTCGACGCTCCAACCTATCAAGCCACATGATATGATGAGGCCTGAGAAACATGATATTCCCATTTGTGACATTTGCCTAGGTACAGCGTGTCAATCTCCTCCTCTTTGCTGTGAACAATGCCCGCAGGTGCCGTGCTGCAGATCCCCTCCGACGTCACCGACACTATGAATCCCCGTTTGTTTCCTTTCTTGTTATTACGATGCACTGTTGGGTTATATGAAACCTTGAAATAAAGTCACTATTCTGTTTAACCTAATTACGACTAGAAACCCTAATTTTTTGTGGTTGGGATCCACGGTTGGGTTTGAAGGAAATTTTTAATAATGTCCACAATTTTACTTGGTGAACAACATATCTCTATTTCTGATCATAAATAATTTTTGAAATGCTTTGGATCTTTATGAGATTTACGTATTGTGGATGAGTGTATATGCTGTTATCACCTGTGTCAAAATCTCCCCTCATTGCTTTTATTTTGATGTACTACTAACCTACACATAAATATTGCATCCTGAAAAGGATCTCTGACAATCTCTGCTTTTTGTTCTCAATAGAATTTCTGCACGGTGAAAAGGAGGTGGCAAAATCTCCTATCATGTTTTTGAATGTAAGTAGATAAATATGAATAAGAAAAACTCAAAATAATTTTTTAAATAATGATATAATGATAATAATTTAATTTTAAGTTCACTGTATATGAGATCCTCTTGTTGGTGGGACAAGAGAGCTATCTCCAGACACCAAATTACTTTTTATTTGTGAGACAAGGGACCTATCTCCTCATAGCTATTTTACTGCTAAGTCTCTACCCTCTTCGGTTTTGAACCTATGACTTTTTAGGAGGAAACAATGCTCTTAACCATTCTTCTCACTCAAAGTGTATTAGGCCCACTCAAACTATACTAGTACAAACTATTAAACACCAAGTAATAACAAAATTATTGATTTTATAAATCAACATCATTTTCTGTTTGAGATAATGCCTCATTTATGATGCATACTAAAGATTAGGGATTGATCTGGTTTGTTGGAGAATGTTCTCTCAACCTCTCTCTCCAAAAGTGGAATAAGTTGGATCTCACTCCAAATATATATATTTAATGTATCTCTCTTTATTAAAGTAATATATAAATGAAGTAATATGTAAAATAATATTTTGGTTGTAAGTATCAAAATGAAGTGTCTATTTTTTATTTTCATATTTTGTTTTGTGTGAAATATTTCAACATGTTGTAGAATTGTTGTTCGAGTTTGTTTTCTGCTGCCACTGTTCTTGTTGGTGAAGATTTGTTTGTCAATTATCTGGAGCGTCTATGCCTTGTGTTGTATCCAACCTTAACCGCGAGGTATGAGTTCCGGAAGGAACTACTGTGTGATTCGTGGATTATTGCATGGATCGATTGCTGTTGAACCAGATATTCGTCTACATGACCAGCCGAAGTGGTCAAGTAGAAATCTGCGAGAGCTTCCATGGCGTGAACTTGCATTTCAAGATCTCCTTGACTAGACGTTAGTCAAAGCTACATTTGCATTATATGTATCTGGCTGTTATATGAGCGTGGGCACTGAGGTATATGAAATTTATGTTCTTCTCATGCTGTTGCGAGTCAGGGTACGCGTCCGGGAGTAGATATGGATTCCTGGCATGCTAATACTTACGTAGCCGGTTCGGGTAATGCCTTCGATTCCTACCGAGGCAAGCGAAATGGTAATGGTTACTTTTATGGAAACGCTGACTTTTCTCGCACTGGTTCGGGCACTGGTTCTAATGTCGGCTTTAAGCAAGGTGGTGATCAAATCTGACGGGCTCGTGGTGGTATTTGTGTTCATTGTTTATTTGACTCTATTGGCGTCCACCGTGTATAGGTGAACATGATTAAAGGAGTTGACTCTATAGCGTTTGACGAAAAGGATACAAAGATCACAGTAATTGGAGATGCGGATCCGGTGTCCCTCACGAATAGTCTCAGAAAATTTGGATTCGCAGATTTGGTGAGCATCGGATCTTCTGAATAGCCCGAGAAGAAAAATTGAAATTTTGCCTCAAAATGAGGGTGCAGGCAACAAGCTGGAGGCATTAAAACTAGAATGCTGCGAGTGCTTCTGCAGAAAGCATCTGGATGCAAAGAAGAAATAACCCACCGTGCGTTTTTTCTATTTAAAAATGAGTACCCGATCTACTTGACGAAGCACATAGAGATTTCTGTTCATCCCTGTTGTTCTTCATGATATAGTCCAGAGATATGGGTGAAATTAGTATGTTGGTTTGTAAAATTTTATAATAAAGAACTATTTATTGAATAGATTTACACAATTTAAAATAGCGGTTCTCAACGTTTTTTGGTGCCGAGAGAATGTATCGCTAATTTGATTGTGAGAATCTATTATATGCTGTACACCCTTGTTGTATTTCGGTGCTCCAAGATTGACAATTACAAGTTACTTTTACCTTGTGAGTTTGTAAGTGTGTAAAGGTCACTTTGTAGGATTGATCGCTGATCATATTCTGTACCTAGAATATTTTCCTATATGACTGTTGAAATTTATTCTTCGGGGTTATTTCACAGATGGAAATATTTCCATAGGGTAGTTCAGTGTCGAGACTCTTCTTCCGGAGTGTCAAGAATCTTTAATCTTATAAATTTAACATTGATGGTCAGAAGCAGGTGTACTTTAAATGGGTTGAAAGGTAAGCTCGAATAGGTGAAGAAAGAAAAAGAAGAATCGAGAAGACTGCAGAGTGGGTAGAGTTGCTGATGAAGACCAACTAGAAAAAAAAGAATGCAAATTTTGTAATTGTGATCTCAGTATTGTAAGTTTTATGTAATGTAGGCATTAAGTGGGGGTGTTTGAGATAATGCCTCATTTATTATACACACTAAAGATTAGGGATTGATCTGGTTTGTTGGAGGATGTTGAGAGATTCTCTCAACCTCTCCCTCCAAGAGTGGAATAAGTTGGATCTCACTCCAACTATATATGTTTGATGTATCTTTGTTTATTAAAGTAATATAGAAATTAATATTGTGAATCCTGTTCAATGGATGCTCTCCATTTTTCTAATTTTTTGGTCTCAGATAATTAATATCAAATTAGTTTTATCTAATAAAACAAATTAAAAAATAATAAATCAATGATTGACTGCATTGCTTTTTAATATTTATTATGTATCACTGACCTAAGTAAAAAATATAAGAATATAAAAAGCTTCTTATCATGCAAACCACTTGGATGATTATAAGGATACGAGCTAGAGAGATTTATTGAATCTGTTTTAATGTGATTTTTTTATTTTTTTTTGCATTATGTCTTTCCATGTTCAGTGGTTTCAGTTTTAAATACCTTCCATTCTTTCTACACTCGCCAATCTATATGCCTTTCACAAAATCGCAAATAGTAATACTTTCCTTTAGCATTGCCCGCGGAATAAATTGCACCAGAAGAAGGAATAGAATAGGGATCCTCATTCGCTACCAGTTATTTTCAATTGGTGTGAGAACAAATGGTAAAATGACTCGTCGCTGCCAAAATTGTATAAAATTAGATTTGTATTACACATTGGATTATACTTTTTGCAATTTCAAATAAAGAGTGGAAGGCAGTCGCTGTAAAATATTTAAATTTGTGTTATTTTAAAACCAGATACTTGTTATCAATGCAGTTATTTATGGCTTTTTTCTAAGTAAAATATTCATATTCTCTTTTTGATTTGAGTTATTTTGTGCCTACCATATACTACATTGTTTGTATTTAATGTATTTGCATATCGGGAAGAATATTGAAGACAGTACGTGTAACTGAAAAAGATGTGCCAGTATTACAATGGGGAAAGCGGCAGTGGGTTTTGAGATACTTCATCTAGTTCCAAGAATGTTACTGGTTACATCAAAACATACTTGAAAACGTTGCTAGAGTAGTTCTGATTTAGAATATACTAGCACAACCACATTAGTAAAAACTAATGTGGTTGATATACGCCGATAGGCCTATATCCACTACCCATCACATTAATTTATATATCAATAAATAAATACTATATATAATAAATTTATTATATTAACTTGAAATATATATATTATATATTAATAATATTATAATAAGTATTAATAATATATATTAAAATTATTTATTAATATATTAAAAATATTAACTATATACATACTATAAATTAACTTGAAATATATATAATATATATTAATAATATTATAATATTACTAATAATCATTATTAATAAATATTAGAATATTTATTTATAATGATTATTAGTAATATTATAATATTATTATTATTAATATTACTAAATAAATATTAAAATAGTATAATATTATTAATATATATTGTTAATAATATTATAATATTACTAATAATCATTTTTAATAAATATTTGAATATTTATTAATAATATTATAATATTACTAGTAATCATTATTAATAAATATTTGAATATTTATTTATAATGATTATTATTAATATTATAATATTATTAATAATATATAATAACAATATTATAATATTACAGATAATCATTATTAATAGATATTTGAATATTTATTTATAATGAATACTAGTAATATTATAATATTATTAATATATACAAAAATATTTTACTTATATTATTCATATTATAATAAGTATTAATAATATATATTATATATTAATAATATTATAATAATATTATAATATTTATTAATAAATGTTTATTAATAATATATATTAATAATATTATAATATTACTAATAATCATTATTAATAAATACTTGAATATTTATTTATAATGATTATTAGTAATTTTATAATATTATTAATATTACTAAATAAATATTAAAATATTATAATACTATTAATATATACAAAAATATTTTATAAATATTATTAATATCATAGATGGTTATATTATTAATAAACCAAAAGAACTAATAATATATTAATAATATTATAATAATATATATTATATATTAACAACCCAAGGGAATTGATTTAAACATGGAGACAATTGTTGTCGCAATGCGACGTTGGGCCAAGTATGACCATGGTTGGCCATGGGTGATTTTCATATTGATACAATGTTTGTCGGAATGTGACATTTGATCATCTGTGACATTGATCGATTATTCATATTATAAAACAAAAAAACTAATAAACCCAAGGGTTTAATATTATAAACCAAAGGAATTGGTGAACCCAAGGGACAACCATTACCCAAAAAATTATAAACCAAAGTAATTGGTGAACCCAAGGGAATTGATTTAAACATTGAGACAATTGTTGTCGCAATCCGACATTGGACCAACTATGACCAGGGTTGGCCATGGGTGATTTTCATATTGAGACAATATTTGTCAGAATGTGACATTTGATCATGGATGACATTGATCGATTATTCATATTATAAACCAAAAGAACTAATAAACCCAAGGGTTTAATATTATAAACCAAAGGAATTGGTGAACCCAAGGGACAACCATTACCCAAAAAATTATAAACCAAAGTAATTGGTGAACCCAAGGGAATTGATTTAAACATTGAGACAATTGTTGTCACAATCCGACATTGGACCGACTATGACTAAGGTTGGCCATGGGTGATTTTCATATTGAGACAATATTTGTCAGAATGTGACATTTGATCATGGATGACATTGAACGACTATTCATATTATAAACCAAAAGAACTAATAAACCTAAGGGTTTAATATTATAAACCAAAGGAATTGGTGAACCCAAGGGACAACCATTACACAACAAATTATAAACCAAAAAGAATTGGTGAACCCAAGGGAATTGATTTAAACATTGAGACAATTGTTGTCACAATGTGACGTTGGACCAACTATGACCATGGTTGGCCATGGGTGATTTTCATATTGAGACAATAGATGTCAAAAATACGCTTTTGATCATGGATGACATTGTTGACTATTCATATTATAAACCAAAAGATGTAATAAACCCAAGGGTTTAATATTATAAACCAAAGGAATTGGTGAACCCTAGGGAAAACCATTACCCAACAAATTATAAACCAAAGGAACTGGTGAACCCAAGGCAATTTATTCAAACATTGAGACGCATTGTTGTCACAATGCAACGTTGGACCAACTATGACCATGGTTGGCCATGGGTGATTTTCATATTAAGACAATATTTGTCAGAATATGACATTTGATCATGGATGGCATTGATCGATTATTCATATTATAAACCAAAAGAACTAATAAACCCAAGGGTTTAATATTATAAACGAAAGGAATTGGTGTGCACCTTGCTCACTAAATTTAATGCCAATAAAAATTTACACTGAAACCATGGAATACCTTGTGAACTAAATGGAATATCGATTATTCATATTATAAACCAAAAAAACTAATAAACCCAAGGGTTTAATATTATAAACCAAAGCAAGTGGTGAACCCAAGGGAAAATCATTACGCAAAAAATTATAAACCAAAGGAATTGGTGAACCCAAGGGAATTGATTTAAACATTGAGACAATTGTTGTCGCAATGTGATGTTGGGCCAACTATGACTGTGGTTGGCCATGGGTGATTTTAATATTGATACAATGTTTGTCAGAATGTGACATTTGATCATGGATGACATTGATCAATTATTCATATTATAAACCAAAAAAACTAATAAACCCAAGGGTTTAATATTATAAGCCAAACGAATTGGTGAACCCAAGGGACAACCATTACCCAAAAAATTATAAACCAAATTAATTGGTGAACCCAAGGGAATTGATTTAAACATTGAGACAATTGTTGTCACAATCCGACATTGGACCAACTATGACTAAGGTTGGGCATGGGTGATTTTCATAATATTTGTTAGAATGTGACATTTGATCATGGATGACATTGAACGACTATTCATATTATAAACCAAAAGAACTAATAAACCCAAGGGTTTAATATTATAAACCAAAGGAATTGGTGAACCCAAGGGACAACCATTACACAACAAATTATAAACCAAAAAGAATTGGTGAACCCAAGGGAATTTATTTAAACATTGAGACAATTGTTGTCACAATGCGACGTTGGAACAACTATGACCATGGTTGGCCATGGGTGATTTTCATATTGAGACAATATTTGTCAAAATGCGGCTTTTGATCATGGATGACATTGATCGACTATTCATATTATAAACCAAAAGATGTAATAAACCCAAGGGTTTAATATTATAAACCAAAGGAATTGGTGAACCCTAGGGAAAACCATTACCCAAAAAATTATAAACCAAAGGAACTGGTGAACCCAAGGCAATTTATTCAAACATTGAGACGCATTGTTGTCACAATGCGACGTTGGACCAACTATGACCATGGTTGGCCATGGGTGATTTTCATATTAAGACAATATTTGTCAGAATGCGACATTTTATCATGGATGGAATTGATCGATTATTCATATTATAAACCAAAAGAACTAATAAACCCAAGGGTTTAATATTATAAACGAAAGGAATTGGTGTGCACCTTGCTCACTAAATTTAATGCCAATAAAAATTTACACGGAAACCATGGAATACCTTGCTAACTAAATGGAATATCGATTATTCATATTATAAACCAAAAAAACTAATAAACCCAAGGGTTTAATATTATAAACCAATGCAAGTGATGAACCCAAGGGAAAATCATTACGCAAAAAATTATAAACCAAAGGAATTGGTGAACCCAAGGGAATTGATTTAAACATTGAGACAATTGTTGTCGCAATGTGACGTTGGGCCAAGTATGACCGTGGATGGCCATGGGTGATTTTAATATTGATACAATGTTTGTCAGAATGTGACATTTGATCATGGATGACATTGATCAATTATTCATATTATAAACCAAAGGAATTGGTGAACCCAAGGGACAACCATTACCCAAAAAATTATAAACCAAAGTAATTGGTGAACCCAAGGGAATTGATTTGAACATTGAGACAATTGTTTTCACAATCCGACATTGGACCAACTATGACTAAGGTTGGGCATGGGTGATTTTCATATTGAGACAATATTTGTCAGAATGTGACATTTGATCATGGATGACATTGAACGACTATTCATAACTATTCATGTTATAAACCAAGACTAATGAGCCAGAAGTTTGTCTTATAAACTCGAATTCAAATAGACAAGATATCATACAAAATTACTCACCAAAAGAATTGCAGGCGAAACCAAAGAAGGTATTTAAAACAATGGACATTAATATTGTCTGTCGACATTATTGAACAAACTAAACTGATTTAATATACGGTATTTTCATATTAGAGATATTTATCAAAATCGTTTTGATCATGGATGACATGACCGACTATTTCCATACCCACTTAAAACCCAAAAGATGTAAACAAAACTATTTAACATCACTTATAAACAAAGTATACTAAAAACGGAAACCTAAATTATTACCAATGAAAATTATAAAATATAAAGAACTCGTAATTATGACGATTTATTCAAACATTGGGCACATATTATTGTCATAATGCAATAATTAGATCGGTAACTTCACGTACTTGGTTGGCCATGGCTGATTTCATATTAAGACAATATTTGCCAAAGATGCGGCATTCGTCATAGTTTCATGGTTCGATTATTCATAACCCAAAACAAAGATGCAATAATTCTAGGGACAATATGACAAATAAAGGAATTAAAGGAATAAAGACAATATTATAACAAATTATAAACAAAAGTGTTTAAACGACCTGAACAGGTATTATTACAATGCAACATTAATTAGGTATGACCTGCTAGTTGTGTTCATAGGTGGTACCTCATATTATTGATAATTTATCGAATATGACATACATTACCGATATGGATAACCATTCATCAATTATTCATCATTACTCAATAAACAACTCATCAAATGATTTATATTTGTAAACAAAGAATTAGGTGAACGAATTATTTAAACGTTAGAGACAATTGTACAAAAAGTACTAATGTTCGACGTTGAAACAACTATGACAATGGTTGGCCATGGGTGATTTTCATATTGAGACAATATTTGTCAAAATGTGACATTTATCATGGATGACATTGATCGACTATTCATATTATAAACCGAATCATTAATACTTCAATCATACGGCTAAAGTGAATAGAAGTTTTAATTTTTATATTGTTATTAATAATTATATTGTTAATTATTAAAAAAGAAATATTATTATTCTTATTTATTAATATTAATATTAAGATTATTACAATAGTTTAAATTAATATGTTTAACATTAACATGTGTATTTATTATTAATATTAATTAACATTAAAAGAGGTATTGACCAAAGTTTGGCCTTGGTAGACATTAACCATCATCATCATCATAATCAAATTGTTTATATTTAATATTTGTATATTAAATTATGTGTTATATATATATATATATATATATATATATATATATATATATATATATAGATTTTTTAATTAAAATTAACAAATAAAAAAAACTTTATTTAAAAAATTTCCTATATTTCAATAAAATAAATATTATTATTTATATAAATTATAATCAATAATCAAGAAATTGTGGAAAAGATGTCTTTTTATTTAAAATTAAGAAATAAAAAAAAAATATTTAAAAATTTTCTTATATTTCAATAAAATAAATATTATTATTTATATAAGTTATAATCAATAATCAAGAAACTGTGCAAAATATGTTTTTTTATTAGTAATAATAAAATATGTTTTTCTAAAAATTAGTAATGCTTAAAATTATATATAAAAAAAAATATTAAAAATTATAGACTTACACTTTTCTCTTTTAGAGAAATAAAATAATTATTTTGCGTACATTATAATATTTCACATATATCATATATAAAGTATATATAATTTTTTTTAATTAATTTAAAAAAATATGAATTATAACATTAACCATTATGAGGACTCAGGTGGGATCCTAGTTGACTCTGTAAATAGGGAACTGGTCACTGACGATGTCTCTTTGGTTATGTTGAATTATGTTCACGAATATACTTCTTCCAACTCCGAAAAGGGAACACCTTCAACTGTCAACAATAAACTGTAGATTGCCTTGCTTGATCCACCTCCTATAGGTTGGACCAAGGTTAGGTTGTGAAAAAGAAAGACAAAAAAGTGATTTTGAAAACAATCCCAAATGGAATGATGTTGTATAGTCTATCAAATTCCATGATAGTTTTTTACTTCTAATATGTGTCAACATCCAAAATTAACAATTTCTATCATAATATAATTTTGTTTTCTAATAATAAAAAATATCAATATATTTATATAACTATATTAATTAAAATTTATAATATTTTCTTAAATATATTATTTCAACCCAATAATATTAAAGTAGTATTTCTATCAACATCAACAAAAATGATGAAAATAAATTAAAACTGCATTTCCACAAACAATATTTATGTCGCCCAATAGAACAAAAGAACATGAACTATGAACTCAGAAAAACTCCGCTATTAAAGGTCACCATTCTAAATCTCCACAAAAATTTCAAACTAATCTAAAATGTATATTTCATATTAACAGTTTTGTTTTGTTTTTGAATTGTTTTTACATCATTAATTACTTTGAAACGCACGATTTCAACAAAAACAATTATATTATTGCACTCGAAATATCTCAAAAATATATGTTATATTTTATAATGAATTATAGTTGAAAAAAAAAAACAGGTTTCAACAAAAACAATTATATTATCGCACTCGAAATATCTCAGAAATATACGTTATATTTTACAGTGAATTATGGTTAAAAAAAAGTTCTGTAACTTATCGAGCAAATATTTGTTAGAAGGTTATGTTCAAGCTATGTAGTTTATTTAGTCTATTCTCCAAATAGTTTGTGAAGATATTAAATCCACTATGTAGTTTTTTTACGTTATTGTCTCAATAATTTTTGAAGATATTAAATCTATTTATATTTATATATTTATTTAAATAATAAAATATTATAATTTTTTCAAAATTGTAGAACAAAATTCAAATTGAAAAAACAAATACTAAAAAATTAAACAATACTATAAAAATTTAGCAAAACTTGCTAAGTCCTTAGTAGTGAATGTCAATAGACATTAACGCGGCTACTTCAGTGAATAAAGAACTATTGAGTAGAATAAAAACCAAAAATAATAAACATTTCATAAGAGACCAGGGAAGAGTTCTATAAATCGATATAGTTATTTACAAATTTAGATTGCAATTTTAAAATTTTATTTGGTAAATGTCAAAATGTAAACATAAATTTCAAGTTAATATTTGAAACTATATTTATTAATATAAACAAAATAATATAAAAATATTATAATTTTTTACTTAAAATCTTGAAATATAAATTTAAATTAAAAAAAAATTAATAAAAATATCAAATTAACATTAATAGATTGTAATTATTTTTCTAAAAAACAATCCACATGAAAAAATTTCTACACAGTTGCCTTCAGCAGTGAAAAAAAAAAAATTATCCTGTCCCTCCCAAGCTTAAGAAAACCAGAAATCTCCCCTGTCCCTCCCAAACTTAGGAAGACCAGAAATCTCTCCTGTCCCTTCGAAGCTTAGGATGGTGCCGGGTGAGTTCTGTATCTCTCGCACAATCACTTTTTCAAAGGAAAATTAGGTGTTGCCTCTGGAACCAACAAAGAAGCTGAACTTCCTGTGTGATGAAAGTTGCTTTCTTCAAAGGAATAAAAAGTGTTCATATTTTTGGGACTTAAAATTGATTGTTGATTAGTTTTATTGCAGATCTAAGCTCAGGGTTCTTTAGTGTAATTGCAGATCTAAGCTCAGGGTTCTTAGGCTGAAATCTTGGTACAACCAGATCAGGCGCTTCAGGAGGTTTTCGATGACATTGGGGTCCAACATGTTTTCCATGAACACAACCTTGTAGCTGATCTTCTATCTAAAAGGTCACTGATTCTGGAAGCAGGTTTATGTGTTGTGATTGAATCTAACCCGGACTGCTTAAACTCTGTTTATACCTGAAGTCTTTTTTTAGTTATAGCAGCCATGTCTTTTACAGACTGTCATATCTTAGCACTATTCTGTCACTTTCAGCTGAAGGTCCGTAGTTCAGAGGAAATTTTTTTGGTTTAACGCTGTATATGCTAGTGCTGTTTTTATTTCAGCGTTGTCAGGTTTCTTGGAATCTGATTATGTAATGAGATTATACTTCTTTCATAATTAAAAGTATGCTTTTCTGAAAAAGAAGAAAGAAAAAAAGGAGACATTAAGAAAGTAAATCGGGACAGAACAAGCCACTATTTAAAATAGCTTTCAGCCTCTCGTTTCCATCGCTGGCAGGAAACTTGAAAGACGAAAAAATTCACCACAGCTTTGCAGAAAATCCGGATTTACGACAAAAATCATCACAGTTTAACGATTCCGGCATAATTATGTCAAAGATCTATAAATTGCTGCATGCAGATATAAATATTTTTTCCTGGATCCGGTTCCTGTCTGCATATTCACAGCTTTGCAGAAATTTCTTATTTGCGAGGCAAATTTCGTGATTCAGGCATAAAGATTCATAAATCGCTGGATGTAATTGTAAACATTCACTTCTAAAACGAATATAATGTTCAATTATTGCATTTTAGCTTTAAATTTGTGGCGGAAGATGCAAAAGATTTAAAACCTAGCGAAAAAACTGAAATGGCTGTCTAGAAGGAAGATTTAAGGGTTTTGACATATTTTTACCGGACTACGAGATGCAAAAGATTTAAAACCTAACGAAAAAAATGAAATGGCTGTCTAGAAGGAAGATTTAGGGCTTTTGACGTATTTTTACCGGACCACGAGATGCAAAAGATTTAAAACCTAGCGAAAACAATGAAATGGCTGTCTAGAAGGAAGATTTAGGGGTTTTGACATATTTTTACCAGACTACGAACTACCATAGACGGCCTCGGCCCTGTTTCGTTCTTTACAAGGTCCAGCGCTATTTCCATGCCAGAATTTCCGGATCCCACGATAAGAACTCTGTTGCCTTTGAAATATTTTTCATTTTTGTAATCAATCGAATGGATAACAGTTCCTCGAAAGCTGTCCAGCCCGGGAACATCTGGCATGAAATTTTCACTGAATTCCCCTGTCGCCACAACTAGAAACCTTCCGTGGTACTCCCTCTCAGAATTATCTGAAGAACACCTTGTAATGACATGCCATCTTCCCGTCTCCTGACTGAAGCTCGCAGACTCCACGGTCTGGTAGAACTGCGACTGAATATTAAATCTTCTAGCATATTTTTCCATGTAGGCAACAAAATGATCCCTGGTAAGATACATATGGTATTCATCAGGAATAGGCATGAGAGGAAGGTTGGAGAGTTCTTTGCCACCATACATCCTCACCCGATCGTACGTCCGGTTTTTCCACAGGGAACCCATGCAGCAATCTCGCTCCAGAACGAGACTGGAAATTCCGAAGTCTGCAAGCAAACCAAACCAAACAAAAACTCATACAGACCAAAATGATACCACACCAGGAAAAACTCATATTAGTCGAGACAAGGTAGCGATGGGAGGAGAAGGTTGGGAAAAGGCGGAGATTCAGACACTAGGCAACGCTTCTGCCACGTTACAGACAACTCTTCCACTCCTCCACCGTTACCGATTTGAAACCACCACGACGCCCACAACGTTGACACCTTGCATAACCGTTTCACACACTTGGACAAGGTTAATCTTTCAGTTTCATTCGAAAGGTTAATCTTGATAGGTGTCAATTAATAAATGGCACAGTAAATTTTTAATTTAGATTTGTAAAAAATTAATTTAAGTACGGTTTAAACACGTGATTTAGATATGCAAGGAAGTTAGTGGGGTAGATTTCATCCATCGATTTAGTGGTGACGACCAGAATATACTGGCATCTTCCAATCCTGACCATCAGATCAAAAAAATTAATTAGCCTAATCACAAAACATGCTCCTTCCGACAGGGGGTTACGCCTATCGGCGTAAATATCTGGAGAAAATAGTAAAGGTAGTTAAAAGGAGAATGGATATTGGGCAGATTATAAAAGTTAATAAAAGTTTACAGAATTTTATATGGTATAATAAAGGTTGTACACAGTTATTTATATGGTTTTGTGAAAAAATATGATTTTTAAAGAGAAGTTTCAGATTTTTTTTAAGAATGAAGAGGATTTTTACTTTGGAATAACATAATTAATGTGTCTATTTCGAATATAATTATATTTGGAATATAATTATTACGTTTATAGACATCTTTTTGTTGGAATTCATCACTTTAATGATTTTGCTAATAATTTTTTTTGATCTTATTATCTAAATTATAAGATGTCAGTATATTCTAGCTGTTGTTACTATATCAATGTATGAAAATCAAAATCATAACTTCCCTGCATATCTAAATCATATATTTAAACCTTGAATAAAATATTTTTTTACCAAATCATGATTAAAATTTTATTATGCCTTTTATGTATCACTACTTATAAGGATTAGAAAAAAATAAAGATAAATATCAAATTAAAAATAAAAATACATTGAAACTTGGCTTTTGTTAACTAAAACGTGTCTCATAACCTAAAGTATGCGTTACTTTTGTGGTGGCCAGAGGTGATGCTGTAAGGCTCTTGATTTAAATTTATCTTTTAGAGAGGTTTTCTTTATATTAAAAATGGAAATTAAAAATATATTGAAATGTGGTTGTGTTCCTCTTAATTTAAGTAACAATTGTGGTAGTTTTTATTTATATTAAACATTTTATATTAAAGAGTGAAATTAAAAATATATTAAAAAGTTAATTTAAATAACAATTGTGGTAGTTTTTATTTATATTAAACATTTTATATTAAAGAGTGAAATTAAAAATACATTAAAAAGTTAAAATAGTTTTTATTTATATTAAACCTTTTATATTAAAGAGTGAAACTAAAAATACATTGAAAATTTAAGTATCAGTATGTTCAGTAAAACATGGTCTAGAGCTTGACCTTTGAATTATTGTAGACTTCTCCATTTACATTTTAATGTATCTATAATAGTATATTTTTAATAATTTGGTATGTAGTTTGTTTTTTTAGTTATTAGGTTTTCATATAATAAGATAAATTTTATCATTAAATTTGTATTTAGGTATTTAGTTTTTTATTGAATTTATTCTATTAGTATTGTTATTGATGATGATGATGATTAACATCCACTAAGACGAAACTTTGGTCTATTGGACCTATAATTTTCTTAGTTCTTAATTGTCTGGTTTCTCATATTTCTTGGGGAGATTGGTGTTGTAGGTTTCTTTTTTTTTTCTACGGTCTTCCAACTTCCTTTATCTTGCAACTCCTTCATCTCTATCTTCGGGATCTGGGAGATCTGCTTCCCTGCTAAAGGAAGATTTCTTTTGTGTGGTATTCAAATCCTCATAGTTTTTGATACTTGAGGGGCTCTTGGGTTCGTCTTTTTGTTGTTGGGCCGGGCTTTCCCCCTGCTTATCTTGAGATTTCTTGCTATTCAAAGTTTTGTGGAGAGTATTCTTCCTTGAGGACAATGTAATGTTCTTTTTGTGCTCTATCTGAGCATGTAGATCTATAGTGATTTTTTCTAACTAATTTTTTCTTTATAATAATATAATGCTTTATTAGGAGTTTTATAATATTAATAATAAGTTTATTAAGTTTATAATAATATTAGTTTTTCATATTTTTTTTAACCATAAATTAGTCTTATAATTTCTTTAATTTTATAATAAAATAGTAATAGTAATATTAATAACATTAATAATTAATATTTTAATATTAATATTATTATTTTTAATTGATTAATATTAATAAATAATTAATCAATATTAAAATTAATTAATATTCATGTTAATATTAATAATAGTATTAATATTAATATTATTAATATTGATAATGTATTAATTGCGATTAATTATTTATTAATATTATTAATATACTTAGTGTATTAAGGTAAAAACATATATTAACCAATTATGTTTTATTTTTATTTTATTTTTATTTTAGGTTATTTTATGATTTTACATATTTATACTTTATAATATTAAGTTTTTCTAAATTTTAATTTTCATAATATTATGTTTTCAAATTTAGGACCACAATATTATAAACTCTATTAAAAACCCTACAATAATAAAAATGATATTAATAACATTAAAATTTTAATATACACTAAAAATAATATTAATCATTAGTGTTTAAATAATGATGATTATGATTTACACTAAAAACTATATTAATAATAAAAATGACATTTTAATTATTATTAAAAACAATATTATTAATAACATTGATAATAATATTAATATTAAAAGCATCATTAATACAATATTCACGATGTTTATTTAAAATTAATTTTCATAATTGCATTAATAATAATAAGTTTCAAACATGATTAATGTTTATTAAAATTATTAATAATATTAATATGATTAATTACATTAATATTGTTAATATAAATCCTATTAATTACAACCTAGAGTTTGGACCTAGTTGTCCAATTTGAACACTTCCTCTCAACTAGGGAGAACTCCATCCACATATGCAATCAAACATCATGCGTCATCCCACCGTAACTTGATTTTCTGGACTCTTTATTTCATAATAGAAGTGGGTTAGTTACAAAGGCATCATTCCCCGGATGACAGATTCAGCCTAGAGATTTGAAACCTCTATCAAACTCACAAAGAGTCTCATACCAACTCGAAGTTGGTTTACCTGACCCGACGTCGGTTGGATGTTCGAAACCTCACTATACTTGATCCCAAATCAAGTGGTTGGACCATGCCATCCTAGATAGAGAGTATGGAAATCTATGATGCATCCATCAGTCTTTGCTACTAGTCTCTAGCTTTTCCCACCTCATTAGCCAAATGAGAGGTACTTCCCATGAGCCCTGAACTCAATGGGTAGGATGCATACGGGGCACAAATAATTAGAGGTGAACCAACTCAATAATCACAATGGTGGGGCCCAAGCACTCCAACAAGGCTGGACAAGCCTAGCCCTGTTGTTGCTTATAGCTCTAAGAAGTTATCCCCAAAGCCCCCTAGAGCTCCTAGAGCTCATCATCCAACAGGACCCACATCATTGGGTGGTTCCACGATACCAAGACTGTCACGGAAGGTTAGGAACTTGAACTTCCCCAAGGAATTTGTAAGAATATCTATGACCTGCTCATTAGTTCCTATATGATCAAGCCTTACGACCCCTCACTGTACCATATCTCGGATAAAGTGGTACTTGATATCAATATGCATGGATAGATCGTGGAACATTGGATTCTCGGACAAGTAAATCCCACTCTGGTTATCACGGAGTATCACAGTGGTATCTAGCACATGTCCAAACAACTCACTAAAGAGCGTTCACAACAAAACTGCTTCACAATAGGCCATACTCACTACAATGTATTCGGCCTTTGCGGTGCTCAAAGCCACCGAATTCTGCTTCCTGCTCATCCATGATATCGAAGCAGAACCAAGATTGAAGAAACATTCTGATGTGCTCTTACGATCCACCACACTGCCAGCTCAATCAGCATCAGTATATCCAACGAGTGTCACGATCCTAGAATTGTATCTTAGACCATGGCTTATCGTGCCCCGAAGATATCTCATAATATTCTTGGCACTAACCTAGTGAAAGTGATGAGGCTCAACCATCTGTTGACTCAAATTGTTCACTGCAAAACATATATCTGGATGGGTGTTCACTAAGAACATCAGGGCCCCTACAAGTTGACGATACTTAGTAGTATTAGACAATATGAGCCCAGCAGTGCTGCCACTCAAATTATTGAAGTTGAGATCCATTGGTGTTGACACGGACTTGCAGTCGACCAAAAAAAATATTTCTATAATCTTCACAATGTATTCTCCTTGAGAAAGGAAAATCTCGCCAGGTCTCTGCTAGACCTCTAGGCCTAGGAAATAGTGCATCAGTCCCAGGTCCTTCATCTTGAACTCAAAAGAGAGCTCCCTCTTGCACTAATGAATGAGAGGGTCAACACCTATTAGGAAGAGGTCATCCACATACAACACCAGAATGAGAGGCTTCCCCTTGAAAACCTTGAAGTAGAGGTTTAGATCAACATTACTTCAAGTGAAGCCCAACTTCATCAAGTATCTATCTATCCTCTCATACCAAGGTCTAGGTGCTTGCTTCATCCCATAGAGGGATTTATTCAACTTGCAAACATGGGTGTCCCGATCCTAGACTTCGAACCCCATAGGTTGCTCCACATATACCTCTTCCTTTATCGCACCATGTAGAAATGCAGTCTTCACATGCATCTGAAGAAGAATCCATCCTTACATAGTAGCAAGGGCTATAATAGATAGAATGGTGGTATATTGGGCCACAGGTGCAAATATGTCATCATAATATATGCCTTTCTTTTGAGAGAAGCCATGAGAAATGAACCTTGCCTTGAACCTTTTAGCACTTCCATCAGATCCATGCTTGATCTTGTAGAGAGATTTCGAGGTGACAATTGCTTTTTCCTTCTATCTTGTAACCACATCCTAGACATCATTCTCAATAATAGACTCATACTCTTCATGCATAGCATCCTTCCAGACTTGATTCTTTATGGCTTGCTCAAAGGATCCAGGCTCGGATTTTAAAATAGTACTCATGGTTGCTAGATACCCTTGGTGTCTACTCAGCTTTTTGCTTTCACGGAATGTCCCCTTTGGGGCCACATGTCCCTTAGAAACCTCGAGAGTGTCCCTGAGCCATGATGGTATCTTTCCCAGTGAAGGAGGTGGATCAATCGGGTCCATTGGTCCTTCAACATTAAGCATTGTTTCATCCTTCAGTTCTTCTTGATTTCAAGGCCTTGCTTCATGGTCTTCCTCAAATATCAGAAGATTAATTACTTTCCTCAGGGAAGCATCTTTTTCAAAGGTGACATTGTGGCATATCTCCACTTCCCTTTGACGAGACACATATACTCTATAGGCCTTCGAAGTTTCACTATAACCCACAAACATTACTTTCTTCCCAGAGGCATCTAGCTTGCTCCTCTTTTCTTTTGGCACATGAATGTAAACATGACATCCAAAAACCCTAAAATGTGAGAAGTTAGGTTTCTGACCAAAGGAAACCTCTTTGGGAGTTTTGGAGTCTAGAGCAGAATGCAAGCATTAGTTTTGTATGTACATAGTATTGTTCACAACTTCTCCCCATAGAAACTTCAGTAGACCTTGGTCACATAACATGGCATGGGCAGCTTCCACAATAGTCATGTTCTTTCGTTTAGCAACACCATTTTTCTTGGGAGTATAGACAGTTATGGTATCCCTCTTGATTCCAGCTTCTCTGCAAAAGTCCTTGAACTCATTTTTCTCATACTCAGTGCCATTATCTATTCTCAAAATCTTGATCTTCTTCCCTGTCATATTTTCCACTAAGGATTTGAAGGTACGGAACCACATGAAAACCTCATCCTTCTTCTTTAAGAAGTATATCCAGTTTTTTCGAGAGAATTCGTATACAAACATCATATAATATGAACATCCTCCCAAGGATGTCACAGAAAGCATACCAGATAGATCAGAATGGATCAATTGCAAGACATCAGATGTCTTTCTGACACTTAAGGGGAAAGTTCCCCTTGTATGCTTTCCTTCAACGCAACCCTTACATACACCTTCATTATTATTTGAAAACTATGGTATCCCTGTCACCACCTTCCTTGCTTCGGGAAGGGTTTTGTAGTGAAGGTGTCCAAACCTTAGCTGCCATAGTTTAGTTTGTCAGATAGTATCACATGTCATTTCTCCTAGTGGACTTCCTCCAACTTGGTATACTGTATCAACTCTAAACCCAATTGTGATAGCTTCCTTGAAGCTCTTCTTCCACATGAGAACCTTTCCATCAGTGAATGCCACATGGAAACCTTTCCTGTAAGTGGAGGACTTGACCTTGAGATAAGTGGAGGGTCACAGTCCTTGTCCCTTTCACGGGATATGTGGCACTATCTCCAAGGATAATTTCTAGATTAGTATCCTTCTCAACCATATCAGAGAGTGCTTCCTTTAACCAAGTGACATACCTTGAGGCACCATTATCTAAAGTTTCTTGACCTTTTGAAAGGTTGATCATTTCCACTGGAGGGAGCCTTAATCTTTCCCTTGAACATGTTGTTCCTTGGATTTCCATTCCTCTGGTTGTTGTTGTTATCATCACTGCCGGGATAATCCTTCCTGAAAGGACATTCTCTAGCATAGTGACCAGGCCTATGACAAGTGAAGCATTTGCCCTTCTTTCCTTGGGCCCCTGCTTTTCCCTTCTTCTTTAGACCACCAGAGTTCTTATTTCTAGAATGAGTAGCATATGCAACATTTCCTTCATTTCCATACTCCTTCATTCCTGATTCTTCTTAAACACATCTTGACAGTACTTTTTCAAAGTCAGGTATCACATTGTTATTTAGAATGGTAGTGTTGAACACATGCCATTCGGATGAGAGCCCTCCAAGTGCGGTGAGTACCATATCTAGATCAGTTATTGTTTCCCCAATAGCCAAAAGATTTTTCCTGATCTCGGTTAGCGTCAGTAAGTATGATTCTACAGACTCATCCCTGCATTTCTTCAAATTATTCAATTGATTCTTGAAGAATAGTACTTGATTTTCATTGTTGGCCTTGAACATGAGGATAAATTTATCGTACATCTCTTTGGATGTGCCCAAATAAGAGATGTAGGCCACCAAGTTTTTTATGAATGAATTCCTTGATCATTAGATTTTCTTTGATCTCCCCCTTCTTGTACTTTGTTTTGGTAGCAGCAGTAGTAGTGGATGGAGGTTCTTGGATTTTACCCTGCACATAGTCCATTATATCTTGGTCTTCCAATTTGAGATCCAATATCATCTTTCAAGCATGGAAGTCATCCTTCCCAGTCATTTTGTCATCCTCCTTGAAGCCATAGTTTGTGGAACCCATTTTCTTCTTCGGTGATCGCTAAAAATAGGGCTTGTCTTCACCTCTGCTTTAATACCATGTAAATTTATGTAGATATTATATGGTTGATGCAAATTTACTTTTCACTACAACAATCATATAAAAAATCAAGTAAAATTCTGATAGAACATACCAGTGGATCTATAGAAGACAAACCAGAAACAGAAAAATGGTGTGGTGCATTATGGTGGTTAATAGGATGCTTCAACCAACAAAGTATCCTTAGTTAGCCAACCCAGCATGTGTCACAATAGCCCTCAAAACAACCACACGATTAACTCAAATTCAACCCCAGAAAATTCAACGTAGAACAAAAGCAAGAAAGTCAACACAAATCGGTCTTTGATCAACCTTTTGACCTTGGTTCTTGTGCCAATATGTACTGCCTTCGAAAATAAAAGTCTCCACCAAAATTCAGCCTCTTCGGACCATGCGTTGACCAAATTCAATATTGATCAAAGTTGCGTGGAAGCCCTAGCTGTAGCAGTTTTATTCTTCGCCCTTCTTTCCCGCGTGTGAACTGAAACTGCCTTTAGGAGCTTGTACTAAATCAGAAGAGGATAGATGTTGTGAGAGAATGAGATGATGAGAAATGTCCTCCAACGTTGACTCTATTTATATCAATCACTGAGGGTGTGTGACACATCTTCTCGGGGTGTAAAACCTTAAGGCCGACCTGCACATATTTGAAATTATTAAAAATAAATTCAAAATAAATGTTCTGCTTATCAGATTAAGATCAATTTTAGATCTATCTTACACCTTTCCAAAAGAGGAACCCAATAGCAATATTGATATCTTCATCTGAGCATAAGAACCTGGAGTTTGGACCTAGTTGTCCAATTTTAACACCATCGCTATGGTTTTAGTCCAAGAAGAATATGGGATTGAACATCCCATCTATTATTTTATTCGTAATCTCAATGATATGGAAGTTAAGTACACATACGTTGAGAAGCTCTCTTTGGAAGTCGTTCAAGCCACATAATGATTTCACCATTATATCCTGCTCCGAAAGACCATTGCAATTTCAGATTGCAACCCTCTGACATACATTTTGTCACCTCAATTGATGGGGGGGGGGGGGGGTGGATATTCAAAATGGATCGTCATTTTGCAGGAATTTGATTGGAATTCATCAAATCCAAGTCAAAGAAGTCTTTGATATTTGCTGAGCTTATTTGTGACCTTCCTTCGAGTAGCACTAAATCTACTATGGAACCATCAATTTCAGACGAGTCTTTGCTTTTGATCAAGTCATCTAACCCATGGTACGAATATTTCATCATCTATCTCTCGAACGAAACTTTTTGGCCTAATACCTCTAGCTCACAACAACGATATATTCGATACCAAGCCAAATATTATCTTATCGTCTGTGATATACTTTATCATCGTGGTGTTAATATGTTTTTATGTAGGTGCCTAATGCATGAGGAGGCCAAGAAAGTTTTAAATGATTGCGACGCTGGTGCATGTGGTGGAAATTTTTCTGGTAATGCTACCATGCAGAAGCTTCTCCACGCTGGTTACTTCTAGCCTACCATATTTTGCAACTACATTATCATGGTTAGAAGTTGTCATGCTTGCAAGATATTTGATTGTAAAACCCGCTTGCCACCAACACCAATGCATATTGTTGTCACTCTTTGACCATTTGAAAAATGGGGCATTGACTTCATGACATTTAACCCCCACTCGGCCAAGGTATGTGTATATTATTGTCATCATCGACTATTTTACCAAGTGGGCTGAGTCGATTCCTACATTCAACAACATGAGACAAAATTTGCATTGTTCTTTTTTAACCATGTGGTTACATGGTTTGGTGTGTCGTAGGCCATAACCATAGTTCATGGAAAACATTTTCACAATCACATGATGGATGAGCTCACTGCCAAGTGAGGACTGTCACATGATATTTCTACCCATTATTATCCAGAAGCTAATGGATAAGTTGAAGCTATCAATGAGATTATTAAGTGTATGCTTCAACGCATGATTGTGGTTCATAAACAAAATTGGCACCTGATCCTGTACTCGACTTTGTGGGCATATTGAACCTCGGCGAGAAACGCAACCAGATTTACTCCCTTTTAGCTTGTTTATAGTTTGGAAGCTATCTTACTGATAAAATGTGAAATACCATTGTTGATACTTGCAATCGACCTTCTACCTAACACTTATGATGAAGAGGCCCATATTTTAGATCTCATGCATCTAGATGAAACACTTCATGATGCCACATTAGCCAACAAAGCGCATAAGAGACAAATAAAGGCGCAATATAACCGCAATGTCAAGCCTCTCACCTTCTCAGAAGGAGACCTTGTCTTGCTTTATGATCAAGAAGTTGATAAGATAGGAACAGGGAAATTTGAACCATTATGGCACGAGCCATACATTGTCAAGTGCATTCTAGCTAAGGGTGTGTACGAGTTGGTAGATTATGATGGGATTCCATTGGCGCAACCCCAGAATTGGATGTATCTTGAACATTACTATGCCTTATTTTGTGTAGTAAACATTGTATTATATGATTTGATTGTGTTTGTGTAGAAGTGTGCCTTTTAGAGTTTTTCATGTGCTTAGAAATCCGCTTTGTATTTTTTGCAGATGTCCGAATATTCAGAACCATTTGTGGGATATACTAATGTGCTAATCGTAGTACTCAGAATCTATCCTCTACAGCATGGGCCACATTCACTCCAAGTGGTGAGTTAGTGAGTTTCCAAGGGATTTTTATTGGTCGATTGACCAAAAATATCGCTAAGTATAGTGGGTTGATCGAAGTACTCTATGATGCCATGTCACTTGGAATTTACCACATCATCATCAAGCTAGGCTCACAACTTTTCGTACTACATATTACTAGCGTTTATACTGTTTGAAATTTTACGATTCATCGCACGTTCCTTAGAGTTCATCTTTTGGAAAGACATTTTGATTACATCCAATATCAACACATGTCTAGAAACTTTAACACTTTAGTTGATTCTTTGGCAAATTATGTGTTAAATAGACATTCACAACATATGTAAAGATATATTTTCAATTCACGTCATAAAAATGAATAGGATTGCACATAATCATAGAAAAAAACTAAAATTAGAATAGATTTATATCAAGTTTTTTACAAAAAATGTGTCCAAGACACATTGTTCATTTGACCTTAAAATGTATAAAGGCATAGCATAATCTAATTAGACCTAGTGATGCTCATGATAGCAGGTCATTTCTTGGGCTATCGTACGCAATAGCCTCATCCAACAGCTAGGCACACCAATGATATAGAATTTTATCCTCATAGGTAACTCCTCGATCTGGGAATCTGGTATCCCAAGAGTTAATCCCTTTATATGCTATTGCAACTCAACGAGCGTCTCGGCTAAAGCCAAATCCTGAATGACTATTCCTTCGATATTCCATTCTATCGATTCTCCCATCTGTTGTGCATGGACCACTAGTTGAATGGTACCTACATATGCATACATAAAACATCTTTAGTTTAGTCTTGGAAACATCAAAAAACAAAAAATATGTAAAAAACCCCAGCAATAAAAAACATGGTCAACATTTTACCTATAGCACCCCATTGAGTGTCGGTTGGTAAAATCAAATCTAGATCTTCGTGGAAATTCATCCCTGCATATGGATGCTCTTCTATGAAGATATTCTGTCTTCTGAGCCAACTAAATAATGCAGTGGAAAATGAGATTGATGACTGACCAGCATGTCTAGCCATCAACTCGACCCACAACTGCATCTGTGGATCTCTAAGACTAGCCAATCCTAATGTCACATGTTGTGGCTGCATCAATGGAACTCGCTCCAAAAAAAAAGTGATCAAGATCGACCTATAGCTGAAATTTTTGGTCTTTACACTTTTTACCTTGGTCAACTGTTCTTTCATCTGAAGGGGTACTACTTTAGCCCAGTTGAACACGATTGGCTTGAGACACTCAAGTGCATACTGCATGTATGATATGTTTGCAACATGTAGTGTCACGCTACCAGCTAGCTTTTCAATAGTGAATAGGAGTGTTCACAAAGGCATATCAAGTACATATTTGATATTTTATTTCCATCTTTGCTAGGCTTATTTCCTGGACAAAAAAAATGTCAAATGTAGTCCTTCACTATTTCACCTCCACTGATGGAGCTCGTAATGGAAATGGGGGCACTGTGTCTTGACAAACCTGTCGAAAAGTAAATGTCATTAAATAATATTGGGAGCACTTTGTCCCCAATGAGAAATACATGTAGTTTCAGGTCCCATGAATGAATCAAGAACTACAATAGTTCCATGTGTTGTCACATCCCTAACAATCTAAATTAATTGAGCAACCCATAGTCTCTGAGGGCTCTCGTGGTGCCATGATCATTGAGGGAAGCCATATCCTCTTCTTCATGTTATCTTTCTTGCCATGTAATTTATTTTCTGATCCAATTAAAGTAGGGAATCACACCATAGGCTTATTTAGGATCCATTCCATGTAAAAAATTGGAGAAATTTTTGGCAGAACTGAAATGCACCCAACACACTCTTGAGTTGAAGACAGAGCGTTGTAGAGGAACTAACCTTCTTTCCCGCCTCTTTGCAATGCACTTTTCGACATCCAAAGGTGCGTTGGTCCTAGGGTGTTATATAGTTACCCTAGGAGCCCCAAAAGCTAAAAAAATTGCATGAAACTGAACAAGAATTAGACCAATAGAAAGAGGAAGGTAAGATTTCCTAATTGGTCTGGGTGACACGAGAAATGGTCCATAGCATCTGTCGCAATAAGCCACTAAAGTTCGAGTGTGAGACAGGCGTTTACAGCTCATTATGGTGAGTTCATCGTGCATGATCGTGAAATCCAATTTTGACCACAAAGCACACTTCTATCTATTTTTAGAGATTTGTTAAACAAAAAAGGAACCCAAAGCGCACTTTTATCTCTTTTTTGAGCATTGTTAAACATGAAAAAGGAACCCCCCTGGAGTTCTCTTTCAGCCCTTTTTAGACTCCAAAAACATGAAAATATTATTGAGAACTTTTCCTTTAGAGCTTGTAAAAGGAATTGAAATGACATCTACTTAGTATAAGTTTAAGCCTTCTTCGAACTGAGATATACTATGTTTATGAAAAAGGAAAACTCTATAAGAACATGGCTAGGAAGTTCTCTCAAGTATTATTTTACACGTTTTCGGATCTGAGGGACTATTATATGAAAGGAACTTGTGGAGTTTTCTTTTAGTCCATTTCTCAAACTCTCTAAACATGAAAAGGGACTGAGTTTTCAGTGTCATTAGACTTGTTAAAGCATCAAATAGTGACGTACTTTTCGATCATGACAGGATCAAGTTTCACCTTTGCTAGACTCGTGAAAGCATCAAATAGCGATGTATTTACCCAAACGGTGGAATTATACATCAAGCATATGTTATCCTCCTCAAGCTTGTTAAAAAATAAAGAGGAATTTGTGAGTAATGACTAGGGAAAATTGGAAAGGGATAAAACACTTTATGGTAGCAAGTCGCTCTTGAACATGACACTTATTCACTTCATGTCCATGATCTTTGGGATGGGTAATCTACTTGAATGTATATCATACCTAAGTTCTATCACACCATCCATCACTTCAGTTTTGGGTCAAATTTTTCCAATTCATTTAGTGTCACCGATATGTTCAAAAGAAGTCACTCAATTATTCCTCATCCTTTTCAATACTCATAAACCTTGTTTTGATGACCGTTATCCCGGAAATTGCTTCATCAATGAAATTCTATCTCTAAAATATTTACTCCTATTTCATGTCATTAATGGGGGAAACATCGAACCCCTCCTGCGATGAGTCGTTTCCTGTCAACATCAGATCGTCATCCTAGAATTTGACTTAGAAACAACGTTTCAGTGCCTTGGACCTTGCTTACATAAACGACAGGGTTCTCACTTCTGGCGATAGGTTTACATCAAAGGCCTTCAACCGAAAGAATTTGTATGTTGTTCGGCATAAAATCATTTATTCACACCATGCATAATGTACTGCAGTACCTTGAGAGCCATTATCATCAATGGTGGTTTCTCTCACGTTTGTTAACGACTTACATTTATGGTTGATAGTCATACGGTGTCTTCCCATGTCTGACTTCAGATCACATTTTCGCATGGTTAGACTCATACTTAAGTGATTGAGTGAACGAGATAGAAGACCTTGGATCTAGTTTCATCCATATGGGTTGCGATTTTATGAGTAGTACCAAATCATCAGTACGATGGTCATTACTCAGATGGTCATCCTATTATGAGTATATATATGTAGACAAGTCTATACCTATAGATGAATTTATGATGTTATGATAGTTTATGCACTGAGAATGAGAATACCTCCCTCAACAATTCATGTCCAAGATGAAAATATATCATGATGTAATGTATTTTAATTGATGCAGGTCACCATCCTCTTTAGATCCTACTCATCACATCATAAAGAAAATAAAGCAACATTATCATTTTTGACTTAATGCTTTAAGGGGCAGCTGTTATAGGTCAATTTTGGAATCATCCCAGAACATAGATCAATATCCATTAGGGTCTATCATACTCTAAAATAGTTTCTACATGCCATTCACAAGTCATTCCATTGGTGATTTTCCTTCATGAAAGTTTCACTACTTAGATGCCAATTGAAGTGTCCCATTGAGCCATAAATGCACCCCTAGACTACAATAACTACTTTGCAGAGCATCTACTCCCATGCAAGGCTGTGTTGAAAAGGATTGAGGCATACTTTAGAGTAAATTGGTAGAATAGGAGCAAATTTTTCATTGTATTCCGAGAATCTTCCCAGCCTCTAGTGGCTTCTAGAAGTTGTTCCACCTTTCACCTCATTTGATAGCTTCGAATATGGACACCATGAATCCATTAAACATCCTATCATCCTATTCCCATGAAAAAGGAAACCTCTTCACCCATTTTTTTTAAATCCATTCAATGTTTCATTTATGTCAAACTACCTTCATCTGCTTATAAATAGAGCACTGATCATAGTGCGCAAAAGAGAAAGAATTTTTATTAAGTAGAGTTATGCTGGTGAGATCAAAGCTCTTGGAGGTATCGTGCATGTAATGTTATGCTGTTGGATTGTGATGCTAGGTGTAATGAGGATGGGACTGAAGTTGGAGGAGTGACATCAAATCGATCAACTGGTTGTAGTTCTCATTCTACTTCATAATAAAGACATTTGTTCCTTTCCTGATGCATGTGTCAATGATGTTATATGTATATTTACTAATTTAATCGATTCAATTTATTTAACTTGAATAGATCATATTTCCTTTATGTTATTTTATGTCTTTTGTTTGCCATTGAAAGTATCCACCAAGCGAGTTAAGTTAGACTGAGAGCGAGGAAAGCGACAAAAGGAGGTGAGGAAAAGTGAACATATTACAAGATGGTTTTCTTCCCTTTATCTATTCATTTTAAGGAAAAGGTCAGATATCTTTATTTCTGTTGTTGTATGTGCACCACCACACTCGTGGAAAACATACTTATCCGTAAGTTTGATTTCCATAAAACATAAGGAGGTGAAGATGAAAGTGCTAAGTGCCTAAGTAAGGGTTAATGAATGAATACTTCAATATGAAGTATATTTGCATGGTATAGGGTATATTTGATTGGTTGATCTGAAATAATGATACACCTGTGAATAAAATGATGAATCAAAATCATAAGACCTGAAATGACTATGTATTCCATGATCTGTTTATGAGTTATTTAGATTTTTGGTCTGGAACATGTTTGTTTGCAGTCAAGGTTATGATCTAATAATATTTGAAGTTTTGAAGTGTTAGGTGTTCATGAATTAGTTGGAGATCTGTATGCAATTTTGACACATGGAAAGTGCGTATAGATGCAAGTTTTTTTTTGCAGAGTCGCATATATATTTTGAAGTATGTTAAGATTTGTACGTTATTTGGGTTTTGGATAAGAATGTACATACATGGAAAATATTTATGGAAGGCACGTATGCAAGTAGGGTTTTACAGAAGAATATGTCTGATTAGTGGTTTTTTCTTTTTTTTGTCTTTCAATGAAGTCTTCATATAGATCTAAGTTTTTTATATATTGATAATATTTCTTAGCTGATTGTCATTAAGAATCGATGATTTTTTGGTTGATTGGAGATTCGGTAATGAGTTTATTTATTTGATAAAATGTTATGTTTTATTTTGATGTATGGTATTGGGGTTAAAAGAGTGTAGCAGGTCCAGTATGAAAACCTGATGAAAAGTGGCCTACAAATTGTGATGTATTGAAGCAGGTGGATCTAGTGTGAAAATTTATGAAACATAGTTTGCGATGGCGTTGAGATTTGGGGCCTTCAGTAAGGGGTCCTAGCTCCCTTCTAGTGGGTGTTGGTAATCGAGATCAAGGCGTCATAGCTCCCTTGTAGTGGGTATTGGTAAATGAGATCAGGGATTTGGAGCTCCCTTCTAGTTGGAGCTAGAGAACAAGAGAAGGTTGTAGCCTTATGCAAGTGGGTGTCTGTGTGCTAGTATGAGTCTGCGTCAGTACAAGATTGTAAGAAATTTTCTATATAATAAATATTGAAGACAAATATGACAATAACGATGGTTTTCTCCCACATTTGGTTTCCACCTCAAATACTTGTGTTCATACGTGTTCCTTATGTGCGATGGTTTAATCTGTTCTTACTACACATGTTTACTTCTTACTAAATGTCTAATGAATCAATGATGCACTAGTCTAATTGAAGTAACTGAAGATTTATCTAAATTATAATTTTACTGGGCATATGATAGTTTCCTTAATAACAGTCGTGTACATACGCTAGTTGGCTTAAGTAAATTCATGTAAAAATTCAGAAAAGAAAAACAATAATTTGTGTGAGTTTTAAATACTAATTCACCACCCCAACCCCACCCCTCTTAGTATTTCTCCCAAAAACTGGTTTCATAGTAGGTCCTTCTGAAGAAGCTTGATCACTTGAAGGAGATCCATCATAATGAGAAGGAAGCAAAAGAAGAAGGCTACTCAAAGGAAGAAGAAAACTCATAAAACACGTACAACAATAAGTGTAGAATAAAAAATAGGTACTCATTGTTGTTCTTGTGATCCACTTCCTTGTTCATGCAATATTGAAGATACTGAATATGAAAGTGAAAATAATTCTATGGATCTAGAAGCAGAAGTTTCAAAGATCAAAGAAGAAATTGAAGACCACAAATTCTATTTAATGAAAGGGAATGTATCTAAAAGTATGTGATTACTAGATCAAATAATCAGCTGTGGGAAATAAACTCAATTGAGCAAATTAACAAAGAAAATATAGACCAATGTCAAAGGCTGCAGGATGAAGTAACCAATCACAATGAAGGACTTCAAGCACAAAGCACATCTTTCAAATCAGATCTGGAAAAATCAAATAAGAGGAATAAATAACTATTTCAAACACTTGAAGAATAATAAAATGTGCTGAAAGAAGACATTATCAATTTAAAAGAGAAAGTATAAGAAGGAATAAGGGTCGAAGAAGGTATGAAGAAACAATACCAAAGAATGGAGGTTGAGGTAAGCATTTTAAAAGGTAAATTAGAATTAAAAATAAGCATTTGATATTTCAAGATAGAAATAATATCCTCAATAATATTCTTAGTAGTAAAATGATTCCATATATTAAATTGGTCTTCCTTTTCATGAAATTGTTAAGGGAGAATACAGTTCTGAAGCTAGTGCGAAAGATGAAAATCATAACAATGTAAAACTTGAAGTGGTTAAAGACACAAAAATCCAACCTAATAAAAAACCAAGAATCATGAATACTGAAAGGAAATCATTCGCACCTAAATATAGAAGTATCAATCAATTCTCTCATCTGATCAATAATGTTGAATGATTTATATGTCATAATTATGGAATGTTGCAGCCAATTGTAAAAACATATTGTTTCAATCGCAGACAAATAGACACTAACAGAAAGACCATCAACTCCCAGGTACTCAAGTTTCTTTAAGGGATATTGTTTTTCGTGGAACAGATTTGGTCATAAATTTGTTGATTGCAATGGAAGGAACACGAGACAAACATATTATGATTTGTCTGCTCCCTTTTCTAGTCACATAAGATGTTATGATTCTAACAAGTTTGGGCATGTAGAAAAAGAATGTAGTAAAATATCAATGAATCATGAAATACAACATTGAAGACAAATATATGATATCATAACACCGAAGAAATATGGATCCACCAACATTCCTCCTAACAAGTAGAAAGAAGAAGAGATAAGATGTGATCTTTCTCTCTGTGCATTTAAAAATGAAGATGAATGGTACATAGATAGTGGTTTTTCTTATCACATGGATGGTGATAAGAGTAAGATGGAGTCTCTCAAGAGAAATGAAGATGGTAAGGTTATTATTTCAGATGATGCTCAAAAAAAAGTTTTGGGAAAAGGTAGAATCAAAATTAACAAAAATAAAAATTCAACTTATAATTTATTAGTTCAAGGCCTAATACAAAAAATATTGAGTGCAGGCCGAATGGTAGATAATGGAAATGCAATTTTTTTGACATCAAGCAAATGCAAGTTCACGGATGAAGAAACTGGAAAGGTCATAGTAAGGGGATCCATAAACGATAATAAATTATATGTGTTTAAAGATCTGAACTCTCGCATATATAAGGAGGATTTAGTCTCATATTGAAAGAAGGGAGTTCCCATTACAATTCATTGTTCTTGAAATAATATTGTTAATAGTTACTGTAATATATGAAGATTGGTTTGTTAATGTTAGTTGTTTATATTTCTGAGAGTGCATCTGATGTATTAACAAAAGATAGGTATAGACTGTACAAGCTTAGGGGGAGCTGAAGCTATGAAATTTTACGTGTTTCACTTTTTGTACATGGGTTGCTTGAACTATAGTCACGTATATATGTGAGCTCCTTTACATATAGTCACGTATGCTTTTATTTGATGAAAAAATAATGGGAGAGACTCAAGGACAGACTCTGATATTCTCCTGACAGTCATGATTTCATTTTCTTGGTCTAGTGTTGATGGTTACAGTCTATTGATTTAGTATTGAGTTATGATGATCTATGAGTTTGACATTGATGATTATCTATTTCATCAAGATTCTTTGATGAGATAGTGAACAAGTAGCTCAGCTCCAGTGAGAGCATTAGCCTTGCTGCTAATGATGCATTGTTGGCATTAAATTTTTCTTATTATCATGATGTTATATTGTTGTCATGATACATGCATTGCTTATGATGAGGTTATGGATGAGCCCTAATCATATTTGTAAAATATTATCATTATCTGCACACATGGAGTTGATGCATGACTAATGATTCAGATATGAGGAAAGAGGATGCAAATCTTGTTGATGACTACTATCATGCTTGATTCCTACTCATGTTACTTTGTGATTATGAAAATAGAATAAATCTAAAAACACGAAGACCTTGGTGACAATAGATCACAAGGATGATTGGTTGATACATATCGATTATTGATGAAGTGGTTATGGTATGGTAATTCTTCTCGCACATTACGGCAAGAGTATGATGTTGCTACAAGGTTCATGAAGACATGGTTATTGATATTCTTATGTTACAACTTTTGAATGATAATTGGAGACATGGCTACATTGTCTTATCTTACCGATTGGTTCTCATGTATGTTGTTGATGCATGTCTATGGTGTTCAATCATGCTATATGATATGATGCTTCACTTATCTATCTTATTTCATGATGATATACTTGGTTCCCAAACATGTTTCTTTGATGAACATGGTTTTGGGATATTCCTTCCAAGGAAAAAAGGAAAGTTGTCTTTCATGAGGTTAAGCAGATTCGATAGCTAATATGTAAGAGAAGATATTATGATGTTGATATTGTAGACTTGGTCATAGGTTGATGATATTTAAATTTACCCATGTTGTTGTTGACACATAGTTATGGTGCAAATCCTTTACGGTATATGATGGTTGTAGATCATGGTTTTGATCTCTCACTGTTGAGGTCTTTCGCTCATGGTTATAAATTTCATATCTGTCATTTGAGGTAAAGGTCATGTAAAGACTAATGATGTAATCCTTATTATATTTAGTCATGTATGGAATTTTGAGGTCATGTAAAAAATTTAATCCCACTTATTTGGGTGGTTGTGTTAGATATGTAATCCCACTTCGTTGGGTAGTTGAGTCAAATATGCAAACCCACTTAATTGGGTGATTGATGTAAGTCTCAGTACTTGGTGATAGGAAAGGTCATAATAAGTTAAGTTATAGAGTCATGTACTTCACTGAATTTTTTTTTGAAGATTCAGCATGTTATTGGGGGGAGCATGGTCAGTATAGTGCAGATCATATCTATAGTTCTATTATATCTACAAGAATAGAGAAATCTTGTTTTAGCATTGCTCCGCCCTTTTCCCTTGATGTCAAAGGAGGAGAGTAACTTCGTGTTTGAATAATTCTTAGATTGATGCGTCTTAAAGGTATCTACAAATTGTGGTGATCAAATACCAACATGGTTGCCATCAAGTCCATAGGGGGAGATTGTTGGCATTATGATGTAATGTGTTTTCCTTGATGGAAACCTACTCGATGTGTTTTATTTTGATAGAAACCTACTTGATGAAGATGTAAACATGATGTATCCACAAGCCAGTTCAAATGTGATAGAGGAAGCAATACTAGACAAAGACATAATAATTATGAAGGTAAATTTTCAAGAAATATAAGCAGGTTCATTGAAGAAAAGTCATGTACCTATAGAGGTTTGATGAAGGTAAGGCACGCATATGCAGGTTGAATGAAGCCATGTCATTTACATACACATTTTCGATGAATCGAATTAGTGTATATGTAGGTTCGGTGAAGAAAAGTCATGTACACACGCGAGTATGAAGAAGCACATTCACGTACATTTGGAGCATTAATATTATTAAGTACCAAGTGTCCTTATCATTGTATTAACCCACAAGATTTAGCGTAGTAACGATTATTTGATCTTGTAAAATATTACCACCGGCACTAGTGTGGTTTTGGCTCATGTTATTAGCAAAGACTCAAACTATATAAGGAGGCGAAGATCAAAGTGCCAAGTGCATGAGTAAGGGTTAATGAACGAATAATTCAATTTGAAGTATATTTGCATGATATAGGGTATATTTGATTGGTTGATATGAAATAATGATGCACACGTGAATACAATGATGGATCAGGATCATTAGACCTGAAATGACTATGTATTGCATGATATGTTTATGAGTTGTTTAGAAATGTGCTCTAACCCATGTTTTTTTGCAGTGAAGGTTATGATTTGAATATTTTAAAAATTTTGAAGTGTTGCACAATCATGAATTAGTTACAGATCCATATGCGAGTTCGACACATGGAAATCACATATAGACACGGGTTTTGTTCTAGAGAGTCGTGTATATATTCTGAAATATGATAAGATTTTATGTGAGTTGGGTTCTGGATAAGCATGTACATAGACATAAAAGCATTATGTTAGGCACATATGTAAGCCAATGTTTTGCTGAAGGATACATATGATATGTGTTGTTGTTCTTCTATTCTCTGTCAATGAAGTCTACATATAGATCTGATTTTTTTGAATATTGATAATATTGGTAGGTTGATTGTGATTAAAGATAAGTGATAGTTCTGGTAATTGGCGATTTGAGTGTTTGGTTGATTGATTTGGTACAATGTTATTTTTAAGTTTTATGTATGCTATTAGGATTAAAAGAGTGTAGTGGGTCCAGTCTAAAAATCTGATTAAAAGTGGCCTACAAGTTGTGATGTATTGAAGCAGGTGGATCCAGTGTGAAAATTTATGAAACATGGTCCACAATGGTGTTGAGGTTTGGTGCCTTCAGTAAGGGGGTCGTAGCTCCCTTACAGTGGGTGCTAGTAAAGAATATCAAGTGGTCGTAGCTCCCTTCCTATTGGTGCTGGTAATTGAGATCAGGGGGTTGGAGCTCCCTTCCATTTGGAGGTAGAGAATGAGATAAGGTTGTAGCATTTTGTAGGTGGGTTCCTTATGCTGGTATCAGTCTGCGCTGCTACAATATGGTAATATATTTTCTATATAATAAATATTGAATACAGAGACAAGAGAAGAAGTGGTTTTCTTCCATATTGGGTTTCCACATTAAATCTTGTTGTTCATATGTATTTCTTATGTGTGATGATTTAATTTGTTCTTACTGCACAATTTTACTACTTACTAGATTTCTGTTGAATCAATGATGCATTAGTCTAATTAAAGTTACTAAATATTTATCTAAATTATAAGTTTACTCGGCATACACTAGTTTCCTTAATGATAGTCACATACATATGCTAGCTGGCTTTAGTAAAGTCACATACATAATTCAGAAAAGAAAAATAATAATTTGTGTGAGTTTTAAATACTAATTCACCCTCGCCCCCTTCCCCTTTTATCTATTTCTCCCAACACCTATTCCTATAGGTGTAAAGTTATTTGTTCTATAGTGTCGCAAAAAATAGGAAGCGAAAGAGGATAGGTCTCGTGTTCAATATTCAAGTGTAGTTGGTAGCCTAATGTATGAAATTGTTTGCACAGAACCAATCATTGCATTGCACAAATTTTTGGACATTCATGGCTTTTTTAATGCAGAATAGGCAAGAGATACAGATTGGAAAATATCTATAATCAGGTATGTATTTATCCTATTTAGATGAGAATTCGTTTGGATGAGAAAGAAGTAGTCTGTAGTGGCACTTTCAACTAAATAGGTTGAATACAAGACAACCACTCATGCAGTCAAGGAAGTAGTTTGGTTGCAGAGATTGTGTTTAAGTATGGGGTTGGTACAACTAGCTATAAGGATAGACTGTGACACCCAAAGTGCAATTTTGTTTGGTAAAGAATCTTGGTTATCATTCAAATAAAAAACAAATTGATGTTCAATATCACTTTGTGAGGGATATGGTTGAAGATAAAAAGGCGTTGCGTGTAAAGCTAGAGACTGTGAAGAATGTTGCAATTGCATTGAAAAAGCCTGTGAGCACTAAGAAATTTTCTTGGTGTAAAGAAACAATGGGGACTTCAACATTGTACCAATGACTATGCACTCTTATGCCCCCCTGGGTGGAAAGAAAATAACAAGTGGGAGAATTTTGGGTATGTGTTATATTCTTTCCACGACTCACCTTGGAATAAATTTTTTGGGGTCCGGTTTTGTGCATTGTTTTCAAGCATGATTTTGGGCATGATGTTTTTTTCCCATGGTATTTTCTAGATCCAGTCAAAGGAACTAGGGTTATGTTCTAATACATGGTTAATGGATTAGGTTTTATATATATTGTAACGTTTAACGGAAAATTAAAAAAAATGAATATCTTGGTCGCGATTGAAAATATGTGTATATTTGTTTTATGTTCTTGCCATTGTATATTTTTCTATTTTAAGAATTAATTTGCAGGTTACTTTTGTACAAGTTTAAAACGTACATGTTTATAAAAATCAAGACTATGAATATCTATTAAAACTACATATTAATAAGTGTTGCATATAATTCAGGGTAATGTAATGTTGAGAATTCTGTTTGTGATTTGTTATTAAAAAAAATAGTGAATCTGAATTGTTAATTAAATTACAGAGTGAATTCTCTTAGATAATACACACTGAATAGGATGGTGAAACGTTTAAACTATTGAATATTGAAAGCATGAATCGGTTACGAGGTAGTAAAAAAAATCTACTCGATTTTCAGTTAGACCCTAGGCCAAGTAAGACAGAGGTCAACAACCATGAATCAATCCCTCACCCGCTAGAGACTCCTAAGCTTAAAGGGAATTTTGAGTTATTTTTCTATACCAAGAGGATACTAGAAGTCAAGAGAAAAATCCCTCAAACACACAATAGTTACAGTTATTACTTATGGAATTGACCATTCTCTTCCTAACAAAAGAACCATTTAAATACATATATTAAGGTACATTGGATGAATACTCAAGAAACTACAATCAACGGAAAAATAGTAAAAACCCAAAACCGGGACCATTGTAAAGCATATAACCTTGAATGTGTCAAAATAAGAGAATTATAAAACAATGAAAAAAAACAATATTCTTGAAATATTGTAGGTAAGAAATATATTAAAAAAATTATAAAAAAACCTTACATGCATAATATTGGAGGAAGACAATTAAAATGTTGAATATAAAACATTTAACCATAAAATGTTCAGAGTAATGAAAAACATTTAACCATAAAAGGGTTCAGGACCCATTTAAACTTGGAATTTTCATAATTAGATTGTAAAATGAAATGTGTATAAAGCCATAGTTACTACCCTAGTTTCTAGTATCGAGATCGAGCAGAAAATGTGCAGGCCTAGAGAAAAAATATTGCTCAGCTGGAAAACAGGTACTAGTTCAGCCTGGGAAAGAAGGGAAAAGTATCATAAGGGAATCTAGAACTGACATGAAGTAAAGGGGTTGAATGCTCTATGTTGTAGAATAAATATACCTCACCTTCAAGACATAAAACCAAGGCATTAAGCAACCTGTTATAATATATTGAACTTTATCGCATGCGAGGAAAATATATAAAGAAAACACATATAGGAACATGTAATTAAGGAAAAGAGAATTACCTGTTGAAGGGTTGAAAACACTCTATTTATTCTTCCTCTGGAGAAAGAAACCCTTCTAGTCAAAACTATTATTACCGTTGCAATAAACGATAAAAGAAATTTCATAGAATGAATACCACTTACCCTCACTAGACATATCAGTTGCAATTGTTGATAGAGAAATTTCCATCCACGTGTGCATCTCTGAGACTCCATAAACTCTTAAGGCTTTGCCAAGGGAAATCCAAGGCATCAGTCCAATGAAAAAATGAAAGGTACTAGGGAAAAAATATAGAACTTGTATCAGAATGAGAAAAGGTATTGAGATTTATCTATTGTGGTTGGTAGCATGGTGAGTGAAAAACCTCCTGAAAAACAACATCCAACAGATGCAGAGCGAAATTCACCAGATTGGAAATCGCAAGAATGAAACCCTATGTAGCCTAGGAAGGAGGTCGGTTACTCTTTAACCATCCTCTTCCTTTCTGAACGATTGATCCAACCCTATACAACCATGGTCATGGATTTTACATCACACAGATCATGAGACAAATGGTAGCCAACTGTAGGGTTTGACAGTTATGCAAGTTCAAGAGAATTCTCACCATATATTGAACTATACAGGAGATGCGAATAATTAAATGCAAACCTTTAGAAAATTAATGGGTAATATTCAAAACCCAAATATTACACGAGTAATCTTGTCATAAAAGGACTGAGTCGAAATATTTTATCCTAAGGTAAATCATGGCATTGTCAGGTGTTAATCATTGACATTTTATAAATAAATATTTACATAAACAATGTCTAACATACCATATCACCAAAGAAAGAGAAAATAAATTTAATGTGATACACAATAATAACCATTGGTTAATACTTACATGATTGAGTTCTAGATTAATACACAACTCTACAAATACTCTTCTCATTATTTATAGCAAGAAATGATTATATAGCAGATATGGAAGGACCAAACTCTAAGAAAGTCCAACCACTTTAGGTTCACACCAGAGTTTTTTGTTCTAATCCACATGATTATCATACTTTAGACTTTATAAAAATATAAGATATGAAATACTACTGGTCTGGGATCTACTCAACATGATCACATAGAGCATAGTTGTAGGGAAAAAGAAAACTCAAAAATGACTCTTCCTCTGAATGAGAAGAAGAGGCTCCTTCTCCTTTATTTATCTATTCTTGAGGGAGCACGCAACATCTCCTCAGAAAGAGAGTATCATCCATAAAGGAGATATTGAGAACCATCCTTAAAGGATATATTGCAGATCATGTTTTCCATATAATTTCTAACACGTGGGTTAATCCGCACCACAATTCAAAGAAGTCCTCCGAGTCCCAGATATTTGTCCATAAAATATATTTTACACAGTGGATGATTTTCATATGAAAACCCATGACAAAACCGTTTATGGTACGACATTTCTAAAACAATTGTGGATTTTTTTTCTAGAAGCCCTCAAGAATGAGATCTAATTCTACAAAGTGGATATTTTTAATTTTGAAACAAAAAAAAGCGATACATTAAAAATCAAGCATAGTTAACCCAAGGTAACAGGGTCGAGTGTCCTAGACTTTAGTGTATATTCTCCTTACAATCACAAGGAAACCAAGAATGACTTCATACGTTACTTTCATCTTAATAGGCCATTGGTGATGACACGAAATATATTTTTCTAGGATATGCTCATCGATGCATATATTTGTATATTTGTACTCCTGAAATGTTTCTACGGCACAATTCCTTTGTATATTGACATGATCAAAGGTAGTTTTGTTTATCCTAAAGTGACTCCACCATTGTTTTAGACATTCATTTCTATTTCCCATTTGGTTTTCATACATGGCTTCAAATTTCAATAGAAAATAATATTCCTTCTGTGTGGATTCCTTTGGGGCCAATTCCTTGGACACTGATGATCTCTTGGCCCATTTAGAGTAAAATATTTGTGTTAAATATTTTATCTAACATTTTTGCGTCTCCATATTTGAGTAATTTCCATGAAGTGGTTGATGAGGGTATATTCTGCTAAATTTGCACAGTGGGATGCATTTTGATGAACCATTAGGGGTATCCATCTTCTTGGTTGTGTACGGTGTCCCCATTATGGAACTATATGTTGAATATCATTATGAGTCTACAAGTTTGTATCCAAAACTTGAGTATGTCGAAGTTTCCATGTAGGTTCCCATTCACTGCAATATAGTCCCGTGATTTTGTTTTATGAATTTCCTTGCAAATTTCATCATTCTCCTTCCATTCTATCACTATTACCAAATAGTGAAATTGTTCCTGTAAATTATCTCTATTCAAGAAGTCTAGGATGAAATTTTCAATAGCCTTTATAAGTTGAATGCCAAAATAAAAATTGGAAAATAAAGCCTACCATCGAGCAAACTTTGGCTCACCTAATTTTTAATTTGTTTCTTGAGAACTCTTTTCAAGCCAGAAGCATCAGTCCTTAACACAAAACTCTCATTTATCATATGGATTTCAAATTTATGTACTACATTCTAAGTGGCTTTAAATTATTTTTCAATAATGGAGTAATTCCTTTCTATATCAGACCATGTTCCAGAATAAAATTGAATGATTTATTCTTTATTCGCTTTCTTCTGTTTGATTACTCATCCCCATCTGAGCTCAATAGCATCAGATTCAACAATCTTAGGAAATGATTCATATGCAACATAAATTATATGTAGGTGCCTGACCTTTTATCTAATTTTCATTACCGCTTGTGTGTGCCTTTTTTCCATGGAAGAGGATCCTTCTTATTTAGAGCTAGTATAAGAGCCAATAAGGGTTATGACATATGATGAGGTAAAGGTTCATGGATGGGAAGAACATGAGGCTAGGGTTCTTCATTTTCTAAGGATTCTTTAGAGGTCTCTCGTTGTTCTTATGGAAATAGGTGGGGAAAGGTTTTGACCCACTTCTGAGGCTCACTCATATAAAAATGATGGCTAGTTAAACAAGCGAAAGGAATAGGCTTATCTGGTTAAGCCTTATTAGATTTTTCACGTTTTTTTCGTATATTTTATATTTTTTCATTTTTCTAGCAAAAATTTTTTCCCGGTCCTTCCTCTGGTTCTTCATGATACTCCTTTATTTTTTCTTTCAACTTTATATTATGTTTCTTAACTCTAGTTTCATATTAGATATGTGGTAAGGAAAGCTGGAAATTATTTAAGTTTTAAGAAATTGTATTTATAGTGGCTTGAAGATCCTCAACATGCCCTTTACAAGCATAACAATTTGAGATGAAAGTATGTACAACCATACCATTAAGTTTTGTATTATTCAAATTAATTTGTTCAGTCGTAGTGTAATATTCTCAATTTTCCACAAGACAATTAGAATATTAGAGTTCTTAATTTTCACAATTAAATAAGTAAATAAGAGGGTGGAGGCACCCACAAACCCCATAGATAAATAAAATCCACTTTTGATGTGTGTATGTGGACATTTTAGATCTAGATCTACATTATGGAGTAGTGGAGAAGCTTCTTAAATGAAGGAAGGGTGGAGATCATGGATCTTTAATGTAAAGTCATGAGGATCTTGGAGGAGGTCAACTGAGGTCATAATGCATTCAAAGTAATATCATAAAGCACTTATGATGAGATATTGGAGGAAGTGGTGCATATAATGCACACATGATGGAGAGAGTGGGAATTAAATGCAAACATGATGGATATCATGGAGAGACAAAGCAATCTTCATGGAGGTTAGTGGCCACATGTACAACGGAGTTATGAGGTTGGCTAGGGCTATGGAAGGCTCACAATCTATATAATGAAGCTGAAGGAAAAATAGAAGGGAGGCTTTATATTATTACCTCTCATATGTTTAGATCTATATTTTTCATTTGACATTTATATGCGCGCTTATGTTGCTTAGCTAAGTCTGCAATGTTGTTTAGCATAGAGTGTTTCCGAGCGGAAATCCCACCCTTACCCACGGGGGACATTGAGTGCCTACTCTAGGAAGGTTTCTATTGAGATTTATTCATCATCCGGCATTGGTGCCATCTTCAACCACACTCATATGTGCTTCTAGCTGCAGGAATAACACAATTCTTGTTCAAGGGTTTGAGAGGTGGTGGTTGTTTCTAGCATTTCAACTAGGAAACCGGTGGAGGATTTATCCTTTCACGTTGTGCTTCAAGATCATTCTTCCAGGAGATTTACATTCATTTATTGAATTCAGGCCAACATTTCATACCTCCTTGCAGCAAAAATTTCCCAAGGGATTGTGCAATCCAGTCTTCCATATCTATTCGAGGAAGGAAGTTTCCAGTATTTCACCTGGAAATCCTGTCAGGGACCATCTCCTCACTTTTTATTTAGTGTTCCCATCATTCCATAGCTTATTTGACGTATCCATCAGCAGGCTATTGAGCCTCCCTCTCTCACAACACATTTTTGTGAAGTTTTTGAGTGATCAACAACCACATCCAGTGGAGGAGATTGGAGGATCTAGATCTTGAGCTTCTATCTTGAGGATCTAGTGAAGGGATCAACCCTTCAAGCATATATATAATTGTACATCTTATCACAACCATATTTAATCATATTTTTATTTATATCTTCACATCTAGTAGTTGTGTAGTGAAGCCCCAAGAGGGTGATTTTTTAGATACATAGATCTAGAAAATCCTTTCTGGGTTATCTTGGGTATCCATCATAGTGCCCAAATCTAAATTTTCAGCATCATCGGAGCTCCAAAAATTCCTATATCTAGCTTTATACTTTTTTGGCAGTGTTAGTCCCAACATTTGCAGTAGGTACAATGCATTTTTCCTTCCAGCAGTCTAGCAGTTACACAGTCCCTCTTATGGGATCATTTTAGGGTCATTTTAGGCTATTTATTTGGCTTGAGTGTCTCATATTTTGAGCATTATTGTACTTGATATCCACCTCCATATTAATAAAATGGCTCAGTTATTCTGTACATTTTGTATTTAGATTTATTTTTTACTTTGCTACAGTTCTCATATTGTGTTTTAGTATTACTACATTCTCCGTTTTGGGATATTATAGTGGTATCAGAGCATGATCTTTGGCTCAGCTTGTGGACACTTCATCTTTTGCATCAAAAGAAGAAGTAGATATTACATCTCTATCATGAAGGAGGATTACAATTTTTCCACTCTTCTCTTTAGATCCCTACAAGATCTCTCCAACGAGGTCAATAAAATGAAGAAAGAAAGGAAAAGGAAGGATCCAAGATGTATATTGGATGAGGAAGGTCCCAACACATCCTATCAACATGAGAAGCAACCAGAGAAGCAAAGAGCTTCACATGATTATACTAGATCCACTTTCTTTGATAAGAAAGAGGACTAGTCTGAATATGAAGAGACTTGGGGCATGAGACCCTAAGTAAATATCTATCCAAGTACAAAGCACAAACTAGAGATTTGAAGGAGAATCTAACTCTCCAACAGTTCATACAACTCAAAGAGGAGAGAAGATATCGAAGCAGTAATAGAAGAAAAAGGCATAGATTCCTCTTGTCTACATTTGATGGATCTTCCACAAGCATAGTCAGGGCTTGGAGGGAAGAGTTATCTACATTATTTATGAAATATCTTGTAGTAGAAAGAGGTTTTCGATATTGCAGTGCTGCACCTAGAGGGTGAAGCAAGAGATTGGTGGTTCAGTCACTTGTCACGCATGAGAGTGTCTTCTTATGCAGATTTCATTCAAAGACTAAAGAAGAGTTATGGTAGAAAAAAACCGGAGACATCTCACATAGTGACATCTCCCATCATTGAGGAGTGAGTACATGAAGAGCGCAATGAAGATGTCCTCATTATCACTCAGGAGGAGGAGCATCTACCACCACCACCAGTTGCAGATGTACTTACATCAGGAGGAGGATCACTTGGATCTTTTCAAGATGGTCTTGAGTTCTTGAAATTTTGATCCCCATGCATGATTCACGAGATGCATGAGGAGGAGATCGATACTAGTGCTGGTACAATTGTATAAGAGGAGCCATCATCATTACTAGTAGTTGGAGAGATGATTTCACTGGTTGGAGGAGCTCTTCTAGCTGTAAAAGACGTTCCAGAGATTTAGCGTATAAAAGGTTTGCACATAATTTCATCTCATTTTATTTCAGTACCTCATATTGAGATTTGTGAGACCATGCCATCAGGGCAAGTGCATAACCAAGGATTAGAGCACCTTGTTGATTTGGAGCAGAAAATTATCACTGCACAAAGGACCTTTGATATGATCAAGGAGAAGATGTATTACAATCCTAGTTTTTCATGGTTGAGCTACACCCAACACTTTGTGTTGAATTGTGGAGTTGCAAAAGATGGGAGGAGCACAATCATTTTGATTACATTTCCAAACTATGAGTTTAGCATTGTATGTGGCCATGAGACAACACATGTATCACCATGCAGAACTACAACACTGTCACGTAGCAGAAGTGATGATGAGAGGGCCCCATTATTCTTGGTGCATTCTGAAGGTACCTTCACTCATGAATCACTAGAGGGGAAAATGATATATGGTGGAAATATTGTGATGGAGAGCATTCCCAATTATCAATATGAAGTTTCCCTGATGAGCATCTCACAACTCAAAAATGAATTTCTATCTACAACATGTATGGAGCTTTATGGGTTCCAATGGGCCATTGATGAGAGGATCTCATGGAGGGACCGCAATAGAGGTGCACTTCAATATTTCATGGAGTAAAAAGCTATTCAATTGGAGGATGTTCGTATTCTACATTGGGACAATGTTGATATTCATCATCCACATTTGGATGAATGGATCTGGATGAGGAGAAATAAGTTGCCTACCTTCTTGAAGATCTATGATACCAGGCAACACGAAGCATGGCTGTGATTTTTTCTTTTGGGTGAGTATGGATACTACCCAATAACTCAAACTTGTGTGGTCCATGCCAATTATATTACTGATGACATGCAACATCAGAAGGCATGGCTACACTAATTGTTGATGAGAGAGTTTGGACACCTCATGATGTGTCTTATGTCCATCTATTTTATCTTATTTGGGATATGTCTCATGTCTTTACATGTATTTTTGTTTGGGATATATCTCATGTTCATGTATGTATTTGCATTTGGGACAAATAATAACTCTCATATGATGTGGCATCAAGGAGCTTATTTGTATTATTATGATGAGACATTCCACATGTCCATTAGTATTTTTTTGCTCCATGAATTACATCATGATGATGTAATATGGAAACAAGAATCGTTGGTTCTTTGGTTACTATTGGGAGAGTATGGGCTGATTTCTTCACATATATTTCATGATAATAATAGAGGTTGGCAACAGGAGGCCTTACAACATTTACTTCTATTTGGGGATTATGGTCATTGTACTTTGTAAGATGATGATGTGATGGGGCAACAAGATGCCTTAATACGGTGGGTTATCCTAAGAGAATATGGCCGCTATATTTGGTACAATGATGATGCGGTGTGGCAGCAAGAGGCATTGCTACGGTGGCTTCTTTTAAGAGAGTATGGCTCTCATATATATATATATATATATATATATATATATTGATGCATATTTGGCATGGTAGCAAGAAGCATTGCCGTGGTGACATCTATTGAGAGAGTATGGCTCTATTACTTATTTTCATGATGATCTAGCATAGCAGCAGAAGGCTTTGCTGCTGTGTTTTGCATGGGGAGAATATGGTTTGACATTGTTCATGTTTATCCATATGCATCTACTTATTATTTTTCACTATGGTGATGTTCCGTTTAGATGCTACAGGGCCAACAGGGCTAATGATGAGATCATTGATAGATGCAATCTACTTTATGTGACATGGGTTGGACAGATAGTTCATGAGTTGGGACTTTCCACTTTTGGAAGGAACCACTTCATTTCATGTATCTCATGTATAGAGCATATCTTTGGACACCATATGGTTGCCACTTGGAGATTCATTGATGAGGAATGGTATCTAAATTTTTAGCTAGAGGTCATTCTAGACATTCTAGAGGGGCGACTTTGGAGATGGGCATGCATGACACATTTTGATAGATGGGGAGCCATTCCATATGAGGATGCCATTTGGAGGGAAGATGTTTGCTGCAGCATCCAATTTTGCATTTCTTGAGGAAAAACAACATTTTGGTGGGGAGGATTGTAACATTCCCAATTTTCCACAAGATAATTGGAATATTAGAGTTCTTAATTTTCATAATTAATTAAGTAAATAAGAGGTTGGAGGGACCCAGAAACTCGATAGATGAATAAAATCCACTTTTATGTGTGTATGAGGACAATTTAGATCTAGATCTACATTATGGAGTAGTGGAGCAACTTCTTAAATGAAGGAAGAGTGGAGATCATGGATATTTGATGTAAAATCATGAGGATCTTGGAGGAGGTCAACTGAGATTATAGTGCATTCAAATTAAGATCATAAAGCACTTATGATGAGATAGTGGAGAAAGTGGTGCATCTAATGCCCACATGATGGAGAGAGTGGGAATTAAATGCAGACATTAAGGAGATCATGGAGAGACAACGTAGTCTTCATGGAGGCTAGTTTCCACATGTACAACATAGTTATGAGGTGGGGCAGGGCTATGGAATGCTTACAATATATATAAGCATAGAAAGAATAGAAAGAAGGCTTTATATTATTATCTATGAATTGTTTAGATCTACATTATTCATTTGACATTTCTATGTGCGCTTATGCTATTTAGCTAACTTTGTAGTGTTGTTTAGCACAGGGTGTTTCAGAGTGGAAATCCCACCCTTACCCATGGGGGAGTTCGAGTGCCTACTCTAGGAAGGTTTCTATTGAGCTTTATTCATCATCTAAAATTGATTCCATCTTTAGCCACACTCATATGTGCTTCCAGATGAAAAAATAATGCAATTATTGTTCAAGGGTTTTAGAGGTGGTGGTTATTTCTAGCATTTCAGCTAGGAAACCGGTGGAGGATTCATCATTTCACCTTGTTCTTCAAGATCAGTCTTCCAGGAGTTTTAAATTCATATCTGACATTCAGGACAAAATTTTTTACCTCCTTGCAACAACAATTCCCCAAGGGATTGTGCAGTATAGTCCTGCATATCTTTTGGAGGAAGGAAGTTTCCAGTATTTCAGCTAGAAATCCTATGAGGGACCATACCCTCACTTTTTATTCATTGTTTCCATCATTTTGGAGCTGAATTGACATATCCAGCAACAGGATATTGGGCCTCTGTCTCTGACAGTGTAGTTTTCTAAATTGGTTGAGTGATCAGCAACCACATCCAGTGGAGAAGACTCGAGTATCTAGATCTTGAGCTTCTAGGTTAAGGATCTAGTGAAGGGATAAGCCCTTCAAGAATAGATATGATTGTACATCTTATTTCAGCCATATTTCATTAGATTATGCTTCATATCTACATACCCAACAGTTGTATAGTGAAGCCCTAAGAGGGTGATTTTTCTAGATCCATAGATCTGGAAAATCATATCTGAGTTATCTTTGGTATCCATCATAGAACCCGGATCTATATTTTCAGTATCATCAGAGATCTAAATCTACCTATATATAAATTTATATTTTTTCGGTGGTTTTAGTCCCAAATTTTGCAGTAGGGGCAATAGATTTTTCCTTCCAACAGTCCAACAATTACGCAGTCCCTCTTGCAGGATCATTTCGGGGTTATTCTAGGCCATATCTTTGGCTTTACTATCTCATATTTTGAGCACTGTTGTACTTTCTATCCATATCCATGTTAATAAAATGGCTCATTTATTCTATACATTTTGATGGTGTATTTAGATTTATTGTTTACTTTGCTGCAATTCTCGTATTGTCTTTTAATATTACTGCATTCTCCCTTTTGGGATATTACACATAGTCTATAATCGATGATCTGTATTACTCATAACAAATTACTATTTGAGCACCAATAAGACAACTTTGGATTTTTTGTTTTCTTATTCAAGGAAAATTCCTTTTACTAGAGGAAAGATTGAAGGGAAATCAATTTTGATTCCATCTAGGTATGTCCACTTCGGTTTTTCTGAAGTTGTTCACCCCCATCATTTGAAAACTAGAAATTTCTTGTAATTCTTTCCACTGAAATGATATCCAATAATAATTTTGTTGCATATACTCTTTCCATTTTATTGAAAGTTTTTTTTTTTTTTTTTTTGTGGTAGAAGTACTGTAATGGAATTCACTTTATTTTGAATGTGGAAAAATATCCCAGTTTATCAATTTATTCATCTATTCTTGAGTGATCTGGATTTATGCAGGAACACAATAAAATACGAAAATAAACAAAAATGCAGAGATGCAGCAAAAATAACACTTCATTTCATTAATATCAAATAACTAAAATAATCTTACAGACATAATGGAAATATATTATCTCAAGCGATGGTAGCTTATCTATGAGAAGAGATGTGGCCGGTACATGCCTCTGCACTATGTTACAATGAGGCTCGAGAGCCTTTTTATTATTGAACAACATGGGGAAAACATAGACAACCAAAAACCTAACCCCAGGAGATGAAACGCCAAACATTTGCGGGCCACGTTGGGGTTAGTTGGGCATCCAACTTCTTAGGGGCGTAGCTCGGTCATATTATATCTATTTGGTGCATACGATATATCATCGAAAATATCTCTTTTAGGAATACAGTTTTTTATACAGGCACATTTTTTTGGACCTAAAAAAAAACCATTTCGGGGGTCAAAACTGCTCCGAAATTTTCAAACCCGAAAAACTGCTAAAAATAGTAAATGTTTCTGTAAACAAGGGAATTGATGAAATTGACTGGAGGTCTAGGTGGAATAGTTGGTTAGACACCAATATCCACCTAGATAATTCTTCCCCCCTTAGGAAGCAATGGTCCCCATTGCGTGGAGAGCCTCCATGAGGTGAGGAAATTTTTATTGAATATGGTCCCTCGTGAACCACTTGCCCTACTAAAGGAGTTGTCCTACTTTGACAACTTGATATAGATGGATACTTTTATAGAAGGTATTATTGATCTGTATGTCGATGTTTTGAAAATTTGTGACATGTTTCATGCATTCTGGGTTTAGCTTTGTTGGTTTGATTTATTCTGCAATGTCAGATGTGTCAAGAAATAATGAAAAGTAGGGTCAAATGCGGTCCACGTTGAACACTAGGTGCATAACAAGGAATGGTGGAATACTAAACTCTAAGGAATTTTCCACTAAAACATTGGTGATGGTGTATGGCCCATATTGGAGTGGGTGAAGCTTATGGTGGGGCCCAATGATGTGCTCCTACAAATGCAGCCAAACTTTGTTGCCCACATTGAACTTCTGTGCCAATAGATGTTGATCATGTCACTACTTGTACTTTTAATTGGTGTGTTGTTGAATATGTCACGGTGGTGGATGTATTGAATGCACTCAATGAAGTTGTTCGTATTGTCAACTTTAGACTACACATGATACGAATCTTCCTGAGTAGTTGCAAATGGTATGGCCACATCAATGGGACATAGTGGCTGGAATCCCAAGGCCACCTAAAAGGGTTTATGGCCAGTTGAGTTGTGGAGAGCCTGGTTATAGCTGGGCTAGATATAGGGGAGGCTTTCATCCCATGTGCATGGATTCTTAGAGTTGTAAATCTACAGAATGTGTATGATAATCATGTTGATGGCCTCTATTTGGCCACCAGTTTGGGGGTGGAATGCTATGGACTTAGTGAACTTGGTGTCTAAGATCGACTAGAGACTTAACCAAAATGTACTGAGGAACTTAATATCTTAGTCCGAGATAATGGATTATGATATTCCAAAGTGTACCCACACTCATTAAAATAAGAGTTTAGTAGTGGCTTCTCTTGTGATATTATTCTTGCAGGACACCATAATGGCCATCTTAGAGAATCTTTCGACGACAACAAAAACACAGTCATTACCATGCTTGGTAGAAGGAAGGCCTGACATGTAATCCATCAAGATCGATTACCATGGTTGACTAGGGGTAGGAAACGAATTATATGGGCCTTGATTCTTGATGGTTGGTTTGGAAATGGCACAGACAGTGCAGGATATGATGTACTTCCAGACATCATGTTGAAGGTTTTGCCAATATATTGCTTCTGAAATTGCCACTGTTTTCTCAACCACGAAATTTCCAACAACCTGGCTATAATACACCTCCCAAATCATATTGGAAAAATCACTTTAAGGAACACAGAGGTGTCCCTGGTGGCATAACAGTGGATCATGGAGGTGAAAACTTGGAAATTTCTTACTCTCCAGGAGTGTATGGTGTTAGAACCCTGTAATTTACAGTATCACAAGGTGACTTTGTACTTTATCTTTGCAAATTTTCCATACTACACATTGATGTCAATATTCAAAATCTTTTCCAAAGAAATAATCAAAGAAAGAAGAGGCAGCAGAGAAGAAGTTAAGGCAAAATCATGAATGTGATTGGGTCAACTCATGCACATTTGGGTCGAGTCGTAAATGTGGAAGAAGTAATGAATGATTCAAATTATTCCATGAAAAACTAATAAATGAATGAGTGCAACCAAAGAACCAAAGTCAGAAAAACCATGAAAAAGGAGAAGCGAGCATCGTTTGATCTGAGGATTTATCAATGATGGGGATTAAATTTAATTTTTCATATCAGAAATTTTTGCATTTATATGTTAAGAAATTGAAAGTTAAACTATTTAGATTGCAATGCGATAAGTAATAAAAATGAAAAATGCGAAGTGTGGGCTATGACATGGAAAAATAATGTGAAAGTGACATGGTAGTGAAGTGGCAGTGGCGCAGAAAGCTGACATGGAAGATGATGTGCCTAGACCCACAAATCGCTGTTAATTTATGATGATGTGGCAGTGATGTGGCAATGATGTGGCAGTGACATTCAAAGAGACGTGGCATGATGACGTGGACCTTGCCCGCATACCACACATGATAATTTTATGGTTAAACGTTAAAAGTGGCAAAGTGTGATGGAGGTCCGGATGTGATGTAGTTTCAAAGGAAAAATCCAAAGGATTTAAAATCCTCATATAGAGCCTTTTCTATGTTAAATTTCATCCGAGGAGGAAATAATATATCATAATGGAAAATATTTTGAACGTGAAGTGTGATGCCAGGTGAGACCTGATCGCCATCAAAAATCGTAAATTCTGAATGATAGCTATGGAGGTATGTTTTGTAATCGTGAAAGTGTGATGTGCAATGCAGTGGGGCCCGATCGTAATTGCGCATCGCAAGTTTTAAAGTTTAAGTGCTAAGGAAAAATTAAGTCTTGCACCGTGCGAAGTGCGATCTTGGCCTGAATGTGATGTACTTTAGATAAAGGCCTAAATATTTTCAAGTCCGAACGAATGTGGTTTGTGCATTTTTTTGTGAAGAAAAGAGGCTAAGCACAACAACAAGACTCGACCACCTTTTCAAAGGGTTTTCCACCTGTAATTTCCCTCCACCTTTCCTCCTCCACTCCTCTTCCCCACATCCGACAACCCTTATCTAGTTTAGGCTCCCCCGCAGCATTCAAAATTTATCATAAGGCGGGGGGGGGGGGGACTTGAAATGGGTGGTATCCAATACCTCCCACTCCTCCACGTGTCTTCCTCTCATAATTTCACACCCCCCACTCTGTTACCACTTACCACTTGAGGCCCCCTCTAAAAATTTTGTTTCTACTAGCCTCTAAACCACCACGGCATTTGCTTGACCATTACACTATTAAAAAATAGCTAATTTGTTACTAAAAAAATGACTAAAATTTGCATATAAACGACTATTTTTCGGTCAATGACCAATAGTAGCTAATTTACAATATCTTATAATGCGACCAACTTTTGGTTGTTTTTAGCTTAGTCATTAATTGGTTATCTCAATTTTGTTATCTAGTTTTATATTTGGTCATTGATTTAGTCATTGATTTAGTCATTGATTTGGTCATTGATTTGGTCTTTCATTTTGTCACTGATTTAGTCATTCATTTGGTCACTGGTTTAGTCATTCATTTAGTCATTGATTTGGTCTTTGATTTTGTCATTAAATGTCACAATTAATGACCAAATATACAACAAAATATATTACTATATGATCACCCGAGAAAACCAATTAATGACCAAAGAACTATGACCACATGTTGGTCGTGTTATAAGATACTGTAAATTAGATACTAATAGTCGTATATATGCAAAATTTAGTCATCATTTGTAGTCACAAATTTATCATTTACAGTAGCCATTTATTCATTATATAAATGACTAATTTAGTAGTTTATATTCATTTCATTAATAATCATTCTAAATGACTAATTTAGTCCCATATTCATTTTATTTGTGTTCATTATTAATCAACACAAATTAATTTGTATGATTTAGAAAATGTCATACAATGTGCATGTTCATCTAATATGAAAACACAAAGTCTCATATTTTAATTACAATACTAAACAACATCAAGTGCAACTATAAATAATTTCAACCACATAAATTATATTATATTAAATGTTAAAATATTATAATATGAGTTTCTAACTTTATATTAGTTGGACTAAAATTTACACATGGAATGATGTTTCATCACTTCAAAACATTATCGTTGTGTTGTCAAGGCATTACAGGTGAATTCACCATTTCTGAAGACTTGATCATCAGTCTTTATATGTGTGTCTTATGCGAGATATTGCTTTTAAGGGTATCACCAAACCAGTTCTCCTCTCTCCTTTTGTATTTGTCGCTCCAATGTTATTGCTCTTCTCTTTTTTCAATCCATGCTTCTTAACATCAATACTGATTTCATTTTCTGAAAACAAAAGAAAATGCAATGCACTGTAAGAAATGAAAGACAATGAACACTAGAATATAACATAAATTAGACTATAAATAGTTTATACAACATATACCTTAACATCAACAATGTCAAAGCAATTTTACTTCAACATCAAATTATGCAAAATAAATATCACGTTATTCTTTCCCATTTCTCAACATGCCACATACAATAAATTGAAAATCACATAAAACCAAGAGCAAACCCTTTTCTAACCAAAATAAACAAACAAATAGTGCCTCTAATAAAACTTCATTATAATATTAGCAAATGAAAAGAGAGCTAGTAGACCATTTGTGTTGTTTGACTTTGCCTATTTTTGTTATAAAGTGCTCATGCTTCAGGAACCAACAAATGTGAGCACAAGCTAAAAACTAACCAACCATTCACTAGTCAACATGAGAGATCACAAATAAACCACAAAATTTATCAGGCATTAAAATTGTGAGCAGACTACCTTGAAATTTTATTCTTGAGAAATACCTCAAAATCCCCTCGTTTCTAATAAGCTTCCTGGCTATGTACCTCCATCCTTGATTTCCCTTGTTATATCTTGAATAAAGAATATCCCTTCAACAACCAATTTTGCGAGAATCCTACCAAGTAACTCAAGAGCCTTGTGAGCATCAATAGTAGCATCCTCCAATGAAAATAATACAATCTCCAACCTAGAAATATCAAAATTATATATAGTTATAATTTTGAAGAGTGTAACTAGGTAGGTCTTCCTTGTAATGACTATGTAACTAGCATTTGCACTGAGAGGTGCAAAGTAATGCTGGGGAGTGGGGAAAACAATAATTAAGTGAAATATATGGAAATTTTAGTTCCTATATATCTTTCAAAGAATGTAATAGGAGGTTAAAATTTAAAAGAAAGTTACACTAACATAAAGGAGCACTAATATAATTGTCCCAGAATAATGGCATAGTAATGATGGTATCGAAGATCCTTCAATAGTTGCTCCAAGGAGATTTCTCTAGCTCTTCAAATGATTCAAATAAATGTCGAAACTAAATATTCAAACCTGCTCTAAATCCACCATCAAAAGATTTTCAATGTGCTAGAAAGGGGTATTTAAAGGTTTTTTTAAAAAAAATTTCAATTGCTGCTACAAGATTGTTTTAAAGCTGGTTCAAGACTGCCTTATAACAACTTTAAAATATGTCATACAAACACCTTCAATAAACTGCTATACAAATACACTCTATGAAGTAATCCATATAGAGAAGACACCAATAGCCCAAAAGAGGAAAATGAAAAGTTTATCTTCAGTTACATTTTACTCTAAAAAACATTCATATCGAAATATATTAACATCAAAATCTGTTAACGTCAAACCAAAATTTTGTAATTTTCAAGATCCTAAGTTCAGCACCAACTACCCAATAGCCTAGCAAACTTGACAAGAAGACCCTGACTATTCTTGTACACTATAAGACAAGATGGTCAACAATGTCATGAGTTATAGCAAGCACCTACAATTGTTTTAGAATGTCTTATCTTTTTAACTGATCCATCATCTTGAATCTGTCTAGAATTCTCTCAATCATCAAAATCAACATTGTCAAGCCTTAAAAATATATCATTCACTCCAATCTAGAAACATAAATATGCATTCACAACTCAACTTACCCAGTATTCTGTTGGCCTCATTCTTAAGTTGTAAGTTGATGCCATACTTATGTAGTAAGCTCCCACGTCATGGACCACCATTCCTGCCCACTGAAAGAGGATGGCCACTAAAAGTTAAGCCACAAGTGTAGGCCTTCAAAGAAGCATCACAAAATAATTCTAGAAACAATTAAATATCATATTGGAAAATCAATTCCTTCTCATCATGCATGTATATTAGGTGTGCTAATTATTTTCCTATAAATAACCACCATTTCTGGAGTTGGAAGTTCCCTGCCCTTTCCTAAAAATTCTGCAGACTCGCAGACAGGCCCAACAACATCTAAAGTTTGAATTTTTGCCTTTGGGGTAGGTGGAGAAATTAGCTCAATGTGATGTGTATCAAGAAGAATATCAGTTAGAAACATCTCAAAATCTCAAAATAATTTTATGATTCATATCACAACTTTCAGACTGTGTGCCTGTCATGAGAAAGAATGGTCTATTTAGTATCTGGGAATCTCAATACCAGTAATATTTCCTGTCAACAAGGAGACTACAAAATTAGGACAAATTATCCCTTCTATATTCATTTGGAAATGATCATCCCTTCAATCATGCATCATCAAAAAAAGCTGGGTTTGCCCTAAGTCAAATTTATGTACTAACTTGGTAAGCTCCATAAAGGCTAGGCCTAATAAGCTCTGCCATGCTGCCATCAATTACAATGAAGTTATTTTTACCATTTGTCTTGATTCCAACAGCTTGACTCACAAGAACACCAGATTTTGCAACAAGAGATATCCCAGGCTCAAAAATGAGTGTAAGATTTCTCGATAATACCAGCTCTCTTACTTGAAGAAACAGCCAATGGTGCAAATATACATCTTTAAAGTGTCTATATATATTCTAAAAATAGCTGTAACAAGGCCATCACAGTAAATTGGGCAAAAAAAGAGTGTAAGTTTGAATAAAATTAACTTAGTTTAAGCCAATGCTTAAAAGCTTTAAGGACTTACAGAATTTATAAGATCCTTAGGGGTAGGAAGTGCTTCACCCTTGTGATAGTAATCAATGCCTAAACCTCCTCCAATATTTAGATACTTAATTTAAAATCCTTCACCACGTATTTGGTCAATATACTGGATCATTAGAACTGCAACATCCTTAAATATGTTCACCTACAAAACCAAAGTAATATTAAAGAAAAATAATGTGCACCTGCTTAAAGTTAACAAACTGGGAAAATATCTTTACACATAAAACATTTCAAGCAACAAAATTATCACTTTAGTCTCATATAGGAGTTAAATATTACATAAGAAAACCAGAATTTACTTTTAACTATCGTTCTGTACGGGAAAATGCAGTCCTAGGGTTTGTTAAAACCTTCATCATCTAAGCTAATGCGTTAGACTTGGAAAACAGATGTAAAATAATAAAACTTGTTTAAACAGTAGTGGTATATGTCTGGTTGGTCCATCTGATCACAAAGTGCAGTTCCACAATAGAATGAATTTCCTATGGTTAAATCATAAAAGTCTAAGTGGCTGGGTAGCAAAAAAATCATGATTACAAGTTATTTTACACTTCTTTTAAATTTTAGTGTCATCATTCTAGCCTTTTTCATCAACTTTCAGGAATTATGTAGAACTCGTTAATCTGGAATATTACACAACAAGGCAATAGTCCAGTTTTTTAGCTTTGGTTTTAATTTGATGCTTTTAGCTTAATGGTCAATGCTTCACAGAACTTAACATTATAACTTATAGCCTAAGTATAATAAATTTGGAACTAAATTATCTTTGAAACTTCATCTCCACGTGAATGTACTAGAAGTGCAAGTTGGCACAAGACCTTTCTTATAATATCAGCACATGCAAACACCTTGTCTGATGTAGCTTCATATCTTCCTCTACCGCTTTAGACATCCTACTTTTGTATTGAATCAATATTGCAAGCAAGGAAAACCAAATAGTTGATGCTGAATTTTATTTTATCCACCATGGGGAGAAAGTATGACACTATTAGAAGATAAGTCAAGAAGGGAAAAGTTGGATCCAGCCTCAAGTATACATGTTGAAGACAATAGTTTTGACATGAAAATATTTTTATAAAAATGAATAGGTCAAACCCTTGATCAGAAATACCCACCATATGGCCATCCTCACAGTCACTGGCTTCATATAGGAAATAGAAATCTAACAAGATAACCAATTACTTTCAATGACTCGTTAAAATAGCTAAGATTGACCTATCATAATTTTAGAACTTCAGTCAATCATTGGATTATAATCTAAGAGATTTTTCAAACTAACTTGCATTAAGCCAAAAACATTGAAGTAGAAAACAATACCAGTAAAACAATCATCCATAATTATGGAGCTTTTAGAAATTGAAAAGTTAGAAATTAGTGTTCCAACAATTTTAAGAGATATTTAAAAATTTTAATACAAAATGTTAATTGATCTCGAAAAATAAATAATAATAGAACTAGCATTTGCACCGAGAGGTGCAAATTAAACGTCGGAAGTGAAAACAGTAATAAAGTTAGGGAAAATTTATCACTTTATTACTGTTGTTCACATTACATAGGATAACAGAGATTACAGTTATCCACAGAGAATGGAGGAACAGAAATATGAGGAACAAGAAGACAAAGGAAATTGTTTGATAGCCCAGAGAGATAATATCTTTAAAATGACCAAGATTGGTCCAACTTCTGCTGAGGAGACAAGCTGTAAAGTAACCACAGTTCTTGAAGAGCCTATGGAACATGAAGCTATGCAGATAAACTGTAAAGTAATCAGAGTTCCTGAAGAGATTATGGAATGTGAGGTTGCAGGGACAAACTGTGACGTATCCAAAGTCCCTCAAGAGCCTAGGGAGCATGAAGTTGTGCAGAATCAATCTCTAAATACCCATCTCAATGCCCTTGAGTTTAACTATGAGCCTAGAGACAGTTGTCAGGACTCGGGATCTGTACACCTAGGATCAGGAGAGTGTTCAGTCACTGAAGTTCTTACTGAATCCAAAGGAAAATTTTCAGTAAGAACTATGCTAAGTGATAGACCACTAAGAAGGTGGAAGCTAGTGATAGACCACTTCTCAACAAAAGACGTGTCATAGATACCAGGGGGTGACTCCTCTAAATCACGGTAGTGGTCCAAGTTAAAATCTCGCATTATGGGAAGCTTTAGGCTTGACTAGGAGCTGTTGAACCTGGATATATTTCCAAGCCCTTCACATAATGTCAGAGATATCTTCTCCAAGTTTTTTAATACTTTACTATGCTCTTGAAGTGAAGGCACATTCAAATTCTCCAAGTGAATATTCTTAAGATGAGTAAGTGAAGATAAGGCTAGTAGACCGTTCACTGTGGCTTTCTTGTACCCATAATTAAACACTATGAGGACTTTCAGTTTCTTCATGTAACTCAAAAATGATGGAAGAAAGTATTTGGTTGCAGAAAAGAGTAATACCAAAGCCACTGCCTCACCAAAATTCATCTCACACGATTGATTGCCTTCCATTGCACCTACATAGGTGAACCATAGAAGCAAAGCTAGATTAGAACATTATAGGTTATTGCATATATTTTCTAAGAAATTTTGAATCAATGATCAACACATAGATATCATTAAAGGTCTATGGTCTATCGAAATAGGAAAATTTATTAAAGTTCTTACTGTCTTCCTTTTTAGGCATAAGCAACCTCTTCCTACCAACTATGCTACCTCGGGATGCCAAATATAGCGCCAAGTCTCGCATTACATCATGTTGAAAAAATTAGAGCTTAGAGGCACTGCCATAATTGATTGCTTGGCTCCTACTACATCCAATTACCAAGAAAACACAATGTATAAGACATAGGATGCTATGATCAAATGATATTGAGCACACAACAGTTAGAAATGAAGGCGCTTACCTGAGATTTCTTGTTAAATTCAACAAATTTATGCTTGCAAGCTCTAACAAGATGACAAAAGCATCTTGCCACTCCATATTTCGCACATAAATCCAAATATCCAATAATGCATCCACCGATATCTTTCTAGCCTCTAGAAATGACCCCAAGTGTAAGAAGCACTCCCGTGCTTCCTCTTCCAGGGCATCAATACTAGTCTCCAAGCATCTAAGAAGCCCTTCTTTGTGATAATCTGATATTGATTCCCCTTTTAAGAGTTTTTTCTTGGCACCCTCCCAGGCCGGATGAGGCTGACCATACAAAAATCTTCCGATCACCTTCAGATCAAGTGGCAGACCTTTACATTCTTCTTGCACCTGTGATTCATACATTAGCAACACTAGTGAAAATTCTGTAGGTGGAAACCAATCAAATACCAAAAACAAAAAGTTTTTGAAAGCATGAATACTTTCTTGATAAGTATAAAGTTCATTCATAGGTTTTTGTTTGATTGTTTATGAATATGAATATATAATTGAGTATATGGCTAGAATCTATTTTAATGGATTACCAATACCATTGTTAAGAGCATAGTAAGTATTAATATGGAATTATGTAAAACTATAATGATATCCTGATATGATATGCCATTGTAGTAGTTGCTTGTAATTAGGGACATTTAGGAGAACACTGTGTCACAATCATTAAATTGAACCAAACTTAGTAAAATAATATATTGCATATAAATTGCATTACCTGCTTGACTAGCTGGTTGTCCGCATTACTTGGAATTTATTTCTGCCCAAAAGAAAAAAAGGGGCAGAGCATCGACATCATCTAGCAATGGAAATTCATAAAGCCTGGTAGAGGTTGTTGTGCGGATGATAGAACGATCTCAGGTTGTCACAAGGGTCTTCCAGTCCTAGAATCCTCTTCAAATTCCAGATATTATTTTCCAGTCCCACTACAAAATTAGACTTCACTGAACCACTACAATTAGAAGTATAAGAAGCTTCTTCAAAAGCTCCATCAAACATAGCATTTGAACCCATTTGTTGTAACATCATGGCATTCTGATCAAGATCATTGGTGGGCCTGGGAATGATTGTTTCATTCAGGTTTCTCTCATCCACTGCCTCTAACTCGTAAAAATGATGAAGACACTTGAACTCTGATATGATATTCTTCAACTCAAGAGATAATTGGTTAGGCACCTGGTACGGAACGAAGTCATGGATGTCATTTTCTAGCTGGTGGATTCCAAAATTATATCTCAGTTTCTGGAGAGTATTAACAGGGTTGGTTTTCTCGCACATTTTCACCAATTTAACACCTCTATTAAGGATGCTCAGGGACTTCAAGTAGATGGGATTTGGTTCAGTATCAGTATTTCGTATGTTTGAAAAACATAGGTGGTCAGTTGTTTGAATAAGGCCTGTCATCAGCGCTTCTAATCGACAGCATAGCCCCTTGCAATTTAATGTCACCATCTTGTAAGGGATGTTTCCTTCAATGGAGATTGTAAAGGGAAACGTTATTAAAAAAATTTAAATGGGTAGCAATGGTGTATAGAGATGAAGTTGATAACATGGAGAAAATTAGCCTTTTGGATGCTTTGCTATGAGGGAGGTACATTTTATAATGAAAACACACGTTCGGAACGTGCATGGCCGGGCAGACATGATACAATTGACACGTTTGGGAAAAACAAGATAAATTAATGGTTTTTGGTCAACAGAAAAGATTTTAAAGACATTATCGGCCAGTGTCTGAATTTATTGTGGGAGAGATTACTTAATAGATCTCTTGATTTAAGCGTTAGTGCTTCCAAGTTAGGGAAAATTTTGCTGGATTTCAATCTAGAGATTTTCTAGCCTTTTCACTATCTTTTGAAAATAGAGAAATACAAGTACTTTTAATAGTTTTTTGTTGGTGAAAGGGTTTTAAAGGAGTTTATGGGCAGTATTTTAATGAACATAATGGCAGAAATTAACTGAAAAGTGAAAATATTTGTGCATATTTCAACTTTTGGTGTTATTTGGAATTGGTCTTAATTTACTTTATTAATGTCTAGTTGAGGCTGCAATATTAATTATATGTTTTTATGGTGGATCTCAGGACTATGTACCAATTTTTTTGATAACTTCAGTGAAAATGTTGTGGTAGATGGCAACACGGTGAACCTCGGTCTGTGGGGTACAACAGGTCCTAATGGTGGAATCGGAGTTATTTTCCAAGATTTTCTTGTTCTTTGGTAGTCTATGTTTAAGGAAATTCTATATTTCATGTTAAACTGTAGGATGCATTTATTTTCCTATATGTGTTTTCTTGGATTTAAAGTTCTTAAACAGTCATTTTATGTGCATTTCTAGTTATTTCAAAGAGTAACCATTCTAGGAGTTTAGATTTTAGGCCCTCTCTAAAAAATTGGTGGAACAGGTCAAGAGGACTACAATAGATTAAGAGCTTTGAGCTACAGGGTGTTAGACTTGGTCTTGTCAGTCCTCCGTCAGAGTCAAATTCACCAAAGTTCATTTCTCATCATTTGCAGTCATTAATGATTATTTTGGTCAAAAAGAGTCTTTTAGTTTCTGAGTCTACGGTTCAGTCTTCTGACATGTTTGATAAATGCCCACAGGCCATGAGGATGATTTCAATAAGTTCTTAGTTCAAAATTCTCATCATTAATATGCTGAAGGACATTTCTTCTTCAAAATAGAGTTTTGAAGAAGAAATCATTAAATTTGTTTAAAACATGATTGATAAGGTTTTTCGAGTTTCACAGTTCTTCAGGCAGCCCTGGTCATCTTGCCAGATTTCAGCAGCTCCTATCCCTTCAAAACAATCAACAGAAAAAACCATCATTTCAGCTAAAGAAGGTCAGAGAAGGAAATTGTAAAACAAAGTTTCAATGTCAAAGTGCCAAAAGGCTGCTCAAATCTTAGAGAAAGCTTATATGAAGATGAAGCCTTTGATATAAGGCAACTTGCAGCATTGGTCGTTTCAAAGGTTTTTTATTACCTCGGGGAGCTTAATGATTCCTTATCCTATGCATTAGGTGTTGGAAGCTTGTTCAATGTTTCGGAGGATTCGTACTATGTGCTTCCTTTACTTTTCAAAGCCATAGATGAATATGCAGCTTTCCGAAACAAAGTAGTAGAATGAAATGAAGGGACACTTCAGATGGACCCTAGACTAGAGGAAATTGTGAAGAGTGACAATGTTTCTGGGATGCTGTCTTATTGCATTAATGTCTTTCAAATATTTGTTCATATAAGAAAGTACAGATCTGAGTTTCTTCATCTCCTTGTTAAAATTTACCAAAGTTTGCAGTGTCTTATGTTCTTAGATGAGCTTGGAAGTGTTGTAAATATTTCGAAAAAACTTGTTGGAGTCCAAGGATAAAGAAATGGGGCCATAAATCCTAAGGAGAAGATCAATTTTGAAATTTGAAAAACAAAGCTGTCAATTGAAAGGGGCTAACTGTGTGGAGAAAATAGGGCGCGACGCATAGAATGCACGCGGCGCACTGGGAAATATTTGGCAGTGTTATTTTAAACTGGCGCGACGCACCAAACCAACGCAGCGCATTGGGTTTGTGCACGGCGCGTTGAGCCTGTCAGCACAAATTTCATCACCGCTCTACGATTTTTCGAATTCAAACAATCTTTCCACTCCAAGTGTATTGGCCTGCAGTGCACATGTAGAGAAGGGTGATATGGTAGCAGTTTCTGTTGCTGTGGAACGTCCTGATCTGGCTAGTGAATGGATTTTGGAAAAAGAGAACTGCGTCCTTAGTTCATGATAAAAAAAACACACAGATGTATGGAATGACTGAGATGAGTGGTTCAGTCATAAAGAGTGAAGGAAACGACATCAAGCATTATGATTCAGTAGGCATACTAGTTCCCAACGTGGAGGCTAAGGTGGTTGATATTGCAATAGGGAAGCCCTTGCCTGTCAACAGAAGCGGCGAATTATGCCTCAGAGGCCCTGTGGTCATGAAAGAATACTATAAGAACAAAGAAGCTACATCATCGGCTATAGATTTAGAAGGTTGGTTGCACTCTGGAGATATTTGTCGTATCAGTGAGGAAGGACATGTGTATATTGTAGACAGACTAAAAGAGATCATCAAATACAAGGGACTCCAGTTAGCACCAGTCGAATTGGAAGAGCTTCTGCTGTGCAATCCAGAAATTGAAGACTCTGCAGTAATACCATACCCAGATGAAGAAGCAGGTGAAATTCCAATGGCATTTATAGCGAGGAAGCCTCAAAGAAATCTAACAAAAGAGGATGTGATGGAATTTGTTGGCAGACAGGTGGCTCCATACAAGAAGATAAGAAGAGTGGCATTTGTGGATTCCATTCCGCAAACGGAGTCTGGAAAAATTCTGAGAAAACATATGAGAGCACTCGTTCAGCAAAAAACTTCAACCCCTTCAAGGCTGTGACCCATGTGACTTGCATCTGTAAACAATAATTTAATATTTCCTCCATTTGGCTGTCATGAATTTAATAGTTCCAACCATCTTGAAAGGAGGGTAACTATTTTTATGGTTGATATTTTTCACTTGAATTTCCTACTCTAGTTTGATGAAGATGATGGTAGACTGGTTGAAATTACGATCAATACAAATACAAGATTTATATTGACTTGGATCAGGATATGTCGACTGTGAAACAGTGGGAGAGGAATCACCTTTATTTGCTGTGGGATGGCAAACCTTCATTTTCCTTGCTAGCTGCTTTACGATATCATACAACACCACCAAATCTTCGCAAGGCAATTGGGCATTTTGCGTTTTCAGGATTGCAAATATCTGTTGAAAATGACACAATTATCAATAAAGTGGCTTCTAGAGAGATGTGAAAACCTTATTACAAAGCTACCGAAAATAATAGAGGAAGATGAATTACTGCAAGAAATAATCAACAGGCGCCTTGATGCTGATGGGAATCAATTCCTTCTAGCACTTTTGCAGGACGTAGAAATGGGTAAATGCGTATTGCTGGACACTTTTCCCAAATGGTCCAGACTTTGCTAAAAAGGGAGAAATTTAGTTTAAAGCTAATTTTATTAAAAATTGGTTTTTATTCAAATGACAGATGGAAAAATGGCAGTTAAAGACTGAAAGCCAAAATTAGAACATAGATATCAACCATAAGCAGAGAAATAGGATCGATTTCCTATTTATGACTTCAGTGGCATTTCAAAGGCTATACGCTCCAGATTTGGTCTTTTAGTTGGTCATCAGAGGATTTCAAGGGAATGTTGTTTTGTCTTCAGAACAATGATTGGTTCTTTAGCTATGTTTTTTAATGATCATTAAAACCATCCCTTATTTTGGTCGATTTGTTTTTTTTAGTTGAGTTTATTTATTGTATTGCAAATGATTTCTAAAGGGTTGGAGAGTTCTGGCAGAAGTGTGGGAGAAAAATACAGAGCTTCACTGTATAGTTGTTTGACAGAGAATTAATGAAAGTTGCAGCTCTGTTTCATAAGATCCATGTGGTAACGAATTAGCATGTGTTTCTTCTTTTTGTTTTCATATGTATCCTGTAATGTTTCAAAGTTCATTAATAATCATTTCAATTTGAATTCTTCTGAGTAAGAAGGGTGGAATCCAATGTATTGCTCTTCCTTGGAGAAGCGTTCATGTTTTGTGTTTCTTCTTCTGTCTGGAAAGGATTCATTTATAAATTCCCTTTTCAGCTTCCTTAACAATCCTTCCACTCCATATAATTTCAATTTGGATGCTTAAGCTCTTGCCTATCTTGCCTCATGAGATATCTGCGTCTTTCATTTAATTTCCCTGCTCATGTTGTCCTTTGTCCCCATACTTCCCAAAAACCCAGTCATTTATCAAAATACCCCTTCCTATCTATTTACTAGCCTAAAATCATTTCCCATTTTAAGTCATCTCGCACCCTATTGCTCATTTTATCAAGATTGACTGGAGAGAGCCCTCTCCTGTCCTCGTAGGGCTAGCTACGAGGCTGAGCTTGGTTTGATGTTGCCTTGAGTTTTTCCTTATTTCAGCCTAAGGTAGATTCAAGCGCTAACACAGGGGAGCAGATGTTTTTAATCTAGCATTTTCTCTTATTAGCAAGGAAAGCTATGAGAATATTACCAAAAAGGTTTGTTTTATGTGGATTGTGCTTTATGCAATCTTATTTTGGGTTCTATTTGAAATAACTTGTGAGAAGACACATTTTTTCCACCCAAACAAATATAATATCTTGAAAGTTTGATGTGAGGATGTATTTTTTACTAAAATGGTTGTCTAACATAAGTTCCACAATGACTGTGCAGTGGCTTCCTAAGTCGAGGCATTTTTCACCTGTTGTTCCAATAGTTATCGTTGGAACTAAAAGGTAAACGATCCTTTCCTTTGTTACATAATTTTAATTCAAAACATTTCCAAGCTAGAAAAAGGTTTCCAGAAGGTTTTTCCTACTTTACTTCAGTAAGTGCTTGAATCCAAATTTTCCATTCTTATAGAATGTTGTAACATTTACACCAAATGACAAGCAGATGTGCATAATTTGATATCCTATAACTTAGAATAGTATTATATTAACTATCTGACTTCTAAGAAAATCCCACCACTATTTTCTCAGAACATAATTTTTCAAGATTACATGTATGACAGATATCAGTTGAGTTGGGACTCGGGAGCATTGGATGTTTTCAACATTTATGTTATTTTAATGTGTATCTCAATGAGTCTTTGGTTGATCATATGTTTGTCAAATAGAGTATGTAGATGCCATAATACCATAGATATGGTATAAAATCATGACTTTTTTACTGTTTTTCTCACAACTCATATTCAACAATTTTAGCTTAGCTTACAGTCCTTTTTTGGTATTTAGAACATTTGGAGATGGCTCACAGTTTTGATGTCAACTGCATTTTAGTGCATATGTTTGAACTTGAAGCCTTAAAAAAAGATCAACACATAGGAAAAGCAAACTCAAAACAACCCTAAATTAGGCAATGCCTTGCTTCCATGCGATGATTGATACCAATGATATCCCAATCTTATCAGTTAGGAATAACACCCTTAAGCTTTCACTTTACAGGAATCAAGTAGAATCCAAATACATGAAAGGATATAACAAAATATTGCTGTGTCAAACAACGAAACATGGAAACCCATGCAATTAGAGCTAACAACATCACTGCAAGCTTAAAAAACCAATAATCCAAGATAGGAGACATACCATTTGGTGCAATGTAGAGTCAAAGGATCTCTTTGGCACAGAGCTTTGGGAAATATTAATTGTTGATGTTGATCTTGTAGGTTTTTTGGAGAATGACTGAATTTTGCTATTTGGAGATGTTTCCTATTTCCTTGTTCCTTGCTGATTTACCATGCTCACAATGCTTGTTCTTTTTTTTCCTAAAAATGCAGATTGAATGGAATCCATCTCATCCTCACAAGATGAAACTGTAGATCCCTTACTTTGGGAGCTAAAATGATCACAATCATGGCTCTTCGAAGAGCTCACACTTCTAGAAACTTTTGGGGAAATAGACTGTTGCCTTGATCTATTTCCAGCCTCACTTCGAGGCCTTGATGAAAGAGACAATCCACACCTTGCTGCAGGTGATGAACCACTTGTCTGTGATATGTGGCGATCACTTATTGATGTAAGAAGATTTTAAGGTGGCTTTTCTGTGAAATCATCGCCCGAATGCTGCACGAAACTATCTTTTTCCTTTGCCTGCATATCCTAGAACAGAGAAAGGTTAGTGTCATATCCCTATCCGTAGCATGTGGGGTGATCTACAGACTTCATCCCTTTTTTTTCCGTTCCACTTGGCGGTCCCTTGCAAGTGAACACCTTAGAGCCGGGGAAGGAGGCATTTTCTCCACACTGTTTCACATGTCAGAATTTAACTAGTGAAAGAATTCCCCAAGGAATTTCATGACCAGGAGTTTAAACTCTACATTGTATTTTCTTGTAGGCTCTGCAGAAGTTAACTGTGCCTAGTTTTCCTATCTGTTGAACACAACAACCAAAAATTTCTGATCATTTGGGTATGAAAACGAAGCCCAAAGCAGGAAAGGGGATGAGGATGAAGCCCAAAGCAGGAAAATTCATTAATATTATCACAGGATGAACGGTTACACTTGCCAAATTTTTACTTGACAGAAAGGCGATGGGGAAACGTTTTGATTGGGTGGGGTGAACAATGTTTTCTCACCCCACTCCAGCAAAGATAATACTACAGAAAGAATTCTACATGCCTATATCAAAAAATTCATTCAATTCAAAAACCAAAGGAAAATTGATAATAAACAATGGAAGACTTGAAAATGTGAACAAAAAACACCATTGTTCCCTTTACTTTGTTGGATTCTACGAATGAAAAATTAAATCAAAAGAGGGGATTGATTAATTAGAGTGCCAAGCAGATAGATGGAACCTGTAATTGATCATCGATGTTGATAGCCAAAGAATTAGGAATGGGATTGAGAGAAATACAGTGTCCATTATTGAGCACTTGTAAATCAGGCACCTTATCTTGAAGAAGAAGAGTGAGTACAGTGGGGTCTGAATGGGCTGGTAAACTGAATGTAAGCTCAGGATTGGGGTACTTGGGATAGTAGTTTATAGCCATTTTTTGCTCATGTTTTCCAGCGTTTTGTCAGCTAGGAGGTCAACTTCCACTCCCAGGCTCTCAGATATTGCCTCCAACAATCTCAAAGAAAGTGCCCTTACTTCTCTGTAATAGATACTGGCACGTTCTCTGCCATACTCATCAAAATTACACACACATATCTAACAAATGAAAGAAAAAAAATATTAACCTATAATTAGCAGGTTTCAAAGGCCAAGTATGAACATGGTCTTCTAACGGATAACAATGATGTCTCAAATAGTCCCGCCAGTTGAACACTTGATCTTTGTGGACGTTGAAGCTGGTAGGAAAACGTGTTTTACGAAATGGATAGTCGGAATAGTATTCCATTCAGTCTTCCACATTCATAGTGAAAAACTCCTCTGCCACTTCCACCATATTGTTTCTCACCATATCTGGAATGCCATTATTGATTATATGTTTGTACATGCAATAATAACAATAAGGTGAACACCAAGTCAATCTCTCCCAGAATAGTCGTTCCATTAGTTCCATTGAAGGGGGCCCATCCATCCGTCACATTTGCTAGGCTAACAGATTGATTTCCTCCAATTTGGAGAGGGTTTGGATCAGAGTGTTCGATGAAGATATGATTCACAAGCCAAGGATAACTATTAGTCAATGGACCAGTACTTCTCGTTGTCAAAGATTTAGTATTTTTAGGATCCAAGGCACTTTTAACAATAGAGGAAGGCTTTCTCAAAGCATGATAGGTTGCATATGTGATGAAGGTTAATATGATAACATAAGTTCTATACACACTAAAGCTCGGTTTTGATTGAAAACACTATAACCAATCAAAAAAGTTACTCTCTTTAAAAAAATATATATATATGAAGAAGATTTTTTTTTTATAAAATACTGCAAACTCTATTTACAAGCATAAAATAGAGCATCCAAGGAAAGATCCCTGGAGTATCCCCTTAAAAAGCATCATAGGATGTTAAGCTACATCCCCAAAAAATTAATAGAAGGCAGGCTCTGCACAGCCAACAACCTACAATCTACCAAAATATATGTTCAAATTATTGGCCATGGAAAAATAAAGAGGGTCGACATCATTGTCCTCATAAAAAATCACTGTCACTTTGCACTGCAGCTCAGCAGATATCAACTTGTAAAAAATTATGATTAGGTCTACCCATCTTCATCTGTACGGTCCCTAGGTTTAGTAATTCCTTTCCCCATGGAAAACTGGGCCATGCAACACTATTCTCATGGCTCCAAGCAAAAAACATTGAAGTCCCCAACTCAAGTATGAAAAAAAATAAAAATAAAAATTACGAATTCATCAAAGGATCAATACCTGCGAATGAAGAAAAACCTGCAACCTTGAATCCATTACTCCCTCGTTCACCCAACCTAAATCTGGCGACTCTGCTGATGAAGGATAGTCTTGATTGAGATTTCTCTGGTAAGCTATAAATATTCCCTAAAAATTGGTTTTCATTTAATACAACCATCTGGCTCAAATCATAGTAAGACAGTCCAATAATTAAGCTAGGCGCAAGTTCACAAGAAAGGTCAATATCTGTAACTATGAAAAGAAGGATCTTGGTAACATCTCAATCTCAATGACATCACAGAGTTGAAATTACCTCTGCCTCAATTTAGTACTACTCTTATAAGATTATTTTGATACCACAGCAGTGAGGAGAATGAGTTATAAAGGTGTATTTACAGTTCAGGCTCGGTGTCACAAAAATATATCAGTATAATCCGTATTACAGTGAAGATCTTCAGTGTTATAATCACAGGTCAACTATAGTCTAGGTATAATAAAAAAAATTATAAGTATGACACTACAATTTGGAACTACCACAGTAAAAAATCTATCATTGTTTCGTGATACCAAAGTGAGAAAGGTCTCACTGGTTCGGTGCCATCACAGCTTGATGAGAAGTATGCTATTTCAGTTTGATGGTATGACATAGGGTCTCACAGAAATTGTCAACAGAATTCAGAGACATGTACAGTGAAGTACTTACAATAGAAGCACAAAATAAGGTCAAAACAGTAATATGTATACACAGTGAAATAGTAAATTCGAGGATCTTGAAATAGCTTCTTACATTGGGTTTGAAAGAATCTGAATTCTTTCCTATGAAGTTGACAATGCAAGAACCAACTAAATGAAAGAACTAGTTTGAAGGTATAACAAATCAGATCTAACTATGTAACTAGGTAGGTATTCATTATAACGATTATGTAATTATGTACTTATGTAAATATGAAGTCAATAATAATAAAATGAATCTTTGGTTTACTTGCTTCATGGGTTGACACCAGCTTGGAGAGGAATTTATAATATTTTAAATGAGTGCTCATACACATCCTAATTCATTTTCATTGAATAAAAATTATTTTTTTAAGATCAAACATGAAAGACTACTAGCTTACATATGTAGGCATGACATGCCTCTCCAATAATCATTTACCTCCATTGTGGAAGACAAATATATAAGAACCAATGTTCAAATCTAATAAGCATTAATTAATATCATATTATATTGGTGAAGAGAAGCTAAAGAATTGTGTAGGAGAGAAAATAAACGAGACATATTTTTAGACCCCTGGATGGAATTTTTGGACCTATATTTTTTCTAACCTATATACCTATAGTAAGAACATTAATCTCTAAATTTAGGCCAATGTAGCATCCACAATTTTGGCCTATTTCAGGCCTGAAATTCAGCCTTATGGCCATTGTAATTTTGGCCTATTTTAGGTGTAGGATACATATAGACTCATATCAACATTCTACAAGGACCTATTTGAGGCGAATTGAACATTCTGAAAGGACGTATGTCAAAAGGGCTCAAATCATAGTAAGATAGTCCAATAATTAACAATCAATATTTAACAGTCAATGGTTTGCATTGTTACTGAACTGGGTAACACTTTAATTTACATTATTACTCAACTAGTGGGTTAACAATTTATAACTTTTGAGGAATCCAGATCTAAAAGGTTCCTAAGTTTTACCTTGTTAGAAAACTTGAAGGCATGCCTGAAATGGGTCAGAGTATCAACCAGTCTTCTCTTCTCCACCGTAAGACTCAGCAACTCTTTTCTACTTCGTCAGGCCAATGTTTCAGGATCACACCTTTGGTGGGAATGCCATATGGGCAACTCCATAGGAACTTTAGATGCACACTCAACAATTTTAGTCCCACTTAATTACCATATTTACTATTTACCTTCCATAGGCTCGCTTGCCTTAACAACCACTTGCTTAGTTAATGGTGGGTACAACACTTAGAACTAAATGAGATTTAACTTCTTGAAGTTCCGAGGCCTGTCAAGTATAAGATTATTGTCCAGATTATTAGCTTATTCCAAGGCCTTTTTTTGCAAAAGAGACTGCAAGAGTAGGATCCCATGAAGTTAATTCCAATGCAAGCCCATAATCTGTATCAACAACCTCAAAAAATTCAGGATACTTGTTGCATAAATTAGTTCTGAAATCCATTGGGAGACCCATATCAGTAGCTAAGTGGGCAATCTTCCCCAGCAATACCCTCTTTCTCATAGACATCATCAAAATCTTCTTGATATTCTCAAAAAAGAGGCCCTCCATTTGAGATTTAATCTGCACTTCTTCCAAGTGTAATTGTTGTGCCTGGGGGGTCAATGTGAAATAAAATCAGTATCCAAGAATTGTTCACTGTATATTTCAATCATTTGAACAACAACCTCATATATAAAGGTATCCTTTCTTTGTTTTGATATCTGGAATAAGTCATTCAAGGCTGGATAGTTCACACCCCAACTCTCCTCTATAGAATCCTTGAATTATCAATGATCAAAGTCTGCTTTTGCTATTAGAATAACCAGAATAGACAAGTTAGGGAAGTAAAGGCATTTATATTACCCACCTATTTCTAATAGTACTAGTAATTTGTAACCTTCACAAATGACAAGACAATCCTCCAAGCATATCCTATCGAAGGTCTCTTCCAATTCTGTAGAGCCACATTCTTTTGGAAATGTGATACCAAGCACTTTTCTATACCAACCTCAGTGATTAATTCTTTTTATGTTTCCTTAATGGAAAGAAGAGGAGCTTTAAGAGAAATTCTATGGCACTTCTTCTCACTAGTTTTTGTAAGATCCCCTTTTGGAACAATCATGCATTCCATTAAGGTGAAAATTGCTTTACGAATTGGATCAATAGGAGGGTCTGTCAATTGAGAAAACATCTGCTTTAAGTACTCAAATATTATTTTTAGTCTATTTGACATCGTAGCTAAATGCGTATAATTCCCCATCGAATCAAGAGATTTTGTTCCATATTTTTCCATAGGAAGCAACAACATTTCCAAAGCCTTAATTGTTTGTCTGAACAATGAAATGCATATTTAAACAAATAGCTCATAAATGAAAACATACATTCAAAAATACCTCATAGCATATTTACATACAAATCACTTACCCATAAGCCTTCATTAGTGACAACAAGCAATATATTCCTATGTTTTCCATTGTATCATCCAAACTATCAACTTGTAAACCAATACAATCAACAAGCTATGGAAATTTTATAGTTGACATCCAGGTGACCAAGTCTTTCCATACAATATGTGTGATCATTTAGTCGACATTTTATTTGAAATAAAATCCAAATGAGGAGTTTCAAAACTTAGTCCAAATATTAAGAAATTTTTTTTTTTTTTTTTCTGTATCCGAGTTAACAAAGAAGAGTGGTTGGATTTGAGAAGTTATATATGAATAACAACAAGACGACCATCTAGATCGATGACTTTTCCAAATACTTCTTCAGCCACCGAATGAAACTATTTTCCTTCTCCTTCAAACGAACACATCCATCTATTTTATCTTCATATGGAAGGGGGATGTTACTTGTGACATTAATGACATTTACATTTGCGTCTTCTGGACCAAGTGGCACTCCATGTATGATAGAAATTGACTGAATTCGTCCAATGCTAGCAATAGCACTGTCATATGGATCTAATATATTCACTTTGTCACCTACTTGGAGTAGGTCATCCCCTACCGGAGTTAATAAGCACTGTCAAAAACGAAAAAGTATACATAGATATTAGGAAAATAATAATTACAATTAAATTGCAAAAACATACATAGCTATTTAATTAACTGAATAATATGCACTCACTGAGTTAATATCTGAAATACCTTCAGGATTTGGCACCGATTGGGAATGTTCAGGTGCATCAATTTCGTCATATTTTAGAACTCTCGAGGTAACCATTTTCCCTTTAACATCCTATATGTGATTTCATTATGCACAAAGCAAATATTACATTAAAACAAAATAAGTTTTAACATAGCAGAAAACAATAAATATAATATTAAAACATAAAAATATTAATAACACTAAAATAGAAGCATATAGCTCTTGTAGATATCTACAAAAACATACCTTCACATGTTCATGGCCCTTTTTTGAGTCATTTAGCATTCTTGCACCACCCAAATTTACATTTTCTTCCTGTGATTGACAGGAATTTCCAATAAAAGAAGGCTTCATGAGTGAAGGGAAATGGAACCAAAACATTAACATATTACAAATTCAAGTGAAGCACTAGTTGCAAGGGAATTATAATTTGCTTACCTCATCTAAATCAATGTTAAATTCCTTCTTTTTCCATGCAGCAACAAGAGGTTTAATGGAGGAGGCTATGGTTGACATTGTCTTTGCCAAACCAGTTATACATTGCATTGCATGATTATAATCCTTACTATTGTTTTCAACAGTAGATAAAGCTCCTATTTGTCTACTCTTGACGTCAATATATGGAAAAGAACTTTCTATTGGATTTTTTGACATATAATTATGTTTGGAATTTTTCAAGTCTACCATATAATGAGCCATTTCACTCACCACTGGTTCTCTTTTAGCTTCTTCAACCTACAAATAATTTTCAACGCACAACTAGTTGGATATTAAGAAAACTCAAAACACACAACACAATTTACAATATTCAACAAAAAAAATGTATACTTACAAATATTTGTTGTTTGGATCGCAACCCACGCCGACCCAAAAAATATCGAGCCTTCACCTGCTCTCTTGCTTTCTTCACTCTTATACTCTTTGAAAAATACTCTTCAGCACACAGACTTTCCTTCAAATCTTCCCATTGTTTGGGAGTCAAGCTACTCTCCCTATCTTTTCCATCCAAGATTAATTTTCTGCATTTATGCCTGAAGTTATTCATCAAAATTCTCATTCTGCGCTTATAATATTTACTAGAAATCCTTCCACCAATAGTCTCAAAAACATTGTCCATTTGCTGGATCACTTGATCAACATTTCTTGGATCTTAATCTGCAAAGTTGGATTTGGTAACATGAAAATGAGACCTTATTCTTGTGCCCAACTCTATGGCCCACCTTGACGCATTTGGTCCAGTAGGCTCACCATATTTTACCTCAATCAAGTAAGCCTTCTTCCCTTATGATTTTCGTTCTTTTGATTTCCTTTCTATGGACCTACAAAGGCTTTGACTAATTCTTTGTCTGTTCACTAAAGCTAATATATTTTCAAAACCAAGACTAGGTGATGGAAAATCACTCATACTTGTGGCTAAAGAAGGTGTGGTAGTTCCTAGCACCTTACTTGGAGAAGATGTAATTGGTGTTCTTTCTAGGGAAAAAGACTGAATTGGTTTCTCCTTGTCCACAATAGGTGTGGCACTAGGTTGCACACAAATCTCCTCAGATGTGCCTTCAAATCTTTTATTTAACTGTAAATAAATTTCTTGGAACTCTGCTTCGTCAAAATGTACCAATTTTTCATGAACACCTTGGAAATGATCATTTGATATATCAGGAAGTTGATAATTAGAATCATCATCTTCATCTCCATGCATTGAATTACCACAACGTTTTCTTCTACGAGTTAGCAGGGATATTTCTTTTCTTGCTTTTTGTTTATTCTCATTGTCTATGGGATCCAAGTTTCCCCTATTAAAAAAAAAAAAAAACTTATCAAATAATGGCCTACATCATCAAATATATTATATACAACTTTCATTAAATATGCATAGAAACAAAAAGTGACGAAGAGTAACTACTTAGTTATTCACCAAACCAAGAGATGAGAAATATTCTTCATTTTTTTGTGATGCGTTCTTTACGAACACGCTCATATTCTATCATATTTTCATCACTGCTAAGATCATTTTTACGTTTCAATCCCTTCTTCATAGTATTTATGTCCTACATTTCACATTTAAAGAAAAAATATTAGTGCATGGATAAATAACAATTATAAAATATATCTATTATACGATCATGCATTATTGTCAATGAGAATGAATTAACCTTAAATTGATAGAAGGAACACTTTAATCGGTATTAGCACCTTATCTAGAATTATGGATTCTATTTTTTTAATTGCAAAAAAATTGTAATATTTGCATAAATTTATGACATAATAAAAACATAGCATATTGCAATTGGGAATATAGATTGGTTGTCCTAGCCATTGTAACATTATTGAATCTATTATATGTGTACTGGTGGCAGTACCGTACAACTTTGGTGAAGTGATCCTGAACCATATTAAGACTTTGAGCCCTTATTAAATAGACTCTAGAGACTTACATTTAGCTTCGAGGTTTGCAAGCTGAAAATCAAATATCCCACAATAACAAGATCCGCATCGCCCAATTTAACAACTAAAATAACATTAGAAGAATCTAGATTTTCCTGAGGAAAAAAAACAACTATAGAAGTTACAAAATTAATATTAAATATAGCATAAATTCATGTAGACAATTTCATTTATGGATCTAGTAATCCTCTTTAAGATAAATTGAATCACTTCATGCTACAATAGAGTCACTGGAATAAAACAAAATTTACACAACGTGAAAAATGAATGATAAATTTCACACAGAGTTTAATACAACCATCTGGCTAATCCCATGGCCAAAACAATAAAATCCATTTGCATAGTGAAAATATATGCCATAAATGCAAGGTGATAAATCATCATTGTGATCATTTGCGTGGTCATCAAGATCAGAATCTTGATCACTTTTGTATACATCTGCTTGAGTTCCTTCATTGTCCTCGTACATTATATTGTACTGGCCATGAATTATGTTTTCTAACTCAGTCTCTTCACTGGGAATCAATGCTTCATCTTCAAATACTCTATCGCCATCTTCAGATTCTTCCTCCAATGTTTCTTGTAAACTATTACATTGCCCATCAACCATTATATCAACATATTCCATGAATTTCCTTTTTTAGCGGGGCTCTATTTGAATGACATAAGACCATCCTGAGCTTGTCACATCACCAATTAAAAATTCCTGGTTAGTTTTAATAGGGGAAACATATGGCTCATTGTTCTTCAGTAAAATTTGGCGTGTATTTGCACGTACAATTCCATAATCATCATGTTGTATTGCAGATGGCTTGATCCATTTACATTTTAATAATATAGGACTAGTTTCACCATAATCAACTTGAATAATTTCTTGTATGAATCCAACATACAAGTTCTTTTCAGTGTTGTGATGAAATTCAACACTAACAATACAATCACAATTTGCCTTTCTTGTGTCCCTGTCTTCCACTCTTAAATGAGTACCATAGGCCCACATCCCATTGAAAGAAGAAGCCCACATACTTGGAGGATGTGAAAGCTGAATTTTCTCCTTCATCATATCTTGAACTTCTTGTCGTGCATCATTAATTGCATCGACAATCCAATCATCAAATTTTGGAAAAGAACGATCTCCAAGGTTCAAATCTTGAAGTGTACACTTTCGAGATGGATGAATCCATTTTTGAATCTCTTCTTCATATTTTCTGCATAGAATATGAAAAGTAAGAGTGATAATAATTTATCTATTAAATGAAATTAAATAAATAAATTATGATGTAAATAATATTTTACCTACGCCACTTATCAAATGATGATGTGTTTTGAAGAACATAGGCATGTATGGCAATTATTTCCTCATTTGATAGCTTGAAGAGACACCCATTTCCTTCTAATAATTCACCTGCAACTCTCTGGTCGTCATCATCATCCCATACACGTCGATTGACATTGCTAAAGTCCTTCATATATTCTGTGCAAAACCCTATGGCCTCTTGCATTAAATATCCTTCACAAATACTACCTTCTGGTTTTGCCTTATTACGAACAATTTTTTTCAAAACTTTCATGTATCGCTCTATAGGATACATTCATATTGTTCTTATTGGGCCACAATGCTCTAGTTCATTTATGCTCTAGTTCATGTTGTAGATGTATAAGAAGATGCATATAAATATTGAATATTGTTGGTGGAAATTCTCGTTCCAATAAGCAGAGGACTTCAACAACCTCTCCCCTCAAATTATCAAAGTTTGAAGGATCTAGCACATGCAAACTCATTCTTTTTAAGATTAGGCTCAACCTTATAATTTCCAATCTTGGTCCCTTTTCCAAACTTGATATGACTGCAATAGGTAAAATATCCTCAATTATGACATGATAGTCATGGGTCTTGAGGCTTCTTAAGCTATTATTTTCGGTTTGGCTTCTAATATTACCACTTACATATCCAGTAGGAAATCGAGTCTGAGACATCAACTTTAAGAATTGTACACATTGATCCTTTGTCCACACATAAGGAGAAATAGGTTTTTTGTATTTTCCATTACCATATTTAAAACCCAAAGATTTCAACGAATCTTTAGTTATTTAAGGTCTAGGCATGATGACATTGTATCATATGCACCAAAAAGAGTTTCTATAATAGCAAAAGCTATGTTTTTCTCAATATGAATAAAGTCAACAGTATGCCTAATGGTTATATGCTTAAAGTATGGCAATTTATAGAATATGAACACTCTTTTTACACCACTATTGTAAAGTGTATCATTTTTACTACCACGAATGCCACCATTTTCAATAAATTTCATTCCTTTTTCTCCATTCTCAATAATGTAATCACTTGTTATTTCCAGTGGTGCTTCACAATTCTCTTCCTTACCATTGAAACGTGACTTTTTTCAATGATATGGATGCTCCATTCTGAGGTAAGCACGATGTCCACAATAAATAAACTTGTGCAAACTACTTGAGTGCCTCACAAAACCCTTAAAGATGCAAGCTGGACATCCATGGTATTCATGAACATTGAGACTAGTCAAAGTGCCATATGTAGGAAGATCGTGGATTGTAGACAATAAAGAAGCTCTTAAATTGAATTGAATTGAATTACCATCCCCTATAATTTGAATTTCTTCAATACCTTTCCACAATTCCAATAGCTCATCAAATAATGGTTCTAAATAAAAATCAACTGTATCTGAAGTCACACTTTTTTCCCGATATGATCAATGACAACATCAATAAAAATGGCTTCGTTGCTAACCATGGAGGCAATTTATAATTTATTAAAAACACTAGCCAAGTTGACCATTTAATGCTTTGATCTGAGAAAGGGTTCACCCCATCTAGAGCTAAACCCAGTCTTATATTGCAAGGATCTTGGGAAAAATCAGTGAACTCAGTGAGATACATTGTTTTCAATTGAAACTAAGTAATTCAAGCTCCTTTTATGGTAAACATCGCAATTTCCTATTGCTTCTTTAACAGAAGCTTGACTTGATGCCTAATGATGGACTAATAAACTTTTATGAAGTAATTAAAAAAATCCATTGTTGATCTTCAGTCTCTTGTAGTCCCAACCTACAGTAGCCTTCCATAGATAAGTTTTCTAAGGTTTACATGAACTGTCAAATGAAGCTACGAAATTGAACTCAGTGTGATACATTGTTTTCAATTGAAACTAACTAAGTCAAGCTCCTTTTATGGTAAAAATCATAGTTTCCCGTTGCTTCTTTAACAAAATCTTGACTTGATGCCTAATGATGGCCTAATAAACTTTTAGGAAGTAATTAAAAAAATCCATTGTTGATCTTCAGTCTCTTGTAGTCCCAACCTACAGTAGCCTTCCATAGATAAGTTTTCTAAGGTTTACATGAACTGTCAAATGAATCTATGAAATGGAACTCAGTGTGATACATTGTTTTCAATTAAAACTAAGTAATTCAAGCTCCTTTTATGGTAAACATCACAGTTTCCCGTTGCTTCTTTAACAGAAGCTAGAATTGATGCCTAATGATGGCGTAATAAACTTTTAGGAAGTAATTAAAAAAATCCATTGTTGATCTTTAGTCCCTTGTAGTCCCAACCTATAGTAGCCTTCCATAGATAAGTTTTCTAAGGTTTACATGAATTTTCAAACAAAACTACGAAATGGAACTCAGTGTGATACATTGTTTTCAATTGAAACTAAGTAAGTCAAGCTCCTTTTATGGCAAACATCACAATTTCCCATTGTTTATTTAACAAAATCTTGACTTGATGCCTAATGATGGCCTAATAAACTTTTAGGAAGTAATTAAAAAAATCCATTGTTGATCTTTAGTCTCTTGTAGTCCCAACCTACAGTAGCCTTCCATAGATAAGTTTTCTAAGGTTTACATGAACTGTCAAACAAAACTACGAAATGGAACTCAATGTGATACATTGTTTTCAATTGAAACTAAGTAAGTTAAGCTCATTTTATGGTAAACATGACAGTTTCCCGTTGCTTCTTTAATAGAAGCTTGAATTGATGCCTAATGATGGCCTAATAAACTTTTAGCAAGTATTAAAAAAAATCCATTGTTGATCTTCAGTCTCTTGTAGTCCCAACCTACAGTATCCTTCCATAGATAAGTTTTCTAAGGTTTACATGAACTGTCAAACGAAACTATGAAATGGAACTCAGTGTGATACATTGTTTTCAATTGAAACTAAGTAAGTCAAGATACTTTTATGGCAAAAATCACAGTTTCCCGTTGCTTATTTAACAGAATCTTGACATGATGCCTAATGATGGCCTAATAAAATTTTAGGAAGTAATTAAAAAAATCCGTTGTCAATCTTCAGTCTCTTGTAGTCCCAACCTACAGTAGCCTTCCATAGATAAGTTTTCTAAGGTTTACATGAACTGTCAAACGAAACTACGAAATGGAACTCAATGTGATACATTGTTTTCAATTGAAACTAAGTAAGTCAAGCTCCTTTTATGGTAAAAATCATAGTTTCCTGTTGCTTCTTTAACATAATCTTGACTTGATGCCTAATGATGGCCTAATAAACTTTTAGGAAGTATTAAAATAAATCCATTGTTGATCTTTAGTCTCTTGTAGTCCAAACCTACAGTAGCCTTCCATAGATAAGTTTTCTAAGGTTTACATGAACTGTCAAACGAAACTACGAAATGGAACTTAGTGTGATGCATTGTTTTCAATTGAAACTAAGTAAGTCAAGCTCCTTTTATGGCAAACATCACATTTTCCCGTTTCTTCTTTAACAGAAGCTTGAATTGATGTCTAATTATGGCCTAATAAACTTTTTGGAAGTAATTAAAAAAATCTAATGTTGATCTTCAGTCTCTTGTAGTCCCAACCTATAGTAGCCTTCCATAGATAAGTTTTATAAGGTTTACATGAACTGTCAAACGATACTACGAAATGGAACTCAGTGTGATACATTTTTTTCAATAGAAACTAAGTAAGTCAAGCTGCTTTTATGGTAAACATCACAGTTTCCCATTGCTTCTTTAACAGAAGCTTGACTTGATGCCTAATGATGGCCTAATAAAATTTTCGGAAGTAATTAAAAAAATCCATTGTTGATCTTCAGTCTGTTGTAGTCCCAACCTACAGTAGCCTTCCATAGATAAGTTTTCTAAGGTTTAAATGAATTTTCAAACGAAACTATGATACATGGATGAATTGTCAAATGAAACTATGATACATGGATAATGAGATATCAAATGAATGGATTAATAAATCACGGTTGTATTGGTTTAAGTAGAATAAATGTAAGTAAAATTCCCCCAAATCATCTTATCTGATGTAGCTTTATCTCCACATTAGTGAAGGATAATTCAATGAGGTATCAAAAATTATTTTCAGTGATGACCATAGCACAGGTGCCATAGAAAGGTCCTAAGCCATGTGTTGATAATGAGCCATGCGAAATTAATGATCTCTGATATGTGAGGATACACCCCTTTGCTAATCCATGCAAATTTGGTGAAGATGACATATATCATAAGCAGAATTTGAGATCGAAATGAACCATACGAGCCTCAGGAACTGTACATGTTTTTATTTAAAATTTTCACCCTAGATCATAAACAGTACAGTTCTTATATCGAAATCAACATATACAGTGAGCGAATAAGGGCAATAGAAACTGGTTTGGAGGTTTATAAATAAATGAAAAATATCAGTTTTGAAGGCAGAAGTGGACCAGTGTTGACCCCTTGAAATCCATGATCCTTACCCAAAAAAAATCGTATGAATCGATAATATCTTAAAACAAACAGAGCAGATACAAAGCCAAGAAATAGAAAAATATTAAATCTGACTAACCTGTGACTCTGGGTATGCAAACTTCAATTGTGAATTTGTCGCTGCCCTCCTCTTAAAAAGCCTACAAGTTCTGTCTAATGTGTTTTTATCCATGATAAAACCTTTGATTATATAGAAATTCGCAGCCCTAAAATAACCCTCTCGCCAACAGCAAAGTCCTCCTGCCAAGAGAAAAAATTTGGCACCAAATAACCAGCACGACCAATTTTCATCGAGTTTTTATCTAAATTTGAGAACCAACTACATGGCGCTGGCTAAGAACAACCAGTTTTCCTCTATTCTTGGGCTTTCATACTGGTGAAATAAACCATGACCTCTCCACACTTCGACTTTTGACGACTTCGAATGTGGCATGCCCTCAAAACCTCGTCTTTCCCCGACTTCAGCTTTGAAAAAATTCAGCATGCCCTCAAAACCTAGTCTTCCTGAACCAGTTAAACCATTCAAACAAAAAGTTTCAAAGTCAGGTTTCATACCAATAATCTTGATGAAATCAACGCATGCCAATGCAAATGTTCGACTTCGACTAAGCCCGTCTCCCTGAACCAGTGGCATGCCAATGTTCGACATTGACTTAGTTTCAGAAGCTCGTCTCCCTGAACCAGTCGAACAACGACTATGAAATAAACGCTTCAACTTGCTTCCACTTTTGTTCTTTGGAGAAATCAGCTATCACAAAAGCAAACGTCTACATAATCATTATAAAGGAATTTTTCTTTTTCTTTTTATTATTTGTCTTAATTCACCTCAAATAAAAAATACAATCTTTATTTTATGGAATACTATAAAAATGATGATATATGCCAAACATAAGTAAATACTTTTTTTACTTTCCACTATTAATATTTGTTTTCTTAAATATAAAAATTAAATATATTTATTAAACCAATAATCATAAAGCATTGATAATATAATATTTTTCATAAATATTATTATTAAAATTATATAAATAAAATAATAAACCATAGATAATAATACGAATTCTAACTTCTTTAACCTTCCTATAAAGTCTCTTTCTCAATTGTCTATAAAAAAATATATGTATTAATATCAATATCCCTTGTCATATTCATGTAAATAGTGAAGTATTTTATTGTTAGAGCAAAGGCAGAATTAAATCAATTTCAATAATTTGGGGAAGAGTAGTATAATTCTATGATTCTTTCATGGACATTCCTTGCAATGATCGCAAGAGGTTTGCATTGCATATCATTAAGTGTGAAAGTCAAAGAGGTTTATTTTTCATTGAGAAGATAGTGAAAAGGATTTTATAACATTTTTCTTAGATTTTAATTTGTTATCTCAATGACTTAAAAGAAAAAAAAATATGTATTTATAACTAATATGTATTTATCGATTAAAAATATGGAGCGATTATGGTGAATGTGTTTTTTAATGAAATAAAGGCATTATTTCGACTTAATTCCACTTTTGTTGTGGACACTCCTTGATTAAAGAGGTGGATTACTATCTGGTCAAATGCATGTGTGTGATTGAATAAAGTGGGAGGGAAGAAAGTGAGAGCATCAAAATCAAGTCACATTAATTTTCACTTAATATTTTCATCAAAAATGGTTGGTATATTGTAACATCAATTCTCAATTAATATCTCCATTAAAAATGGTTGGTTTATTTCTTTTTATCATATACTATTTGGCAAAGAGTTAGACATTGACTTAATCTATAAGTGAACGAATCTTGTTAAAAAGATATTTATTTTAAAATTTTATTATATCATTCTAAGTTTTTAAATAAATGGATAGCTTTAAATGGATGACCCACTTTTCGAATGTTGCATGCCTATTTTGACTTTTCGAATGCGGCATGCCAATGTTCGACTTACTTTCAAAACCTCGTCTTCCAGTCAAACAACCAGTTTTCAAAGTCAGTATTTTTTATAAAATCAATGCAGGACTTACTCAAGCCTATTTCCACTTTTCGAATGTGGCATGCCATTTTTACAAAGCTTCAATTTTTTTTTTTTAAATAATTAAAACTTACTTACACTTTTCGAATGTGGCATGCCTACTTCTACTTTTCGAATGCAACATGCCATTTTTACAAAGGTTCAAACAATTTTTTTTAAATAATTAAAATATTAATATTAATATGAGTATTTATTATTTTAATTATTAATTAAATATAAAATCACACTATATTTAAAATTTAAATTTATATAATATAATTAAAACAAATAAAATATAAATATTGATAATTAATATTTTAATAAATTCAATAAAATATAAATATTGATATTTATTATTTTAATAAATTAATAAAGGTTCATATCAAATAATATATATATGTTAAATTGGTGTCACACAATATATCTATGTTAAACATATTATAAATAAATTATATAGGTGTGTGAGGTTTGAGTAGGTTTAATGGTTAAGGGTATGTGTTTCCTCCTAAGAGGTCATAGGTTCAAAACCAGAGGGGGTAGAGTATGTATGCCTTCGTAAACTTAGCAGTCAAATCACTACGCGGAGGTGGATCCCTTGTCCCACAAACAAGGGGGTCTCATACACCAATTTGGTGTTTGGCTTGGTTGACCTGACCTTAAAATTAGATTATTATTATTATTATAAGTATAACAAAGATTCATGCACTCTCTAATGGGAGTGAGGTTTGAGCAACGCCCCGTGGAAGGTGTCTCGCATGAGTAAATAAAAGTGGAGCTAGGATGAGGGAGTGTCACACCCTCAAGTTAGTGTTGCGACGACCGAGTGGTGGGGGCGCGATGGGCGCCCAACTGGGGTATAATGTGCGACAACGATGTGTAACATTGGGCATGCCATATTGGTGAATTCCCACCTTTGGCACGTCGTGTAGCAGTGCACAGAGTCGTGTGATTTGGAAGACATGGTGAGCAGCAACATAAAATATGTGTGTGCCCCATAGCGAGCAGACGAGTCAAAGGCGTCAGGCGAAGTCGTGTTGGTGAGCGCGTTCAGTGTTACGGGAGCGTTGTGTAGTGATTGGGCGAGCTAGGCAGGAAAGGGTGCGGGCGGCCAATCGATAGTCATTGCGGTGGATCAGGAACTCATGGTGGCAAGGGGAATCATGGGTATAATATTGATTGCTCCGAGGTAAATGAGGGGTAGGGTATCCAGCATTAATTTTTCTTGGAGAATTGTCATCCAGTACTTATCAAAAACCTAATGGAAGAGTATTGGACACAACTGAGAGAATTTTAAAAGTACTGCAGATGGATTCAAAGAATCTTGTATAAGTGAAATGTAACACTTCGATATCAAAATTGCAATTTTCCATTTGTGGCGTGACATAATTAAAAATTATTGACATAAATGACTAATTCATATACTTGTTGTACTAGTCATATTTTTATTCTTGGACTATAATACTGATTTACATTAATCATTATTAATTTAGTCATATATTTTAATCCTAGGCTAAATTAGTCATTTAAGTTAGTCACTTTTAGTTTAGTCACTTATTATCTAGTCATATATTTTATCCTTAGACTAAATTAGTCATTTAAGTTAGTCGTTTTTAGTTTAGTCACTTATTATCTAGTCGTATATTTTATTCCTAGACTAAATTAGTCATTTAAGTTAGTCATTTTTAGTTCAGTTACTTAAAATTGCTCAAATTTAATGGTAATTCAATTGAAATAATAGCGGTGACTAACATTTTTAGTCACCTGGTCATTAATTTCATCATTTTTAGTCACCTGATAAATAATGTTATTGGTACTAAAATTTACACTATTAATATAACTAATATTAATATTATTATTGACAAATAACAATATTAAGATTTGCATTGTAATCATTCTAATCAAACATGGTAAATCAAACTCAACCATGTCCATACATGGTCAAACATTTCCATCATAGTTAACCATTGTCAAGCATGCTCGAAAATAGACAACCATGGTTAGCCGTATTCAACCATAGTAGCCTATGGTCAAATGGGTCAACCATAGTAGTCTATTGTCAACCTTTCTCAGCCATAGTAACCTATGGTCATCCTTTGTCAACCATTCTAATCATTCTAATAAAACATGGTAAGAAAAACTCAACCATGGTCATACATGGTAAAACCTTTCCAACATAGTTAATCATTGTTACTCATTGATACACAACATTACTTAACCGTATTTAATCATGGCTATTTTTTATAATACTAACACTAGAGTTTAATATTATTCCATTGGGTTTATAATGTTAGGGTTTAATAAACTATGGATTTTATTAATATTCTGGGTTTATACTATTAATCAAAATGATTTATAATATAAATCCCTTGGGCTTATAATATGAATCCTAGAGTTTCTAATACTTTGATTTATAATAATAATATAAGGGTTAATAATATTCCATTGGGTTCATAATGTTAGGGTTTAATAAACTCTTGGGCGTATTAATATTTTGAGTTTATAATATTAATCACAAGCATTTATAATATGTATCCCACATATCCCTTGGGTTGTTTTCATCTGTTTTGTTTCTAATATTAATCCCTTCGGTTTATTAATTATTTTAGTTTATAATATTGATAGTCCTTTATGTTTATTGATCCCTTTGGTTTAAAACGTCAATTTCTTAAATTTATAATATTAATAATCCTGATGGTTTTTTAATCCCTTGAGTTTCTAATATCAATAAACCCTTGGCTTAATTAATATTTTGGGTTTATAATCTTAATATCAAGGATTCATAATATTAATCTAGTGGGTTTATAATATTCAAATCCCACGGTTTATAATACTAACCTTAGGGTTTAATATTATTCCATTGGGTTTATTAATCTATTCATTTTAAAATATTGATTAGATTATAGTATATTAATTTTTTAGGTTTTGTGTTTAAAATATTAATTCTTATGGTTTATTAATCTCTTGTGTTTTTAATATTAAAACCTTGGCATTATTGATCCTTTAGGTTTTTAATATTTATCCCTTGGGTTCACCAATTCCCTTAGTTTATAATATTAATCTCTTGGGTTTATTATTTTTTTTTGTTTATAATATTAATAATTCTCTTGGTTTATTAATCTCCTGAGTTTAAAATATTGATTAGATTATGGTATATTAATTTTTTAGGTTTTTATGTTTAAAATATCAATTCTTAGGTTTTATTAATCTCTTGTGTTTTAATATTAAACCCTTGGCCTTATTGGTCCCTTAGGTTTTTAATATCTATCCCTTGGATTCACCAATTCCTTTAGTTTATAATATTAATTTCTTTGGTTTATTATTTCTTTTGGTTTATAATGTTAAGAATTCCTTGGGTTTATTAATCTCTTCAGTTTAAAATATTGATTAGATTATGGTATATTAATTTTTTAGGTTTTTTTTTTAAATATTAATTCTTAGGGTTTATTAATCTCTTGTGTTTTTAATATTAAACCCTTGGCCTTATTGATCCCTTAGGTTTTAATATTTATCCCTTGGGTTCACCAATTCCTTTAGTTTATAATATTAATCCCTTGGGCTTATCAATTTTTCTTGTTTATAATACTAATCTCTTGAGTTTATTAGTTTTTCTTGTTTATAATATTTATAATCCCTTTGGTTTACTAATATCTTAAGTTTAAATTATTAGTTATCAGGGTTTATTAATTTCTTAGGCTTTTGAGTTTTAAGATATTAATTGTTAGGGTTCACTAATCTTTGAGTTTTCTAAATATTTAGGTTGGTACTTTAGGCATTAAATATTAGTCATACACTTTAATATTAACGAATGGTCCAATGTCATATTATCAATAACATTTTATGAATATGAAAACCAACCATGGGATACCATTGTTAATTAATGTTAGTCATATTTGAACAACGTCTTCCATGGTCGAATGTCACATGTGACAAAGATTGCCTCAATATGAAAATCAACCATGGTTGGCCATCGTCATTCTTCATCCAACGTCGCATTGTGACAACAATTGTTTCAATGTTTAAATCAAGCATGATCAACCATGTTTATTGTATGGTTTATAGTATTTATCTAAAGGTTTTTATAGACTTGTGGTTTATAGTACTAATTTATTAGCTTTAATATTATTCCCTTGAGTTTATGATATTAATAATTATGTAAGTTTATCAATCCTTTCTATTTAAGATATTAATTTGTAGGCTTTGTTAATCTCTTTTGTTTTTTATATTGATCCCTTCACCTTATTTTTTTTTCTAGGGTTGGTTAAATTCTATTAATGAAACATATGGTACAACTAGTCCATGTCCTTCATGATGCAGTCCATCAGAGGCTTCATAAGTTCAGCAAAATAATGAAATTGGGTTGCCCGCAAGGGGAAACAGCTTGAGTAGAGTTTGTGAGCTGCCTCGATGGAGGAAACTAGCTATAACATGCCAAGAAACTATGACTTCCCAGAACAAAAAAAAGAGAGAAGAACTAAACAAAATAACTTGGACAGTGCCATTGGCACTAGAGACCATAATCCTCTGAGGGGTGTTCTTCTTCAATCCTGCACCAGTATCCATCATTGTCATTCGGAACGGGCATCTTCGAGCTGCAGTTGCACCTGCTTCACTGCCGCCTTCGTGCGTGGCTTTCTCCTGAGGAAGACTCGAGCTACCATCACCTGCCTTGAAAGGAGCATCTTTGTCGACAGTTTGAGTGGCCTGCACAAGGTTAGAGGGGTCCGGCATGTGAATTGGACGCACGAGAGAGGAGGGTTCAGGAATTGCCTGCGGAATTTCCTTGAAGGTGACTGTAACAGTCGCTATAACCAGGGGGAGATTGGTTCTGCATTGGAAATGAAAATGGGCAGTAGACGGGCTGAGAAGAGAAGTAGAGGTAGTGGGATGAGAGTAGGGAGGCGACAGAGAAGCAGAGGCACCACGAGTAGGGGAGGAAGGGAGTGTACGTCCATGCCCACACCCATGCCCACTGCGCTTAGAGGTATATCGTCCATGGAAGCTCCCAGAAGAAGAAGACGAAGTGCTGGTGGAGAGGGAGCGACGTCGGCCAAAGGGGCGAGCTCTGGTGCTACCCCGACGGCATCTCAGTTGGTGCCTGAGCCTAGGCATATCGTCACAAAGTTTGAGAGAGTGGATTGAGTTGGCAGAAGGCGACAGGGAGGGGGAGGTTGAAATTTTCACAAGCGGGGTGGCGAGTTCCATGGGGCAGAATGGGCTATGCGAGAAGTGAAAACCAGGAAGAAAATCTAGATAACAACCAAAGTAACAGCACCTGCCAAGGGGATTACTCACATTTCTGAGCAGCGCTGCTAGGTCAAGAGATTCTGAGCAGCGTGGTTGCTCCTTGCGGTGGCCTGCCTAAGGTCTGCTTCCATGGAGGCGCAGGGCTCTCCCAAAGAGCCTCCACTGCCTCCCTCTTCCCTTGCTGTTGATGCGTTCAATCAGCTTCTGGTTGGTTTTCCCTAGAAGAAAAAAAGTGAAGCTGCAAAATTCGTAAAGAAGCTTGAAGATATCCCGGAGATCTCTTTGCCTCCAGAGACCCCCATCCAAGTAGCTTTGTCTCTGGCTGATTGTGGCCTCATTTTCCAATTCACGGGACTTTTGCCATCTCCAAAAACTACCGAGAAATGGGTTAACAGCAACTGGGCTCCTCTAATCAAGCAAAGTGTCACATCTTATTTTCTTGGGCGAGGGTTCTTCCTCTTAGAATTCTCTTCAAAAGAAGATAAAGATCTGATCTTCCAAAATGGGCTCTATTTCATTAGCCCTCAAGGCCTCTACCTGAAAAAATGGACATCAGATTTTGATCCGGCAGTATATGTTCCCACGGCGGTTCCGGTGTGGGTTCGGCTCCCGAATCTCCTAGTCCATTGCTGGAACTGGGACTCCTTGAAACACATCGACAACGCTCTTGGGAGATTCATAGATCGGGCAAACAATAAGGACCAGTAAGATTGTGCTAGAATATGTGTAGTAGTAGATCTAGAGGTGGGTCTCCTAGAGGCAATCAAATCCAATGTTGGCAGTTGTTCTCATGTGCAGATACTAGACTATGAGCAGCTGCCATTTAAATGCAGGAAATTTCATGTTCATGGACACTTTGCTAGAAGCTTTCTATCTAATGGTGAGCCAAAGAAAGGAAATGAAGAGGGTTGGAACCAAGTTAAGCGTTCAAAGACCAATCACAAAGGTCAAAAACCGGGAGGCCCCAATGGTAAAGGCCCTCTTCATGCCAATTCTCAGCGCTCCCCTCCCAAAAAGGAAAAAGAAAATAAGTTCGATCCTCTAAGACAGAAAATAGAAGCAACTCAGGAGATCGAGATCCAAAAGCCAGTCTCACCAAGCAAAGGCACCCCCTCTTCCTCCCTTAAAGGAACATGTGTTGCAGAACCCAAAGGCATGCCTATATAAGTTGAGGAAGAAGAACATGAATCGGATGAGTCATAGGAGGAAGGAGAAATAGGAGAGTCTCAAACCTCGGTAAGGAGATCCATAAGAGGTCGCAAAACTGACACGGAAAAAAGAAAGCAGGAAAATTACAAAGACAAGCTTCAGGGAAGCCAGCCAACTCTGGAAAAGCTGCTAGCCTCTGAGCCAAGGGCGATGAAAAATTAGACCCAAGGCTCCAAGGGAGCCCATCAGAAACATAAATAATGAAGGTCATCTCCTAGAACTGTAGAGGTATGGGGAGAAAAAGTAAGGAAGAAGCCATTAGAAGTTTAATAAGAATAGAATCTCCAGACATACTTCTCATCCAGGAGACCAAGCTGGAAGACGTAGTATTTCTGCATGCAAGTAAGAAACTGTGGATCAAAATCGAAGCAAGATAAATCTCTGCCTAGGGAGCCGCAGGAGGGCTTGGCACTCTATGGAATCCCATCAAATTTTCAATCATATATGAGGCTAGCAATGTTCATTAGTTGCTGCTTAAAATGAAAAATATGGAAACCAAAGAAATTTTTTGCCCTTTCAACGTATACTTCCTAGTCAATGTTGGGGAAAAAGAGGACCGCTGGGAATCTATAAGGCATCAAGAAGACCTACAAAACCTGGAAAATATAATCATTGCTGGAGATCTCAATCTCACTCTTCACTCATCTGAAAAAAGAGGAGGTAGCGCAGTCCGAGATTCGACAAGGAAATGGGTGGAGGATCTTATGTAGGACTGGGATCTGCTGGATATCAAACCTTCCTCCGATAAATACTCTTGGTCTAACAAAAGAGCTGGTCCAGGTCATATTGCTGCCAGATTAGATAGATTTTTCATCCAAATCTCTTTTCTGTTACTAGGATTAGAACCTAGAATGCATATTCTCACTAACAGCATCTCAGACCATAAGCCAATCAAGCTATAACTCCTGTCCCATCTAGATCTGGGCCCTATTCTTTTTAGATTTAGTCCCCTCTGGGTCAAGGAGCCATATTTCATGTAATTAGTCAAGGATTGTTGGAGATAGCCAGTCAAAGGATCCCCTTTCTTTTTCTGGGTGGAAAAACTTAGAAGGGTGAAAGGGGCTCCAAAACGATGGGCCAAAACCTTGCCCAACACAGCTACAGAAAGAAAAATCATTAAAGCTTCTCTAGCCTCTCATCAACTTCAAGTGGAGGATGCTGTCGTCATAGAGGAGCTCTTAGATAAAGAGAAGCCTCATCTACAGCAGAGTTTTCATAAGGCTTGTTTAGCTGAAGAAGAATACTGGAGATTAAAATCTCGGAATCTTTGGCTCAAAGCAAGGGACAGGAACTCTTCTTTCTTCCATAAACAAGCCCAGGCCAAGAAATGCTTCAACACTATATCCGAGATCAAGGAGGATAATGTCACTCACAAGGACTTTGAGGACATCAAGAAAGTAGCCTTTTCTCATTTTCAAAACTTTTATAGTGAGGACACAGATCCGGATCAATATTCAGACCTGTTAGATATTGTTCCATCTTCAATCTCTTCTCGAATGAATGCGCTCCTTGAGGCCAAAGTCTCCAAAAATGAGGTTAAAAATGCCCTTTTTGCCATGAATCCGGATAAGGCCCCTATATTGGATGGCTTTTCTCACAGGTTCATCCAATTCTGCTAGCTGATAGTTGAAAAGGACCTCTTCAAAATGGTCCAAAAATATCAATATTGCCAGAAAATCGGAGGCAGCACAAGCTCAGCTTTTTTAGCCCTCATCCCTAAGGAGAAGGGCACCAAAAAATTCAATAGATTTCACCCGATCTCCTTGTGAAATACAGGGTACAAGCTAATCACCAAAGTAATTGAAAATATACTGAAGCTCATCCTTCCCAAAATAATTCCAGAGAATCAAGGAGGCTTCATCCAAGGCAGTCAAATTGCAGACAACTTCACCCTTGTACAAGAGGAAATTCACTCAAGTCTGCATCAAAATGAACAAGGTATGGTTATCAAACTCGACTTACCAAATGCTTTTGTTCGAGTAAATCATAGCTTTCTATTAAAATTCATGAGCAAGTTTTGTTTTGGAGTAAATTTCATAGATTGGATTCAGGCATGGATCTTGGAGCCATGCATTGCACCTCTAGTAAATGGCAGAGCCACATATTTTTTTAAAGCTTCAAGAGTGCTTAGGCAGGGGTGCCCACTCTCCCCTCTACTCTTTTTCATCCAAGCCTTTGTTCTCAGCTTTCTGTTAGACAAAAAGATGCAAGATCAAGATATTAATGGACTTTGTATAGCAAGAGGGTTCAAAAACATAAATCATGCCCTATTCGCGGATGATACCCTGTTATTGGGAGCTGCCACTCTCTCCTTAGCCATAAAATTCAAAGAATTTTTGGAAGATTTCTATGAAGCCTCAGGCAGTGCCTTAAATAAGAACAAATGTCACATCTATAGCTGGAACACATCGCCTAGATTGCTCTCTGCTATTGCTAGATGTTTGGGCTTTGAAGCCTCCTCCTCTTGGACCTATTTTAAATATTTGGGCCTTCTTGTTTACCATAAAAGATCCATAAGTAAATACTGGCTTCCACAACTTCAAAAATTTAAGACCAAGATCCAAGCCTGGGGTTACTCCTGGCTCAACATTGCTGGTAAATCTATTTTAATAAAATCTGTGCTCACCAGTCTCCCTCTATTTCATTTTTCTGTTCTTCTCGCTCCGGCAAGTATCTTAAAAAAAATGGAGGAGTACATTCAGAGGTTCTTTTGGAAGGGAGGCAAACAGAATGAAAACAAAATGCCTCTAGTCAGTTGGGAAACCATCTCCAAGACTTTGTGGGAGGGCGGATTGAATTTCAAAAACCTCTATCACCAGAACATAGCTATGGGAGCGAAGTTAATATGGAAGATTATTGCGCCCAAGCCAGGCTGGGCTCAATTGGCTCTCTGGAAAAAATATTTTAGAGGCCCACGCATCAACTATTTAGAAAATTTGACCCATTTGCCCAACTCGTCTTTCCTCAAGATTTATGTTAAAGATGCTCCTCTTATCAATTCGCACTCCTTCTGGATCCCAGGAAAGGGGAGAAAGATAAATATTTGGACTGAAAAAATTATGAATACGGATCCTATAGAAGACAGAGGCTCCATTAGAGCACTGTGCTACTCGATGGAAGGAGAAGGGCTGCACACACTGTGGGATATTTCATTGTGGAACGAATCTAATTGCGCAGGCTGGAAATGCATTGTTTTGCTGGCACACCTGCATCATGAATGTATCACGCTGCTAGACCTTCTCCATGGTATGGCGCCTTCTCACATCATAAAAAGAGATTCGAGAGGCTGGGGGCATAATGCTAGAGGGTACGTTATCTCCCTAGGTTACATTAAGCTGAGGGAGAGACCTTTCATTCCCCCTGACCCAGCACCTTGGCAAGGAGTCTGGCATTTTCCTTCGTGACCCAAAGTGGATTTCTTTGATTGTCTTCTATGTCATGGAAAAATCCTCACGGATGATAATCTGCAGAGGAAAGGGTTCCACATCCCCTCCAAGTGTTCACTGTGTAATGAAAACGCAGAGAGTGATGTCCACTTAATGCTTGAATGCAGATTCTCTATGCAGATTTGGTTCACATTCATCCACAAGCTGGATCCCAACATTACGTTCCCATGCTGCACTGCTGAATTATTTTATAAATGGGCGAACAAGTATCCTGGTCCTCCTCCAAAAAAACAGATAATAAAAGTTGCTTGGTCTGTCCTCCCAAAGGTAATATGCTAGCAGATTTGGCTAGAACGAAATAGAAGAATCTTCATAAACATTGAACAGAACCACAAGGCATTAGAAATCAACATCAAATTCCATCTAAAAGCGTGCTTGATTGAATTAAAAGATGATTCAATTATCAGCCAAGAAGACATTGCTTGGGGTTCATTTCTTGATCTACATTTTCAAACAGTAGTTAGGAACGTCCCTCCTCCCAAAGACTGGCAAATAAGAAAATCTGAAATAGGCTTTCAAGAGTAGCTTACAACGAATTCAAGACACTCACTCTTTTTTGATGGGGAAGCAAAGGGAAATCTAGGAAAATCTGGTGGAGGAGGCGTTGTTTTAAATCTAGATGGGAAAAAAATTCATTCTTTTGCATGGGGGATAGGCCATTCAACCAGCATTCAAGCTGAGGCTTTGGCTTTCTTTCAAGGTCTCAAGTTGCTCAAATATTTAAACATAAGTGAAGCAAATTTAATTGGTGATTCCTAGATCATCATCAATGCAATGGTGTCCAACTCTCCATCTTTGGACCTTAAACTCGCAAGGCTGATAGTCAGAATTAAGGGCTTGGAGAACGCTTTTCAAAAGCTGAATTTCTATCATGTGCTGAGAACTCATAATAAAGAGGCGGACATTGAAGCCAATAAACCTACCCTCCTCTCTACTGGGACCAAGATGAAAGATGAAGAAGAATCATGGGAACCCATCCCAAAGCTAAATTGTTGTCACGTTTTACTGTTTACTCTTAAGTCAATTGTATGTATCTTCAAATTGGGGAAAATATCTGAAATTGAATCTATAGTTACATCACTAAGGAGGAAAAATCTAAGAATTAGCTCCATGCTCATCCTTAGTGGTGAGGTGCAACAGGACATAGTCATTCTCAATGTAACCAGATTTTTGGCATTCAGGCCAAGTTTGATATAATATTCCATAATCGTTACTGTAAAAAATAAATAAATAAATAGCGCCTGCCAAGGGAGGTACGAGAGCTGGGAAGCTCAGCCTCTGGAGAATAGCCAGACCCAACAGGCAGGAACCAACTCAGCATGGAGACCACCATATTGAGCTGAGACAGAGTCGAGGACCCTGACGCAGAGACGAAGAGCGAAAATGAAGAACCAGAGAGCGGAATTATGCAATGCTTGCGGCCTCGACCTCCACACCAGCGTAAATGCCGCATAGGGTGACGTCCCGGGGAATTAATCACTTTGCGGCTCCTTAACTGCAGCCTGCAGGTGGCCATGTGGGCTTACCACACGCTATCCCACAGGCGTATAACCATCGCATCACCCAATTTCACCCGCATTCGAGGGATCCCTTCACCTTATTGATCCATGAAGTTTTTAATATTTATCCCTTGGGTTCACCAATTCCTTGTGTTTGAAATATATAACACTTGGGTTTATTAGTTATATTGGTTTATAATATTAATAATCCCTTTGGTTTTAAAATCTCTTGAGTTAAAATAGTAATTCTTAGGGTTTAATAATTTTTAGGTTTTTGTGTTTAAAATATTATTTTTTAGGGTTTATTAATATCTTGATCCCCTGGCCTTATTTATCCCTTAGGTTTTTAATATTTATCTGTTGTGTTCATCAATTCATTTGGTTTGTAATATTAAACCCTTGGTTTTATTATTTCTTCTGGTTTATAACATTAATAACTCCTTGGGTTTATTAATCTCTAGAGTTTAAAATATTTATTCTTATGCTTTATTAATCTCTTGAGTTTAAAATATTGATTCTTAGGGTTTATTAATTTCTTAGTTTATAATAGTAATATTTATCTCTTGGGTTCACCAATTCCTTTAGCTTATAATATTTAATCTATTGTATTTATAATATTAATCTTAGGTTCATAATAAATTAGTTTTATAATTTCTTTAATTTTATAATAAAACAGTAATAGTAATTATTATTTTTAATTGATTAATATTAATAAATAATTAATCAATATTAATATTAATTAATATTTATGTTAATATTAATAATAGTATTAATATTAATATTATTAATATTGATAATGTATTAATATTGATTAATTATTTTTCAATATTATTAATATACTTAGTGTATTAGGATAAAAGTATATATTAACCAACTATGTTTTATTTATTTATTATTTTCTAATTTTAGGTTATTTTATGATTTTATATACTTATAGTTTATAATATTAAGTTTTTCTAAATTTTAATTTTCATATTTTTATAATATTATGTTTTCTAATTTAGAACCTCAATATTATAAACTCAATATTAAAAACCCTACAATAATAAAAATGACATTAATAACATTAACGCTTTAATATACACTAAAAATAATATTAATAATTAGTATTTAAATAATTATGATTATGATTTACACAAAAAACTATATTAATAATGAAAATGATATTTTAATTATTATTGAAAACGATATTATTAATAACATTAATAATAATAATAGTAATAATAATATTATTATTATTAAAAACATCATTAATACAATATTCACGATGTTTATTTAAAATTAATATTCATAATTGGATTAATAATAATAAGTTTCAAACATGATTAATGTTTACTAAAATTATTAATAACATTTGAATTATAACCATAATATTAATAACATTTTATTAATAATATTAATAAGATTAACTACATTCACGGATGCGGGTGGTCTCGGTGATTAATGGTGAGCAGGTGGTCAGGTGGGTTGGCGCGTGGCTCACCACCACCGCCACCCATCCTCGCATGCTCTTGAACTTAAATGCCACCATCCGGCTCTTCAATGCAAATTTATGGGAGCTCTCTCCCCGAAACCAGCTCATTTCTACTTCAGCGATGGCGAGCTCTGTAAATTTCTTGTGTGTTCATCCCCTCCGCGCCTGTTGCACCCCTGCTGCTGCTGAGAATAGCTCACGCACCAGCACAGGGTCTCGTTGCATTTTAAACTGCTGTATGGAAATACTGCCCGGCCTTCATATCTCCAATTGTGCCTCTTGCAACCTTCTGCGCACGTCTGTCTCCGATTCTAGTCACCAACAAGTTTATCTTTCTCTTGCTGTTCCCCCTGGCCATCAAACCAGGCCCCGCTTATGCCTGAAAATACGTTGTAGGCATGGGGGTGCCATTGGGCATGCTATCAACAGATCCTCTCCCTCCAACTCCGATTCCTCGTCTTATTCTTCTGAATTCGGACCTGTCCGTCTTCCTACTCCGCGAAGAGGTCGAGGAAGGGGTCGGAACCATTTCAATCCCGCTGGGAACTTTCGCTTGTCTTCCAGGGCGCATTCTCACCATGCCTGTTTTCATTTCCCCTGCAGTGTTAACAACACCTTTCTCCTTGCAACGGTGACCATTGACCTTCTGGTTGCCCCCTCTGAACAATTTTCTTCGGACCAGGTTCACGCCACCACGGAGGCTTCTCAAGAGCCATTAGCGGAGGCAGAGCATAGCAATCCTCAGGCGGATATCTGGAAGAATGTATCTTCTGACAATGCAGCCAAATTGGGTGTTCAGGCAAATCCTTCGGCTCCAAATGATGGCGGTCCTGAGTGCCAGGATGATCCTCCTCCTAAAGATGAGGATCCTTACAAATTCGGCTGCCTCATTGTCAAGGAAGATCCTCCCTCTGCTCAGTAAAGTGGTTCCAGGTTTGTGCTCCTGAGTTTTGGTTTTCATCAGCCTGAAGGTGTTCATCTACAGTTTTATGCATCTGCTTAATTCTGCTACTGTTCTTATGGTTTCTCTTTTTCTTCATGGACGGTCTCCCCTGCGTGGGAGTTATATTCTGCATTATGTCCATGTCCTTGCTCTAGTCACAGGTTCTAGAACTGTCACTTTTGTTTTTGTTATGGGACGAAACTGTAAAAATCTTGCCACTCTGGCTTACTCCTTAGGTGTCATACTGTCAAGGTCTGTTCAATTTCCAGTCACAGATGTCCGTCACTTGTTAGGAACAGACAGTATCACTGCTCTTCAAAGCTCTCATGGTCTATCTCCTAAATGTTTTGATGATCAATTACCAGCTTGTAAAGCAAGAATGCCTCAGCAATGGGTTGGAATTCTCAAGGCTTTGGCCTCCATGTAATACTATTTTTGTATCAATATAGAAGTAGCCATATTCAGAAAAAAAAAGAAAAAAAGAAAAGAAAGATTAACTACATTAATATTGTTAATATAAATCCTATTAACATTAATATTGATAAATAATATTAACAATGTTATAATAATAAATATGTTTTTTATTAATATATATATATTTTTAATTATATTCATTCTAAAAATATGATGATTAATATTACGAATGATATTACTATTGATACAAAAATTAGCAATATTAATATAAATAGTATTAAGATCATTAGTGATAAATAAAGTTATTGATACTAAAATTTACACTATTAATATAAATAATATTAAGATTATTAGTGATAAATAACAATATAAATAGTATTAAGATCATTAGTGATAAATAAAGTTATTGATACTAAAATTTACACTATTAATATAAATAATATTAAGATTATTAGTGATAAATAACAATATTAAGATTTGCATTGTAATCATTCTAATAAAACGTGGTAAATCAAACTCAACCATGTCCATACATGGTCAAACATTGCCATCATAGTTAATTATTGTCACTCATGCTCGAAAATACACAACCATATTTAGCCGTATTCAACCATAGTAGCCTATAGTCAAACGTGTCAACCATAGTAGTCTATTGTCAACCTTTCTCAACCATAGTAACCTATGGTCATCCTTGGCCAACCGTTGTAATCATTCTAATAAAACATGGTAAAAGAAACTCAATCATCATCATACATGCTCAAACATTTCCAACATAGTTAATTATTGTTACTCATTGCCGGAATACACAACATTACTTAACCATATTTAATCATGGCTATTCTTTATAATACTAACAATAGGGTTTAATATTAATCCATTTGGTTTATAATGTTAGGGTTTAACAAACCCTGGGGTTTATTAATATTTTTGGATTATACTATTAATCCAAAGGATTTATAATGTAAATCCCTTGGGTTTATAATATGAATACTAGGGTTTTTAATACTTTGGTTCATAATAATAATACGAGGGTTAATAATATTCCATTGGGTTTATAATTTTAGGGTTTAATAAACTCTTGCGTTTATTAATATTTTGAGTTTATAATATTAATCTCAAGCATTTATAATATGTATCCCACATATCCCTTGTGTTTTTTTCATCTGTTTGGTTTCTAATATTAATATCTTGGGTATATTAATTATTTGAGTTTATAATATTGATAATCCTTTATGTTTATTGATCCTTTTGGTTTATAACATCAAATCCTTAAATTTATAATATCAATAATATTGATGGTTTATTAATCGCTTGAGTTTCTAATATCAATAAACCCTTCGGTTAATTAATATTTTTGGTTTAAAATATTAATATCAAGCATTCATAATATTAATCCCGTGGGTTTATAATATTCAAATCCCATGGTTTATAATACTAACCCTAGGGTTTAATATTATTCCCTTGGGTTTATAATATTAGGGTTTAATAAACCTTTGGGTTTGTTAATATTTTGGATTTATAATATTAGACCTAAAGATTTATAATGTTAATTCATTGTGTTTATAATATTAATCTTAGGGTTCATAATACTTTGGTTTATAATACTAACCCTCAGGTTTAATATTATTCTATTGGGTTTATAATGTTAAGGTTTAATAAATCATTGGGACTATTGATATATTGGATTTATAATAGTAATATCAAGGTTTTATAATGTTAGTCCTTTCAGTTGATAATATGATCAAATGTGGTCTACCATTGCCAAAATGTGGAGCCATAAACTATCATAGAAAACACTTTGGTTTATAATATTAATAATCCCTTGGGTTTATTAATATATTCATTTTAAAATATTGATTAGATTATGGTATATTAATTATTTATGTTTTTGTGTTTAAAATATTAATTCTTATGGTTTATTAATATCTTGTGTTTTTAATATTAAACCCTTGGCCTTATTGATACCTTGGATTTTTAATATTTATCCCTTGGGCTCACCAATTCCTTTACTTTATAATATTAAACCCTTGGGTTTATTTATTTTTTTGGTTTATAATATTAATAATCTCTTTGTTTTATTAATCTCTTGAGTTTAAAATATTGATTAGATTATGGTATATTAATTTTTTAGGTTTTTATGTTTAAAATATTAATTCTTAGGGTTTATTAATCTCTTGTGTTTTTAATATTAAACCATTGGCCTTACTGGTCCCTTAGGTTTTTAATATCTATCCCTTGGGTTCACCAATTAATTTAGTTTATAAAAATTAATTCCTTTGGTTTATTAGTTCTTTTGGTTATAATATTAATAATTCCTCGGGTTTATTAATCTCCTTAGTTTAAAATATTGATTATATTATGGTATATTAATTTTTAGGTTTTTATTTTTATAATATTAATTCTTAGGGTTTATTAATCTTTTGAGTTTTTAATATTAAACCCTTCGCCTTATTGGTCCCTTAGGTTTTTAATATCTATCCCTAGTGTTTACCAATTCCTTTAGTTTATAATATTAATTCCTTTGGTTTATTAGTTTTTTTGGTTTATAATATTAATAATTCCTTGGGTTTATTATTCTCTTCAGTTTAAAATATTGATTAGATTATGGTATATTATTTTTTTAGGTTTTTGTGTTTAAAATATTAATTCTTAGGGTTTATTAATCTCTTGTGATTGTAATATGAAACCGTTGGCCTTATTGATCCATTAGGTTTTAATATTTTTCCCTTGGGTTCACCAATTCCTTTAGTTTATAATATTAATCTCTTGGGTTTATTAGTTTTTCTTGTTTATAATATTTATAATCCCTTTGGTTTACTAATATGTTGAGTTTAAATTATTAGTTACTAGGGTTTATTAATTTCTTAGGCTTTTGAGTTTTAAAATATTAATTGTTAGGGTTCATTAATATTTGAGTTTTCTAAATCTTTGGGTTGGTAATATTAGGCATTAAATATTAGTCGTACACTTTAATATTAATGCATGGTCCAATGTCATATTATCAAAAAAAAAATTTGAATATGAAAACCAATTGGGAGACCATTGTTAATTAATGTTAGTCGTATTTGATCAAGGTCTTCCATGGTCGAATGTCACATTGTGACAAAGATTGTCTCAATATGAAAATCAACCATGGATAGCCATCATCATTCTTCGTCGAACGTCGCATTGTGACAACAATTGTCTCAATGTTTAAATCAAGCATGCTCAACCATGATTATTTTACGGTTTATGGTATTTATCTAAAGGTTTTTATATACTTGTGGTTTATAATATTAATTTATTAGCTTTAATATTATTCCTTTGAGTTTATAATATTAATAATCATGTGACTTTGTCAATCCTTCCTGTTTAATATAATAATTTGAAGGCTTCGTTAATCTCTTTTGTTTTTTATATTGATACCCTCACCTTATTGATCCCTGAGGTTTTTAATATTTATCCCTTGGATTCACCAATACCTTGGGTTTGAAATATAAAACCCTCGGGTTTATTAGTTATTTTGGTTTATAATATTAATAATCCCTTTGGTTTTAAAATCTCTTGAGTTAAAAATATTAATTCTTAGCGTTTATTACTTTTTTAGGTTTTTGTGTTTAAAATATTAATTCTTGGCGTTTATTAATATCTTGTGCTCTTAATATTGATCCCCTGGCTTTATTTCTCCCCTAGGTATTTAATATTTATTCCTTGGGTTTGCTAATTCCTTTGGTTTGTAATATTAAAAACTTGGTTTTATTTTTATTTTGGTTTATAATATTAATAACTCCTTGGGTTTATTAATCTCTAGAGTCTAAATTATTAATTCCTATGCTTTATTAATATCTTGTGTTTAAAATATTAATTCTTAGGGTTTATTCATTTATTGGTTTATAATAGTAATATTTATCCCTTGAGTTCACCAATTCCTTTAGCTTATAATATTAAACCCTTGGGTCTATTACTTTTTTTGGTTTATAATGTTAATAATCCCTTGGGTTTATTAATCTCTTGAGTTTAAAATATTGATTAAATTATGGTAAATTAATTTTTTAGGTTTTTATGTTTAAAGTATTAATTCTTAGGGTTTATTAATCTCTTTTGTTTTTAATATTAAACCCTTGGCCTTATTGATCCCTTAGGTTTTTAATATTTATCCCTTGTGTTCACCAATTACTTTATTTTATAATATTAAACCCTATGGTTTATTAGTTGTTTTGGTTTATAATATTAATAATTCCTTGGTTTTATTAATCTCTTCAGTTTATGATATTGATTAAATTATGGTATATTAATTTTTTAGGGTTTTTTGTTTAAAATATTAATTCTTAGATTTTACTAATATCTTGTGTTTTTAATATTAAACCCTTTGTTTTATTGATCCCTTAAGTTTTTAATATTTATCCCTTGAGTTCCCCAATTCCTTTAGTTTATAATATTAAATCATTGGGTTTACTAGTTTTTCTCGTTTATAATATTTATAATCCCTTTGGTTTATTAACCCCTTGAGTTTAAATTATTAATTATGATGGATTATTAATTTCTTAGGCTTTTGAGTTTCAAATATTAATTCTTAGGGTTTAATAATCTTTGAGTTTTCTAGATATTTGGGTTGGTTATATTAGGTGTTAAATATTAGTCATGCACTTTAATATTGATACATGGTCCAATGTCATATTATGAAAAACATTGTGTGAATATGAAAACCAACCATTGGAGACCATTGTTAATCATCGCTATTCATATTTGATTAAGGTATTCCATTGTCGAATGTCACATTGTGACAAACATAGTCTCAATATGAAAATCCACCATGGTCGACCATTGTCATTCTTCTTCAAACGTCACATTGCGACAAAAATTGTCTCAATGTTTAAATAAAGCATGCTCAACCATATTTATTTCACAGTTTATAGTATATATCTAAAGGTTTTTATACACTTGAGGTTTGAAATATTAATCTCTTAGCTTTAATGTTATTACCTTGGGTTTATAATATTAATAATCATGTGATATTATCAATCATTTTTGTTTAAGATATTCCTTTGTAGGTTTTGTTAATATTTTTTATTTTTAATATTGATCCCTTCCACTTATTGATCTCTAAGGTTTTTAATATTTATCCCTTGGGTTCACCAATTCCTTGGGTTTGAACTATAAAACCCTTGGGTTTATTACTTATTTTGGTTTATTATATGAATAATCCCTTTAGTTTTAAAATCTCTTGAGTTAAACATATTAATCCTTAGAGTTTATTAATTTTTTAGGGTTTTTGTGTTTAAAATATTAATTCTTAGTGTTTATTAACCTCTTGTGTTCTTAATATTGATACATTGGCCTTATTTATCGCTTAGGTCTTTAATATTTATCCCGTGGGTTCACTGATTCCTTTGGTTTGTAATATTAAGCCCTTGGTTTTATTACTTCTTTTGGTTTAGAGGAAGTAAGATTTCCTGGCACAATTTTAGCTGGGATAGTAATCGTCGCTCTTCTCTATGCTGAGAATATCGTTCTTCTTGCAAGGTTCCCATCTGATCTTGATAAGAAACTTAGACTTCTTAAGGATTTCTACTCTACCATGAGTATGTCTGTTAACACTTACAAAACAAAAGTTCTGAATATCAAATCCAAGAAGGACAGTTATGCTAATTTTATGTATGAAAATAGTAACTTGGAGGAAGTGTCTTCTTACAATCACCTAGGAATTTATATTCATCATAAGCTCAACTGGAACTATAGAATTCAGAAAAGGATTAATGTGGGGTGGAAAGCATATTTTTATCTTGAAAATAATTGTAAAATGGAAAAATTGATAATGTGGGATAGCAAGAAGTTCCTCTTTGAAAATTTAGTGACTCCTATTATCTTATATGGATGTGAGTTTTGGGGTTGCAGCATCTCTAGAGAATCCTAGAGAAAGATTGAGAAAATCTAGAAGCATTTTATAATGTATAACCTTAAAATTAAAAGCAATACACCATATCCTATTCTCCTTATAGAAGTCAGTCTTTCCCCTATCAAGAGCCTAGCTATGACTAGGCTTCTATTGTACAAGCACAAGCTCAATAGCACAGGAGACCATGGACTTCCTAAACTAGCTTTAAATTCCAGCTAAAATCACCTAAGGCTTGAATGAGGTTGGCAGAAAGACACTAGGGCCTGGTTAAACCGTTGGGAGATCGACAAGAATGTTGCATTGCAAAATATCAATAACACTAAAAAAATTGTTACTTCTAAGTTCAAAGAAAAAATGCGATACGAGAAATATCTCGTAGCTAAAAGAAAATTAAGGTATTATAAGGAGGTCATCAACCCCACCTTCGAAGATCAAAAGTATCTCTCTGTTTTAACTAGCTAAAAGAAGAAAATTAATATAGCCAAGATTAGAACAAACTCTCATGAGCTCCATAGTGAAACATGTCATTGGATAGTTCCAAAAACACCATGGATGGAAAGGATATGCCATCTCTGTGAGAATATGAACGTCAAGGATGAAAATCACTTCCTCTTAGAGTGCCCCATGTACAACCACATTAGAGCTCAATTTGATAATATTTGTTGCAATATTGACCTTCGTAGCCTTTTAAGATGTCAAAATTATAGTGAGCTTGGGAGGCTTCTCTCCAAGCTTTTTGAACATAGGAGTAAAATCTTAAATCAAATTAAATAACTCTTTTCTTTAGGTCCGATAGACCAAATATTGGTCTTAGTGGACGTTAACCATCATCATCAATATTAATAACTTCTTGGGTTTATTAAACTCTTGAGTTTAAAATATTAATTCTTATTCTTTATTAATCTCTTGAGTTTCAAATATTAATTATTATGGTTTATTAATTTCTTGGTTTATAATATTAATATTTATCCTTTCAGTTCACCAATTCCTTTAGCTTATAATATTAAACCCTTTTGTTTATTATTTTTTTTGGTTTAAAATATTAATAATCCCTTGGGTTGATTAATCTCTTGAGTTTAAAATATTGATTAGATTATGGTATATTAATTTTTTAGGTTTTTATGCGTAAAATATTAATCCTTAGGGTTTATTAATCTCGTGTTTTTTATATTAAACCATTGGCCTTATTGGTCCCTTAGGTTTTTAATATCTATCCCTTGGGTTCACCAATTCATTTAGTTTATAAAATTTAATTTCTTTGGTTTATTAGTTCTTTTGGTTATAATATTAATAATTCCTTAGGTTTATTAATCTCCTTAGTTTAAAATATTGATTAGATTATGGTCTATTAATTTTTTAGGTTTTTATGTTTATAATATTAATTCCTAGGGTTTATTAGTTTCTTGTGTTTTTAATATTAAACGCTTGACCTTATTGGTCCCTTGGGTTTTTAATATCCATCCCTAGCGTTCGCCAATTCCTTTAGTTTATAATATTAAATCCTTTGGTTTGTTAGTTCTTTTGGTTTATAATATTAATAATTCCTTTGGTTTATTAATCTTTTCAGTTTAAAATATTGATTAGATTATGCTATATTATTTTTTTAGGTTTTTGTGTTTAAAATATTAATTCTTAGGCTTTATTAATCTCTTACGCTTTTAATATTAAACCCTTGGCCTTATTGATCCCTTAGGTGTTAATATTTTTCCCTTGGGTTCACCAATTACTTTAGTTTATAATATTAATCCCTTGGGTTTATTCGTTTTTCTTGTTTATAATATTTATAATCCCTTTGGTTTATTAATCTGTTGAGTTTAAATTATTAGTTATTAGGGTTTATTAATTTCATAGGATTTTTAGTTTTAAAATATTAATTTTTAGGGTTCATTAATATTTGATTTTTCTAAATCTTCACGTTGGTACTATTAGGCATTAAATATTAGTCATACACTTTAATATTAATGCATGGTCCAATGTCATACTATCAAAAAAATTTTCCAAATATGAAAACCAACTGGGAGACCATTGTTAATTAATTTTAGTCGTATTTGATCAAGGTCTTCCATGGTCGAATGTCACATTGTGACAAATATTGTCTCAATATGAAAATCAACCATGGCTAGCCATCATCATTCTTCGTCCAATGTCACATTCTGACAAAAATTGTCTCAATGTTTAAATCAAGCATGCTAAACCATGACTATTTTACGGTTTATAGTATTTATGTAAAGGTTTTTATATACTTGTGGTTTATAATATTAATTTATTAGCTTTAATATTATTTCTTTGAGTTTATAATATAAATAATCATGTGAATTTATCAATCCTTTCTGCTTAATATATTAATTTGTAGGCTTCGTTAATCTGTTTTGTTTTTTTTATATTGACACGTTCACCTTATTGATCCCTAAGGTTTTTAATATTTATCCCTTGGGTTCACCAATTCCTTGGGTTTGAAATATAAAACCCTTGGGTTTATTGGTTATTTTGGTTGATAATATTAATAATCCCTTTGGTTTTAAAATCTCTTGAGTTAAAAATATTAATTGTTAGAGTTTATTAACTTTTTAGGTTTTTGTATTTAAAATATTAATTCTTGGCGTTTATTAATATCTTGTGCTCTTAATATTGATCCCCTAGCTTTATTTTTCCCTTAGGTCTTTAATATTAATCCCTTGGGTTCGGTAATTCCTTTGGTTTGTAATATTAAACACTTGGTTTTATTTTTATTTTGGTTTATAATATTAATAACTCCTTGGGTTTATTAATCTCTAGAGTCTAAAATATTAATTCCTATGCTTTATTAATCTCGAGTTTAATATATTAATTCTTAGGGTTTATTCATTTCTTGGTTCATAATAGTAATATTTATCCGTTGGGTTCACCAATTCCTTTATCTTATAGTATTAAACCCTTGGGTCGATTACTTTTTTTGGTTTAAAATATTAATAATCCCTTGGGTTTATTAATCTCTTGAGTTTAAAATATTGATTATGTTATGGTATATTAATTTTTTAGGTTTTTATGTTTAAAGTATTAATTCTTAGGGTTTATTGATCTCTTTTGTTTTTCATATTAAACGCTTGGCCTTATTGATCCCTTAGGTTTTTAATATTTATCCCTTGGGTTCACCAATTCCTTTAGTTTATAATATTAAACCCTATGGTTTATTAGTTGTTTTGGTTTATAATATTAATAATTCCTTGGATTTATTAATCTCTTCAGTTTATGATATTGATTAGATTATGGTATATTAATTTTTTAGGTTTTCTGTTTAAAATATTAATTCCTAGAGTTTACTAATCTCTTGTGTTTTTAATATTAAACCCTTGGTTTTATTGATCCCTTAAGTTTTTAATATTTATTCCTCGAGTTCCCCAATTCCTTTAGTTTATAATATTAAATCATTGGGTTTATTAGCTTTTCTGGTTTATAATATTTACAATCCCTTTGGTTTATTAACCCCTTGAGTTTAAATTATTAATTGTTATGGATTATTAATTTCTTAGGCTTTTGAGTTTCAAATATTAATTCTTAGGGTTTAATAATATTTCAGTTTTCTAAATATTTGGGTTGGTAATATTAGGTGTTAAATATTAGTCATGCACTTTAATATTAATACATGGTCCAATGTCATATTATGAAAAACATTGTGTGAATATGAAAACCAACCATCGGAGACCATAGTTCATCAATACTATTCATATTTGATTAAGGTCTTCCATGGTCGAATGTCACATTGTGACAAAGATAGTCTCAATATGAAAATCAACCATGGCCAACTATCATCATTCTTCTTCCAACGTCACATTGTGACAACAATTGTCTCAATGTTGAAATAAAGCATGCTCAACCATATTTATTTCACGGTTTATAGTATTTATCTAAAGGCTTTTATATACTTGAGGTTTGAAATATTAATCTCTTTTCTTTAATGTTATTACCTTAGGTTTATAATATTAATAATCATGTGATCTTATCAATCATTTATGTTTAAGATATTCCTTTGTAGGTTTTGTTAATCTTTTTTATCTTTAATATTGATCTCTTCGAATTATTGATCTCTTAGGTTTTTAATATTTATCCCTTGGGTTCACCAATTCCTTGGGTTTGAAATATAAAACCCTTGGGTTTGAAATATAAAATCCTTGGGTTTATTAGTTATTTTGGTTTATTATATGAATAATCGTTTTAGTTTTAAAATCTATTGAGTTAAAGATATTAGTCCTTAGAGTTTATTAATTTTTTAGGTTTTTTGTATTTAAAACATTAATTCTTAGTGTTTATTAACCTCTTGCGTTGTTAATATTGATACATTGGCCTTATTTATCACTTAGGTCTTGAATATTTATCCCTTGGGTTCACCGATTCCTTTGGTCTGTAATATTAAGCCCTTGATTTTATTACTTCTTTTGGTTTAGAGGAAGCAGGATTTCCTAGCATGATCTTAGCTGGGATAGTAATCATCCTTCTTCTCTATGCTGAAAATATTATTCTTCTCACAAGGTGCCCATCTGATCTTGATAAGAAACTTAGACTTCTTAAGGATTTCTGCTCTACCATGGATATGTCTGTTAACACTTACAAAAGAAAAGTTATGATTATCAAATCCAAGAAGGACACCTATGCTAATTTTATGTATGACAATAGTAACTTGGAGGAAGTGTCTTCTTACAAGCACCTAGGAATTCATGTTCATCACAAGCTCAACTGGAACTATAGCATTCAGAAAAGGATTAATGTGGGGTGGACAACATATTTTTGTCTTGAAAATAATTGTAAAACGATAAACGTCATAATGTGGGATAGAAAGAAGCTCCTCTTTGAAACTTTAGTGACTCCTGTTATCTTATATTGATGTGAGGTTTGGGGTTGCAGCATCTCTAGAGAATCTTGGAGAAATATTGAGCAAATACAGAAGCTTTTTATAATGTATAAACTTAAAATTAAAATCAATACACCCTATCCTATTCTCCTTATAGAAGTGGGTATTTCCCCTATCAAGAGCCTAGCTATGACTAGCCTTCTGTTGTACAAGCACAAGCTCAATAACATAGGAGACCATATACTTCCTAAGCTAGCTTAAAATTCCAGCCAAAATCACCTAAGGCTTGAACGAGGTAAGTAGAAATACACTAGGGCCTGGTTAAACCATTGGGAGATCGACGAGAATGCTGCATTGCAAAATATCAATAACATTAAAAAAAAATTTACTTCTAAGTTTAAAGAAAAAATGTGGTGCAAGAAATATCTCGCAGCTAAAAGAAAATTAAGGTATTAGAAGGAGGTCATGAACCCCTCCTTCGAAGATCAAAACTATATCTCTGTTTTAACTATCTCAAAGAAGAAAATTAATATAGCCAAGATTAAAATGAACTCTCATGAGCTCCATAGTGAAACAGGTCATTGGACAGTTCCAAAAACACCATGGATGGAAAGGATATGCCATCTCTGTGAGAATATGAACATCGAGGATGAAAATAACTTCCTCTTAGAGTGCCCCGTGTACAAAAACATTAGAGCTCAATTTCATAATATTTGTTGCAATATTGACCTTCCTAGCCTTTTAAGATGTCAAAATTATAGTGAGCTCGGGAGGCTTCTCTCCAAGATTTTTTAACATAGGAGTAAAATCTTAAGTCAAATTAAATAACTTTTTAATTTAGGTCCGATAGACCAAATATTGGTCTCAGTGGACGTTAACCATCATCATCATCGTCATCAATATTAATAACTCCTTGGGTTTATTAAACTCTTGAGTTTAAAATATTAATTCTTATTCTTTATTAATCTGTTGAGTTTCAAATATTAATTATTAGGGTTTATTAATTTCTTGGTTAATAATATTAATATTTATCCTTTCAGTTCACCAATTTCTTTAGCTTATAATATTAAACCCTTTTGTTTATTTTATTTTTTTGGTTTAAAATATTAATAATCCCTTGGGTTGATTAATCTCTTGAGTTTATAATATTGATTAGATTATGGTATATTATTTTTTTAGGTTTTTATGTTTAAAATATTAATTCTTAGGGTTTATTAATCTCTTTTGTTTTTAATATTAAACCGTTTGCCTTAGTGATCTTTTAGGTTTTTAATATTTATCCCTCGGGTTCACCAATTCCTTTAGTTTATAATATTAAACCCTTTGTTTTATTAGTTCTTTTGGTTTATAATATTAATAATTCTTTGGGTTTATTAATCTCTTGAGTTTAAGATGTTGATTAGACTATGGTATATTAATTTTATAGGTTTTTTGTTTAAAATATTAATTCTTAGGATTTATTATTCTCTTTTGTTTTTAATATTAAAACCTTAGCCTTACTAATCCCTTAATTTTTTAATATTTATCCCTTCGGTTCGTCAATTTCCTTACTTTATAATATTAAACCCATGGGTTTATTAGTTTTTTTGGTTTATAATATTTATAATCCCTTTGATTTATTAACCTCTTGAGTTTAAATTAGTAATTATTAGGGTTTATTAACTTGTTACGATTATGAGTTTAAAATATTAACTCTTAGGGTCTAATAATCATTGAGTTTTATAAATATTTGGGTTGTTAATATTAGGCGTTAAATATTAATAATACACTTCAATATTAATGCATGGTCTAATTTCATATTTTGAAAAACATTTTGTGAATATGAAAACCAACCATGGAAGACTATTATTAATCATCATTATTCATATTTGATCGAGGTCTTCCATCGTCTTATGTCACATTGTGACAAATATTTTCTCAATATGAAAATAAACCATGGCAAACAATCGTCATTCCTCGTCCAACATGACATTGTGACAAAAATTGTCTTAATGTTTTAATGAAGCATGATCAACCATGTTTATTTTTTTTTCTCAGTAACTCTAATTATATTAATTTATAATATAATGGTACAAAACTGCCTCTGTCTCAACTGAGGAAGCCTGAGCACAGGGCCTGACTGCCAAGAAAACCATAACTTGGACTACCCACCGTGGGGAAACCAGTTCATTTCAGATTGAGAGTTTAGACTACTGCCCACAACGGGGAAACCGGCTGTACATTCAGATTTTTCAGCAAAAAATCAAAAACCTATTGCATGCCTCGCTACAAGCGTAGGATGAAAAAGCATGAGATCTGAAAATAACTTAGAGATATTGTGCTTAAAGGACAAAAACCTCAAGGTTTGCCTCTGTCTTCTATCCATTGATTGGAGATGGCGGTTCCTCAATGATTCTGCACCCGAACTCATCGCCGTATCCATCTTCAGCAGCTGAAGTGGGCTCTTTTCCTTTGCTCATATCTTCCATGCTATGGACCTGCAAAGATATGCTGGGGGCAGAGTAAAATTGGACCAAGGCTTCCTTGGCTGTATCAGCTTCGACAGTGCTGGGCCCAGTGGGACCATTAGGCATAGTAGAAGCACCGGTAGGCGTAGGTGGAAGAGACTCTAAACTAGCAGATTCCTCACTAACCGTGAGAATAACATGGGCTCGGAGGACCGGTTTATCAAATTTGCATTAAAAATAAAATCTGCATGCTGGGAAGTCTGGCGCAGGAAAGGAGGGAAAGTCGGAAGGGGAGCAGAGGAATAAGCAGAGGTATGGAGATGGGGTGCAGGGGAAAAAGCATAGGGTGGTGGAGGACATGCAGAGGGAGGGGCCGAGCCAGGGTTGCGAGGTGCGCCCTTGCTGTTCCTGAAGTCCAGAGAGTAATCACAGGAGAGCTCTTCTGAAGACGAATCACCGGAGGGAGAAATCTGAGACCGAGAAGCCCGACCACGACTGGAGCCTCAGCGGCATCGCATACGATGGCACAGTCGAGGCATGGCGGGGAAGAGAGGTAGATGAAGTGGGCATAGAAGGAGTGGCAGTGGAGGGCCAGGATAATTTCACAAAGTGTTTGAACAAAAGAGCAGGCTATGCGAGTGGTGAAATTCTGGAATTGTTTCCAAGCAACACAAGAGCACGCACCTCTGGCTAGTCTGCGTTCTAGCACTAGGCTTTGCGCAGTTGGCTCGACAGGAGGCATAGAGAAGTGAATTTGCAGAGCAGACAGGGAAAACACCATGAGGAATAGCACACGCCATTGCAAGAGCTGAGAGAAATCAAAATGAAAGCTTGCTGCGAACATGGTTCGAGAGATAGCAGTTAAGGTTGTGTGGGGTGGCGAAATGAATGCCACCATTAAGTCGAGTGTGGGAGGCCATGTGGCCAGCTCCAACGGATGGCCTCGGGAGGCGCTAGGGGACGAACATCCCATCAATTGATGGAAGCAACTACATCCGGAGCTCAACCATGTTTATTTTACAGTTTATAGTGCTTATAAATTTTTTTATATATACTTAAGGTTTATAATATTAATATCTTAGCTTTAATATTATTCCCATGGGTTTATAATATTAATAATCATGTGATTTTATCAATCCCTTCTATTTAATATATTAATTTGTAGGCTTTGTTAATCTCTTTTTTTTTAATATTGATCCCTTCCACTTATTGATCCCTTAGGTTTTTAATATGTATCCTTTGGGCTCACCAGTTCCTTGGGTTTGAAATATAAAACCCTTGGGTTTATTAGTTATTTTTGTTTATAATATTAATAATCCGTTTGGTTTTAAAATCTCCTGAGTTAAAATATTAGTCCTTAGAGTTTATTAAATTGTCAAGTTTTTGTGTTCAAAATATTAATTCTTAGGGTTTATTAATCTCTTGTGCTATTAATATTGATACCTTGGCCTTATTTATCCCTTATGTCTTTAATATTTATCGCTTGGGTTCACCAATTCCTTTGGTTTGTAATATTAAAATCTTTTTTTTATTAGTTCTTTCGGTTAATAATATTAATAACTTCTTGGGTTTATTAATGTATTGAGTTTAAAATATTAATTCGTAAGGTTTATTAATTTCTTAGTTTATAATATTAATATTTATCTCTCGATTTCACAAATTTCTTTAGCTTATAATATTAAAGCCTTGTGTTTATTAATTAATTTGGTTTATAATATTAATAATCCCTTGGGTTTATTAATCTGTTGAGTTTAAAATATTGATTACATTATCATATATTAACTTTTTAGTTTTTTATGTTTAAAATATTAACTCGTAGGGTTTATTAATCTCTTTTTGTTTTAATATTCAACCCTTCGCCTTATTCATCCCTTAGGTTTTCAATATTTATCCCTTGGATTAACCAATTCCTTTAGTTTACAATATTAATCCCTTTGGTTAATTAGTTCTTTTGGTTTATAATATTAATAGTTCTTTGGGTTTATTAATCTCTTGATTTTAAAATATTGATTAGATTATGGTATATTAATTTTTTAGAATTTTGTGTTTAAAATATTAATTCTTAGTATTTATTAATCTCTTTTGTTTTTAATATTAAACCGTTGGGCTTATTGATTGCTTAAGTTTTTAATATTTATCCCTTGGGTTCACTAATTCCTTTAGTTTATAATATTAAACCCTTGTGTTTATTAGTTTTTTTGGTTTATAATATTTATAATCTCTTTGTTTTATTAACCTCTTCAGTTTAAATTATTAATTATTAGGGTTTATTAACTTCTTCGTCTTTCGAGTTTAAAATATTAATTTTTTGGGTTTAACAATCTTTGAGTTTTCTAAATATTTGGGTTCGTAATATTAGGTGTTAAATATTAGTCATAGGCTTTAATATTAATGCATGGTCCAATGTCATATTATGAAAAACATGTGTGAATATGAAAACCAACCATGGGAGACCATTTTTAATCATCGTTATTCGTATTTGATCGAGGTCTTCCATGGTCGAATGTCACATGGTGACAAATATTGTCTTAATATGAAAATCAACCATGGCCAACCATCGTCATTCTTCGTCCAACGTCGAATTATGACAACAATTGTCTCAATGTTTAAATCAAGCATGCTCAACCATGTTTATTTTATGGTATATATTATTTATCTAAAGGTTTTTATATACTTGAGGTTTATAATATTAATCTATTAGCTTTAACATTACTCCCTTGAGTTTATAATATTAACAGTTATGTGATTTTATCAATCCTTTCTGTTTAAGATATTAATTTGTAGGCTTTGTTAATCTCTTTTGTTTTTAATATTTATCCCTTCCACTTATTGATCCCTTAGGATTTTAATATTTATCCCTTCGGTTCACCAATTTCTTGGGTTTGAAATATAAAACCCTTGACTTTATTAGTTGTTTTGGTTTATAATATTAATAATCCCTTTGGTTTTAAAATATCTTGAGTTAAAAATATTAATTCTCAGCGTTTATTAATTTTTTAGGTTTTTGTGTTTAAAATATTAATTGTTAGTGTTTATTAATCTCTTTTGCTCTTAATATTGATCCCTTCGCCTTCTTTATCCCTTAGGTCTTTAATATTTTTCCCTTGGGTTCACCAATTCCTTTGGTTTGTAATATTAAACTCTTGATTTTATTAGTTCTTTTGGTTTATAATGTTAATAACTCCTTGGGTTTATTAATCTTTTGAGTCTAAAATATTAATTCTTATGCTTTATTAATATCTTGATTTTAAATATTAATTCTTAGGGTTTATTAATTTCTTGGTTTATGATATTAATATTTATCCCTTGGGTTCACTATTTCCTTTTGTTTATAATATTAGACCAATGGGTTTATTACTTCTTTAAATGGTTTATAATATTAATAATCTATTGGGTTTATTTATATCTTGAATTTAAAATATGAATTATTATTAGAGTTTATTAATTTCTCATGTTTTTGTTTTTGAAATCTTTATTCTTAAGGTTTATTAATATCTTAGGTTTTTAATATTGATATCTTATTATCATTCATTTGTATTTAAAATATTAATTCTTAGCTTTTATTAATGTCTTCTTTTTTTAATATGAATCCTTTGGGCTTCTTGATCTCTTAGGTTTTTAATATTTTCCCCTTTGGTTCACCAATTCCTTGGTTTTATAACTTCATTTGTATTATAATATTAGTAATCCCTTGGGATATTAGTAAGAGATATATATTTATTTTAGATAGCAATAAAATATTATTATTAAGTTATATTTAAATCTTAGTATAGTTTGAATTATAACTATTAATGTATTGAAAAAATTTAATAATATTTTATTATCAAATAATATATATATATATATATATTAGTTTAATATACAGTATGCATATAGTTAATATTATTAATATATTTTAATAATATATATAAAATATATTGGTAATTATATTGATAAATATATAATGATTATTTTGGTAAAATACATGTGGTGGGTGGTGGATATAGGTCTATCGGCATATATCACCCACATTGGTAAATGTGATTATGCTAGTAGATATATCTTAGACATGTAAATCAAGTATGTTTATAAGATTTTACTATGATGTTGTAGATTAATATAATCGTTAATTTATAAATAGGTTTTGTTTCAATGTCATGATCCAATATTATGGTTTTTCAATATTACATATGACCGTAACCTAGTTCATATAATATTTATTGAGATTGCAGTTTCTTTAATTAATTAATAAATAATTAAGCAAAAGTAATATATCAACCATAAATATTAACTTCACAAATTTTATATTAAAAATATTAAAAAATATTTCATAAAAATTAAATATTTACCATTCATCTAACAAATTTAATTCAAAATTTGAAAAACTTATTTAAAAAATAAATGACTAATAATAATATAAATAATGATTTCTATAATTGATTTTTTATAATTTTATTAATGAGATATAAAATTAAAATAGAACTTTTAAATTATTTAGAATTTTTAATTCAATTAGTATATTGAAATTACCATAATGTAATGTGTAATCACATTATTTCCTGAATCATACAATTTATTTATAGTTGAATTTTAATACTTTTATTAATAAAATATAGAATTAAAATCGAACTTTTAAATTATTTATAATTTTTAATTCAGGTACTATATTGAAATTAACATAAGGTAATGTGTAAACACGTTTTTTTTCTTGATACATCTTATTTATTTTAAGTGAATAAATTATTAGATGGATTATTATATTATTCTAAATATTTATGACTACTTTTTTAATATTCCTTTAACTATTTTTATGTGATTATTTTCATATTTAATATCAAATTCATAATAATATGTCTAATACTTCATTATTTATTTATTGTGATACTCATACCAACATAAATTTAATAGTAATATCTATTAAGCTTTCACAGCATTGGGTATAATGAAAAACTATTCCTTCCTTCTTCTTCTTTTTATTTCCTTCTTTCACAGAGGTGTTTGGTTGCTTGGTTGCTTATTCCTCCAGAGAAGTGACGAAATGATATCCTTTGACTACACATTGTATCTTCATCCCAAATAAGTGCTATATTAGTCTTGACGAGTTTCTAAGACTGCGCTTCTGGTGACACGAACCTTTGGTGTCCCTTACGAAAATAAATATCTTCTTAATTATTTCTTAAGGTTTGATGGAGTTAAATAAGTTTTTTATGGGTTTTTTTTTCCTTCTTCATTCTCAATTTTCTTTGCAGGTCATGTTTAAACCCTGCTCCAGTAATGTAGGTACTTTTATGTAGGTTCTCATTGCACCATTTCTTCGTGGTGCACATGTGTGAGGGTTAATCGCACTGAAGATTTTAATGCACATGTATCTTAGACTCTCTTCTCATTTTATATATAATATTTTATTTTTGCGTACCGGTCTCATTCACGAAATATCTAACATGATCTTTCCTACATTTTACTCTAGGTTGGTATTAGGTTGATTTGGATTTTTTGATCTTATATTTCAGCTAAGTGATTCCTAAGTACATAAGGTTATCTAACCCTTGTCCCCTTTTCTTATTTCTAGAGTTATATTTAATTTATTAGGGGATTACTTACATATTAGAATGGTGATGCTCAAATTGGCTTTTTCTTCGGGCTTTTTCTTTCAGAATCTGGATTTATAAATTTTCAGGGTTTTCTACCCTTCATTGTGTAGTCATCCATATTTTATGTGACATTGGTCTTATCATTTACATTCATACTGTATGTGGCATTCCGTTATTATCTGTTTGTATAATTTTGCATTTAATCCTTCATCTTTCATTTCCACTATATTACCTTACCAGCCTATATTGTTAATGTATTGTTAAGACATAATAATAATGATTTTGCTTCCAGTAGAAATTTCGGTATTCAAGCATGTAAAAATTTTTGATATTCGACTTTCCGACATAGCATACTTCAACTTTGATCATAGGTTTATTTTCGCAATGCATGCATGAGTGTTTTGATAAATCTCTACCCTTGTTCTTTCAAACAAGGTTTATTACTTTTCTTCTAAATCTATGGTTAATATAAACTCTTTAGTTCTATGTCCCTCCCATTATTCTACCTATAAGATTTCTTCTTACATATTTATATTATTTCTCTCACACACAAACATACTAGTACTATAGTGTAAGGTAGTTATAATAACATTATATTCCCTTACCTTGATCTTCTACATAACCGCCTCAATGATTACATGTATGGTTTAATTTTTTCATTACATTATTGGAAATATTGTAGTACTTATTTCCTATCTTCTTCTCTTTTACAAAAAAATTATTGTGTATTTGCTCATGTTTCTATTTATGTATTTAACCATTTTCCTTTAACTTGTACTTGAATTATAGAATCGTTCACATATAGAGGAGTTAGTGTTTGACACTTGTGCTCGATTTCTTTTTCAACTCTTCTTGGGATATTTTATGAGATAGGGACTACATGAGTTGAAGGATTTTGAAAAAATTCCTCCTTCAATTACATCATGTACCATACCCTACTAGCAGTATTATGTATATAAATATTTTTTTTTCTTTTTTATAAATTGCATCTATACACTCAAATTGTAGACATGTTATAACATAAACTAAACCCTTTTAGGAAAGTAACTTTTTTCCCTTCAGTGTTTATAGTCATTCCTATCCATTATATATAAGAATAAATAGTTCTTATGGATCAAGTTCTCAATAGAAATTTAAATAAATTAACAAATTAATTAATTATCTATATTTTGGAAAATATAACAGGAGTAACCATACTCCTCCCAACCAACGATTTGTTGATTTCCCCTGAGCTCTATGCACCTTTTCTTTCAAGAACCAAATCAAATATTTCATAACCTTTCCTTATAAAGCCCTAGAATTTTCCTCCTAAATTTGGGCGAAAAATTCATGTATTTTGTGTAGGTATAGTCTTTGTCTCGCACTAAAACCTCACAATTCAAATTTTATTCCTCTCTCATGGTTGATTCATCCACTCTTGACTTTTAACTCTTGTCAGGGAAATATTTTTGGTAGGTTATATCCTTTTAATATGGAGGGTCATTTTATTTTTCTATGTCAATTATGGTTTCATAGACTACAAATTATTTTTTTAATTTTTTCTCGATAGTTGAGAGCCTAGATGTTATAAATGTAGACCACTACCGACAGGGTAGGCGAAGTAGTAATGAAGTCACTTGTATAACTTTAAAAACTTTTTTGCAAATCGCTAAACAACCATACACATCATAACTTTATTAGATGATTTCAACATATATCAGCACATAAGGTCCATGAAAGGAAATCAACACACAAATGCATAAGGAGACAAAATTATTTCTGGTGGGAATCCTCAAGGGAAGAAAAAACCCTACTATTTTTGTGCCAATTGTTTTTATATTATTATTATAAATCAATTTTTTTATATATTTCAATTTCCGACCACTCGCTAGGATCCAATACCCCTGTGAACAATATTTTCGACCCCCAGTAGTTAAGGAGTTCTGAATCACACAAATTCTTAGGTAACCGCCTAAGTGAAGCCAAAAATCCTAGTAAGAGTCACCCAACCACCACTAAAATATCCAACCACCTCTAGATGGAGACAACACTCCCAACATACCATTTTGTTGGCCACTATTCGACAAAGGCTACCACCTCTTAAAATTATTGGAGTAATACTTTCATTTATTTTCAAAATGGACTTTAGGGATAACTTTAGAAATGAACAATGATATATCAATCCTCTACAAAATGATAATATCAATTAATACAAATAGTGCACAAAACAACCTAATAAAAAAAATTGCAACAAAAAAACACACAATATAGATCTTCAAAGCTCTCTTTGCACCATATCCTCACACTATGCTCAATATATTGAATGAAACATGCATTTTAAACCTTCTACAATTGTTTAACTGTCTTTGCAACTTCAAAAAATTTACATATCTTGCTCCACTTGGATACATTTGTCTTTTTGCATACTCTTCTCCCCACACATAGTAGAAACACATCCAACCTATCAAAAATGAAGTTTTTTCAATTATATAAATTATCTAAAGTGATTAACACAATAATTACACACAAATATGGAGAGACAAACACTTATTAATATTTTATAATTTTTCCCCTTGACTTGATCCACCACTATCTTCATTGAATGAGAGAGTTTTTTCACATTTTTTGAACTTATAGATTAAAGGAGACATTCATCAAACTTTTTTACTAAAACAAAAGTGCAAAATTAGTAGTAGAAACCATAAAAATTATTAAGTGCACACACAATTATGGAAGTTTACTTACAATAATATTTTTTTTGATTGTATGGAAATCCATTGAAAAATTCATTTGGATCATATGGGATTCCCAACAATGATAACATAATATTGGATCTATGGACGACTGGATCCTAGATAAGATAACATAACTTTTGATCTTTGTCTCCTCATTCAACCAAATTTGAAGCTAAGCTTCAGGAATGCAATTAGGAAACCATGAAAACCTTCCATACGTAATTGCATGCAATGAAAAACTTTTGAAGGCATAGAAACATCATAAGGGACTAGATTTCCAATCATATCTACATCAAGTTAAGATAATGAAGACCTAGTTGGCCAAATACCTTTTCATGGAGCAACATCGGTACATAAAATCAACATCAAGTCAACATCTTTAAATCAGATACATGATAAATCACCTCTAGCTAACCTCAAATCTTGAGGGCCACCATCACCATGTTGACATCATTGATAGGTCAAAAAATACTAAGTCCTCATTGACAATAATTCCATTACTACAATTGATCTAGACTTATGCAGGAACAAAACAGAATACATATATCAAAATAAACATAAAAATGAAATAGAAATAAAAACAAATTTCATTAATATCAAACAACTAAAATAGTCTTACACACATAATGGAAATAACTAGCTCGGGCGGTGGTAGCTTATCTCTCAGAACTGATGTGTCAACTACATGCATATGAACTATGTAAAAATGAGGCTCAATGGCGTTTTTATTATTGAACAACAAAGAGAAACCCTAAAAACCAAAAAAATAAATCTAGGAGATGCAACTCCAAGAGTTTTTGGGCCCTGTTGGGGTTAGTTGGGCAACCAACATCCTTGGGTCCTAATTTGGTCATATTATCTTCGTTTTCCATGCACAGTACCTCGTTAGAAATATATCTCAGAGTAATAAAATATTATACCCAGATACATGAGCATGTTGCAACTGTAATAAACATTGTTTAGGGGGTAAAAACAACTTCATAAGTTTAAGACCTGAAAATTTGTTAAAAAGAGTAAATTATGCTATAATCAAGGAAGTTAATGAGACAGATTGGAGTTCTATGTGGAATAGGTGGGTGGCCACCTATATACACATGGATCAATAATTCCTATTTAGGAATAAATAGTCCCCATTGCATGTAAAACCTTCATCATGTGAGGATATTTTTGTTGAACTTGGTCCGTTGTGAGCCACTTGAGTTGGTGAAGGAGCTGACTGACTTTGAAAATGTGATATATTTGTATCCTTTGCTAGCAATATTTCTTAATATATGTTTGCATGATATTATCATTTTTGGAATGTTCAATGCATCTTGGGTTGAGCTTTGTTGGTGTCAGTTGTTCATCAATATCTATTGTGTCCAACGATGGGGAAAAGTATGGTCGCGGTTAGTCCAAATTGAATACTTGGTGTAGGCCAAGGAATGGTGATATAATGAGCTTGAAATAACTTTCCTCGATAACCTTAGTGATGGTGTAAGGCCCATATTGGAGCAGGAGAAGCTTGTAGTAGGCTCCCCCGAGGTACTCCTTTTTCAAATGTAACCAAACTTTTTTGCCCACCTGGAACTCGTGTGACACCCAATGTTGGTCATGATGTTATTTCTACTTATCATTTTCTCTATCGAATATGTCATGGAGCTGCTAGAAAATGTGTTGAATGTGCTCAATGAAGTTATTAGCTCAGTAAAATTCGTACTAAACATGAGATGAATCTTCATGAGTAGCTACAAGTGGTATGGAAACATCAATGTCACATAGGGGTTGGAATCCCAATCCCACCTGAAAGGGGTTATGGCAAGTTGAGTTGTGGAGATATTTGTTTTAGCTGTGATAGAAATACGGGAGGATTTGGTTGTGTGTATTCTTTGAGTTGTTCATGTATATGATGTGTATGATCATCCCGTTGAAAACATTTTTTTAGCCATTATTTTGGGGTGGAAGGACATGGAATTAGTCATATTATCATCTAACAATGACCAAAGTCTTGACCAGAATGCTCTTAGGAAATTGTTGTCCTGATATTAGATAATTGATCATGGGATCCCAAAGTGTACCCATACTTGTTCAAGGAAGAATTTGTTAGTGAATTATGTTGTGATACTCTTCTTACAGGCTGCCAGAATGAACATCTTAAAGAATCCATCAAATCCCACGAAAACACAGTCATTTCCATGCTTGGTAAAGGGAATCCCTCACATGTAATCCATGTATATTGATTCCTAGGGTCTAATAGGAGTATTCATAGGAGTATATAGGCCTTGCATATTGATTACATGTTTGGAAATGGTGTAGGAAATGTAGGATTTGATGTACCTCCAAACATCCTCTCGAAGGTCTAGCCAATAAAAATATGTAACACCCTCTTCCCACATTTACCCAAACTAACTAGTCCAATGGGGTAAACATGTGATGAGAGTCTACTATGATCTGATTCAACCTCCTAGATCACTTTAAGGAAATGGAACTGACACCACTCAAATACACATAGATTTTTCACCTACTCCACAACACCCATGATCCATCCAAACCTTCCAGGTGACTAGCCCCTGATAAAAACAAAACTTTTTTCACATCAATCCCCTAGTCTCTCCCTTGATATGGGAAATAGTGTGATTGGGACCCTCGAGTCGCTCCTATAGCATGGGCATGCATGTGACTGGGGACTTTCCTAGGTAGTTCAGAGCCCACAACCCTGATTTATGTGCCACTTTTTTAGGCCCAGAGCTCATGTCACCACCAAAAACAACCTGATACTTCTAGAAATGAAATATAACAATGGAATAGTGATGTAAATGCAAATATTTGAACAATGACTTGATTGGACCCCTACTATCCATAACAAAATTTTTATCAAACATGTCACAAATGTGTAATACACATGTTTAAAAAAAATAATTAGAATAAGGGTCTCATACCTATCTAAGATTTCCCCAGAAGCATTATTTCCTTATCACATTAGATTCATTATCATCTATTAGGTCATATATTCATTGTTCAATGAAATGAAAGTCAAAAAATTATGAGAGATGTACATCATCATTATCAGAATACATTCTCATAACCAATATAATAGAAAGATAAATACCAAGGATACAAAAAAAGTAGAATCTGCATACAAACTAGTATAATACTCAACTTTTAATAATTTATCAAAATGCCAACTAGGTTTGGGACTTCCACGTTCCATCCGAGAATAGATTGGTTGAACCAAATATATCTTTTATCCAATCACCCCCATGCCATATTCCAAGTATGAATGTGGGACTCATAACCAAAATCAGCCAGGGATTCTCGAGGCCACACCACCTCACCCTCATCAAAATAACCAGGTGTTACCGCAATCCACACCAGATCACTTGGGAAGAATAATAAATATGTAACACCGGGATTTACCATGATCTTCACCAGATCACTTACATGCCAAAACAAGAATTGATTGCATCGTATTTCACCACCTACTCTATGAGGAATTTTCTTTTCTCCTAGTCTCTAGGATTTACCACAATCCACACTAGATCAATAGGCCCTAACCAAGACTCCACCCTCTAGGATTTACCATATATCCTACCATTCATCGTCAATGATTCTTAAGCATAATCAATGACAACCACCTCTATTATTTACTATATATGCCGCTATTCAACATTAAGGATTACTAGGGATAACAAGGAACACATTACCTAGCTTTACCACAACCTACACACTAGTTCATAGGTCACTAGGCTAGCGGATTTACCGAAATCTGCAATCCGGTTCAGGGATTACTAGGTCATGTGTTCTTTATTTTAGATATCTACCTCACTCAGCCTCGAATCCATATGGAAATAAATCTCAACTAAAAACATGAGAACCCATCACACCATGGCTATTCAGAAATGGAAAGGCTAGGCTGAAAAAATTGTCACACATGGAAAAAACCATGCCAATACCAACAAGAGAACCAAGAACACACATGCAAAACCATGCATGCCAAATATCACAAGAAAACCACACATGTAAATCTATACCTGCAAATAATCCCACTATAGTTTCTTGCTCCAACTTTTCCCTGCTCGATCTTTTCTTCCTCTTTTCCTTATTTACCCTTATTGATCCAATGTTGAGGTGCTCTAAGATAAAGGTAAGTGTCCAAGAGTGTGTGAGAGAGAATAGAGTGAGTGCTACAAAACTTAATAGACAAAAGGTACCAATTAATCCTTAGAAGAAGTTTTATCAATAAGGCCTCTATTTTATTAAGTTTCTATAACACCCCTCGCAAAAATTCCATGCAATGAAAGTTAATAAAGGAAAAAATAATAACCGCAATTTATGGGACACGTATCCCAAGTTAAATGTTGGGCAAAAAATTCTAGTGGTTGGTCATTCAGTTTATTATGGATAAAGGAAATTGGAAAAGGAAATGGGAAAATATTTGGAAAGGAAAGATGCATTATTGGAATTTTATTTATGAAAATAATGGAAAATAGGAGAAAATGGAGGTGAAAGGTGACGGGTTGCATGTGAGGAGGGAAATGAAGGAAAAGAATGGAAATTGAAGAAAAAAGATGCATCATTGATAAAATGGCTTCTGAGGATCATTTGAAAAGGTTTTGCTCACAGTTATGGCTATCATTATATTATCTCTCCCTCTCTCTCTCTCTAATACTATTGATCACTTAAAGTATTATTGGAGCCCTCCTAGAGAGTGTGGCATGCTTGGAGATTCAGAGCAAGAAGGGAAATGATGAGTACGAAAGCACAAAATGGCATCAGAATCAACATCTAGAACATGTTCTGAGTTTAGGTACCAAGTTGCATCTATTTTTTTCTCACTATATTTGGAATTCATGGTATTGCATGTGGTTTCTTCATTTTGATCTACCATTGGCATGGAGGATTTCCTAGATTGACAATGGATTTGTCTGGCCCTTCCCTTTCAATCATAGACACGATGTTGTGGGTTTATTTCCATTGATTTTTTCTAGTTGGTTCTCATGATTCCTTTAGTTGTAGGTTGAGTTATTTGTTCCCAGATCCTTGGTTGTAAAAATGATATGGATCCTGATGGAAAAATGTGGGTTTAGTTACTTACCTCGAACCTTGGTAGGGAAAACACTTTGGATGGGTTGAGTTACTAGTCTTGGAGCCTTGCTTGGACAAATTCTCTCAAGCCTAGAAATAATTGGGGTTGAATTAATATTATTGGAGCCTTGTTTGAAACAAACACTTGAACTCTGAACAAGTTAGCTAGGGACCAATCCATGATGGTTTTGATGTCTGACTGTGAGGTGGAATCATTGGTTGAGGGTTGAGGCAGTTTGGCCTCTCGAAGCCGTAATTTGGTTTTGATTGAAGTTTTTGATGATATTCGACTTTAATTCTGTGAATAGGCATGGGGTTGACTGGTTGAAGTGAGATTTGGATCAAACAAGTCTATGGTCAGGTGGGATGCGGAAGTCCCAAAACTAGTTGCATATTTTGTGTGGAAATAAGAGCTCTTTTCCTCTTGTATTGATGACTAAATATTATTTTTATTATGTGGATTATATGGTTGATGTATCCATGATAGTTCTGTTGTTATTATTATAGATATAAGCATGTATTATGGCAGTGATGATGTATTCCTCTCCACATGTTTTGATTTTCAAATGAATAAATAATGTATCTATGAACTAATAGATGATATTGCAGCTAATGATAAAAGGGAATATTGCTTCTTAGAGATTCTTATATAATTATGATACCCCTATGCTCAGGTCTATCTTTTACACATGTAGCTTTCATATTTGTGACATGTTTGATAAAAATTTAGTCCCGATTGGGTATGGTGAGGATTAGTCTTGGATTTAATTTTTGGTTTAGTAGCCTTATAATCATGTGTTTAATGGATTTTTTAAGTTACAAAAAGTTCTACGCAGCAGGTGTGTTGCATCTAAACATGCAAGGAGTTTTATTTGTTTGATCTCTTGTCTGATCAGATCACCAGACAAAAGAAAACAGGATCGATAAAAAAATAAGAAATCCCAATCCTAACCTCATCGTAGTTTTGGTAAGGGTTTTAAGTTCGATGCAAATCTTTCACTCTGCTCGAGCGATATATCATGCCTGCACTCGATATCTTATATATTCACAGAATTAGAACCGAACATAGATGATATGTGATATTCCTTGGAATATTGTTAGATCAAAAGCAATAAAGCCAGATATAAATCTATTGAATACAATATCATATAAAGGAATTTACATGAGCTTTCATTTATAATAAAACAAATTACAATGGTTATACCTTTGCCTCAAAGCTTCCTATCCTCTAGCTTGTAGGATGGTATCCTCTCCTAATACAACAGATCTCTTGTGCTATAATTTCGATCCTCTCCCCCACTCCCTTTCCTCTTGGTGAGATTATATAGGCTCATTATGTCCTCTATGAGAATGTATATAGATACCTAGGGGCTTGAGAAATTAGGAATGTTCTACAATAATGGACCCCTATCCAACTCATACATAAGTGGGTCAAGTTGATCTCATTGAGAATTGGAAACTCTAGAAACCTTTTTCACAATTACGAGTTTTTTCTAAATTATCTCAATTATGAAATAATTAATATCTCATAATTATAATATTTTGGAAAAATAATTTTGAGAAATAACTCAATAATGTAATTCAACCCTTTTATCATGGGATAAATCCAACAAAAAGTAAAAGAAAAGGTGAAAATGGATCCATTTTATCCAACAAATGAGGTAATTTGATGTTGGGTTTCTCTCACTATAATGGAGTGGTAAATAGGGTTATAAAATATGCCACCTAATGCATGACATCAGAGTAGAAAATGATGGACGAAATGCATTAAAATAATACACAAAAATCAAAATGGTAGGAAGGATCCAAGACTACAAAGTTGGATCGAAGGATTTCAAGTGTTGAAGTGTTAAATATGTTGATAACATCTTAGAGGGGAGCATACCCATGCTCGGTCAGAAAGATATAATAAACATGGTTGCCATAAAATACACTACACATCAATGACATGAAATGCTAGAACATGGCCACAAAGACATACACAGTGGATCCATGTGACTCAATAGATAGAGGACAACCACCAGCAAATAAAATATGGATCTATGTCAAAGTATACATTAGTAGGAATATGGACACATGACCAATACATAAGTGTCTCAAGATAGTCCTCAAAGTATATAAATGATACATAGCTCCAATGTAGCGTCAGAAGGATGCCATATAAGAGTGAGATGTCCCTAACTTGGTGTCTTCGATATAAACCTGATGGTACAAATCTACATCATGAAAATATATGAGCTGAGGTCACACATGGAAGAAATGACGTAATTACTAGCCAATATGGTAAACCAGTAACAAACATGAGGGAACCAATGTCGAAAATGGACCTTAGAGCACCTAGTACAGTCCACTAAGTGTGAATAGATAAGAAAAAATTCAGCATTAGTGAACTCGATCAATCAAGAGCCAATAATGTAAACCCACTGTCGATTGCAAGGAATCTTTCCACTGAGGTATGCAAGCTCCAAGCTACTATCAGTTCCTAGATCAAGCTCTTGGATAATGAGTTGAAGTTGACAAGAGAATATCCGTCTAAGGAGGGCCTTAATGTATCCCCCATTAATCGACACGAAAAAAACTAGGATCATGTGATGTGTGGATGAAGAGATGAAGAAATTTATGAAAAATGACACAGGGATGACTGACTCAAAAAGGTCAATAGGTTATGATATATGGCCGAAGCAGGATGATACTTCCCTTGAACACAACATGACACAAGAATGAGTTGCCAACATGACTAATGAGCACCATGTGATATCATGTAACGATGGAGGACACATCAAGGCATGCTCCATATTATTGTAAGAGTAAATAGTTGGAGTGTACATACTCATATCTATGGTATGGATCCTAGGCAAGCTAAAACCCAACTGTGAGATAATGAAATAGACAGGAGCAATGTTTAAGGGTGATGCATCTAATGCTGCAATTTTGATGACTAATGGAAATAAATTTTCACTCCCTTCTCTTTTTATACGTTCATTTTTTGTAAAGTTGTCCCCCAAGCCTAAAAAAGAAATAAAAGTGTATGTGGGGGATCCTCCTAACCACAATATACTAGGGTATTCCTTTTTTGTAGCTAGTATATCCCAATCCAGAAAATGGTTAAACTATACTCTATGGATGACCCTTCAAGTACTTTTACGAGTGTTAAAGAGACAAGTTTACTTGGAAATATTTTATAATTTAAGGAGTATGAAAAGAGCTTAAAGGAAAATCCTCTTGGAGGAACGATTGGTATAAAGGATAAAAACTAGTTACAGCAACGATGGAACTTCTCATGGTGTAAACTAGAGAAGAGGATAGCTAATATGACCACCCATCATAGTGATTCCTCCAAGAAAGGGTAGAACACCAAGTGAAATAAGATGATAGGGCAAGCAGATGGTGATGATGGAAGGGATAAATGAAGGCTCAAACTACAAAAGTATACTGATAAAAAGTGGAAATCAGCAAGGATAATTTTTTTTTGGAATCCTCCTGGGGTATATCGAGAAATATGACGAAGAAGAGGACAGGAGGCACAAATTCTATTCTATGGCGGGTCAAATGGAGGGGTTCCAAAAAGAGAACAAAATCGATTACATGGACACCAAATCAGGAATAAGGTGCTAAGTAGGATATCCATAAGAAGGTTAGCTATACCACTAGGCTACGACATGCATACAAGAAATGGCGAAAGTTGCAACTTGATGGGTTCAGACCTAGGGCATAAAAATAATGTTGACGGTCAAAATGCATTATCAGTGAAAATGACCTACCCCTATATTCCAGTCAAGGAAACATACCTAAGGTCCAATGGATGTTGCAATATAAATTCCACCCTGTCCTGTAAAAGCAATCTAAATACTGGACCCATGGTTAGATTATACTATGAAATAAAAAACATGGATTAGGTAAAAATAGCACTATATATATATATATATATATATATATATATATATATATATATATATATATAGTTAGTTTTATATTTATTTTGGATTTAATATTTTGTTTTTCTATTTTTTTCATAAATAAGGCATGATAAATAATCACATCACACACAAAACCAAAAATGTGATAAAATATCACACTCTTATGTACAATATGTACAAGTGCAACATAGCATAATAGGTCATGCTAAGGTGTGCCCCTACAGGGCACATGGAAAGGGTTTCTATATTAAAATTCCTAGAGGGCAAGGGAGCCATATCACTCTCCAAAGTGGGGCAATGCCAACGGAAGTCAAACTTCCCAGTTTGGAAAGGTTGACCATGCTAAGGATAGTCTAACATAGTAATGCTCTTAAAATTATCATGAAGACATAAGGGAGGATCAAGACATAAAGATGGTACAATACTATTGTCAAGAGGTGGTAAGAAGTTGGAAAATTTTCCAGAAATTTCGGTAGTAGAATCCCAGGACTTGACTATATCCATGGGTGGAAATGAGAAGGAACACCAGGAAGGTGGTGCGTGGGTCCATACAATTTTTAAAGTGCCAGGCTTTACTTATTCCACATCATGGAGATTAGAGGCATAAGGAGGCATAATTTCCACAAGATTGTCAATGGAGGGATCCATGACTATCAAGTTCACTATTCGAAGAGGTTTCTCTACAAGAGAGTGAGGTGGAACAAGCATAATGGTGGCCCATGTGGGTGTAGGATTTTGATAATATTTGATATTATGATGGAGTTTCTAACCAGTGTCATGAGGTATATACAAGACTGCTGAAGGGAAAATCTATTCCACAAAATATATATACCTATATATACATATATATACTCTATATATATACATATATACTCCATATATTATTATATATTCTTCATGGTAGCACGAAATTATTAAAAAAATTAAATATCTTGAACATATTATGAACTCTAATCAGTTAGATCTCTTATGCTCCGAAAATATCAAATTTCTTGAGTGGCCCATTTCTATAATTTTAGATAAACTATGGTACAAAATCATATCGGCTCAAGAGTATGTGTGTGGGTTGTTACCATAGATTTGTATGGAAGTAGTTGGATATCCTCTCCACTAATGATTTAATATAATTATTATTCCTTTTTATGAATGAATCTCTCTCTAATGTGAATGTGTTGTATAGATTAATGCTTTAATCAAAATTTTCTGTGTAATCATTCTTTCGAAATGGTTATTCATCATGGATCTCATCTCCGAGCTTATTGTAGGAATTAATGAGGCTAGATTGGCCATGAACACAGATCCATGTTGCAGTTTAATTCATAGGATTTAAATGAAAAAAGTGGGTATTTGAACTCTGAAGAGTGGATGTATGTAGTTGAAATACATAGTGGATGTCAAAAACTATTTCTTAAATATTTTACATTTTCTTGCAGATTGTATGGGAATTTATGGGAATCATAATTCCATTTCATCCCTAAGAATTTTAATGATAATTTTTATTTTTATTTTTTTTATTTAAAATTATTAAAACACACGCACACACACACACACACATCGATATATATATGACGATGATGATGATGATAATGATGGTGATGATGATGATGATTATGATGATGATGATGATGATGATGGTTACTATCTGTTAAGACCAATGCAAAATATCAAGGGTCTCCATATGTAGGCTTTGGAAAATGTTAATTTAAACCACTGATTCATTTTAGTCCTCATACCTTTGCTCTCTCATGGTGTCCAAGTTGAGCTGAATCTGCTAGAGCTGGGCGGAGATGGCTTCAAGCGGAGATGGCTTCAAGGGTGACTGGGGCCTCAATCCCACCAGGGGATTGGGCTAGGGAGACAACCATGCCTGCTGCTGAGTGTTTTCTCTCTGTATACTCAGAGTGGGAACTCAGGTCGTCAAGAACCTCTCAATTATCCATTCCTCAACCAAGACCACCATGGAGGACCTGACCAGGCTCTCTCATCATACAAATGCCCTTCTGTATCGCTCGTTTTGTTGTGATAACTCGCAAAGACACTTTAATTCTTCACGTAAAAGAGACCCACACTCCACCTTTGAACCCTTGACTGAGCTTGGCTTGGGCCGCGTCCTATGCCCCTTGAGTCTTGTAGATGAGGGACACAGGACCACCCCGAGTCTTTACATTATTGTTTAGAGAGGTTCAAAAGCTCCACCACCCACAGATATGAAATGCAGGAAGGTTGGATTTCTCGACGAGCTCGAGGAAAAACCACCTAGGAGCTACGATGCTGTGAGGTTGGTGTTGCGTAGCCTGCAAATTAGGAGTTGGTGCCTAGGCTATAAACCCAATTCTTCTAGCCAAAAACACGTCCACCATTCGGAATTCACTACCACCTCCCTCGTCCTCCTCCTAGTGCAGTGTTTTCATTCCCATGTCGTTTCCAAGAAGCCTCCCCGCATCCCACCATTCACCACCACTTCCCGACGAGCTTGTTCCTTTTTTCTTTCCAAGCTGGTGGAGCTCAAGCCAGGGCTTGAGAGCCAGCGCGTGATCATCTTCACAGACCGCTGCATCAACCTTCACCATCGCCTGCAGAAACGAAATGCGTAGAGCTAGGTCCATCGAGTGTTTAAAAAAAATCAACCTATCATGAGATCTCCAGCCCTGATGCTCTCTACCACTCATGCGTGTGAGGTTGGTGAATTAGTGGGTGCGTGGCTTAGTGTCGGGTGGGCCATAATTACCCCCTCCCACTTGTCCGACTAATTGAACAACCTTAGCGAGAAATATCTAATAATAATAATAATATTTAAAAATATAGCAATTATATTAAAAATATCAATATTATAATTATAATTAATAATAATGATCATTAATTTATATTAAATTTTGTTAATTTTATTAATAATAAATATTGTTAGCTTATTAGATATTAAATATTGTTTTTTTTTTTTTTCTAAGTAAAAATAATTATATTATGTATAAAGGGTATTGTTACAAAACTTCCACAGTGTCATCTGAGGAAGCCTAAGCATTGGGCTTGAAGAACATGCAAAACAGAAAGAGCCTGGACTACCTGAGATGGGAAACTAGTCCTTTAGAAATCAAATTGGCTGCCCTGGGATGGGAAACTTACCTACAGTTTATACATTATGTCTTAACAAAAATAAGTAAACTAAGAGTAACAATCAGCTTTTCCAGCTGCACGTTGAGAGAAAGAGACAAAACATTCTAGTGGAAATTGAGAAAAAATACCTGACAGAGCTATGAGCTGAGCATATCACTGATCCTAAGTTGGTGACGGAGGCTCTTCTACCACCCTGCAAGTGTATTCATCTGCAAAGTCATACATGACGCCTTTGAGGGCACCTTCCTGGTTTGAGTCTCCACCCATCATGCACGGTGCTTCTTCTACATGGTGGGCAGTGCCTGCTGTTTGAGCTGTGCCTTTGGGTGAGCTAGAGGTAGGAGGAGGCATCAGGGGAGCTTCAAGGGAGGGGACGGGGAAAGGATCCTCTTCTTTGAGCGTAACATTGATGTATGCAGTGACACTGGAATTGTCATGAGAACATTCAAAGTGAAATTCAGCACGTTGAGACATTTGGCGGATGGGCAAGCGAGCAGACCTGTGGGAGGCGGGATAACTTGCAGCATTGGGAGGGTCATCAGATGGGAAAGGGAATGGCTGAGCCAGAGGATCAGAGACATAATGACGCCTTCAACCACTATCCTGACCCATTTCCTGAGTCGCGTCAGGAGAGGAAGACCCCAAGACGGAACTGGAGAGGGGTCGATGATGGGAGGCTCGTCCTCTACTAGAGCCACGCCTGCTTCGCATTCTGTGTCGTATGCGCAGCATGGTGGCTGAGGCTGGCGGAGAGCAAATACAATGCAAGGGGCAAGCAGGAGGCCTAGAAACACAATGAGGGGAAATTCTGCAAGAGCAATCCGTTGTCTAAGTTTCAAGAGGGGAGGCGTCGCCCCAGTAATCCACTGTTCGAGCCTGATGAGCGGGATTGGTTCGACCGAAGCTGCTCTGAGAAAAGTGAAACCCAGACAGTGGTTCAAACCAAGCCGGCAGAGAGAAACGATGTCCAGTGTGGGTTCAAATGCTGGTCTCTGCATAGCCTTGAGGGCATGCACTGTTTAAAGGAGTCAGAGCGGCATTGCTGCTATCTCCATTAACCGAACAATCTGGAATGGATGCCATAACAGATTGAAGACCCATAGTGAAATGAAAGACCGCCTGCGCAGGATTAATTACTCCTCGAGCTGGCCGATTAATGAACTCAAAAATGGGAGTGCAGGAGGTCATATGGCCCTCCCACGCGAGCTCCTTCGGGAGCCGCATAGGGGCCAATGTCCCATCATACATTGCAGGCACCCGCATCCGGGCTAGATATTAAATATTGTTAAATTATTGAATATTTAACATTAAATAATTAATATTATAATCATTTACAAATAATTATTCTCACAACTAATAATTAATAATGATCATTAATTTATATTAAATTTTGTTAATTTTATTAATAATAAATATTGTTAACTTACTAGATATTAAATATTGTTAAATTATTGAATATTGAACACTAAATAGTTAATATTATAATCATTTACAAATAATTATTCTCACAAATAATTAATTATTATTATTATCATTAATTAATATTATTACAATTATCAATAAATATTATTATTTAAATTTAATATTATTATTAATTAATAATAATTTGTTAATATCAATAATAATGATATATTATTATATTAATAATAATATAATATTATTAATTAATAGTTATTATTAATAAGTATTTTATAAATAAAATTAAATATTAATAAGAATTAATTAGTTAAGTAACAAAACAATAATTAATTAATTATTAAGGGTAAATATTTTTATATCATTTATAATAGTAATAATAATTGTTAATTTAATATAAATTTATTAATATAATTAATAAATATTGTTAAAAATTAATAAATTATTATTATTTATTAAAAATATAAATATTATTTTGTAATATATTACTTAATATCAATTAATTAAACCCATTGATTAATATTATAAACCTTATGAATAAAATTGTAATTGAGGAATATGAACTCTTCTATTAATAAAACTAGGAGATTTATATTATAAATCGAAGGGAATAAAATTAAATCCAAGAGATTAATATTTTAAACCGAAGGTACATAAACCCTAAGATAAATATTATATACTTCGAAATGATTATTGTTAACCATGAATAATTGTCATATTGTGACAATAATTGTCACAATGTGATGTTTGACCATGGTTGGCCATGGTCCACCATGATTGGCCATGGTCTACCATGATTTATTTTCATATTAATATAAGGGATGATAAGGGTATAATATTATTTATAAGGTTTATAATATCAATCATAATTTTTAATATAAATCCCTTGAGTATATACCCATGGTCAACCATGGTCAACCATGGTCTAATGTCACATTGTGAGAAAGATTGTCTCAATATGAAACTCAATTGTTGTAAACCATGGTAAACCATTGTCCAATGTAGCATTGTGAGAAAGAATCTTAACATGAAAATCAATCATGGTCAACCATAGTCCAACGTCACATTGTGGAAAATATTTTGTCAATATGAAAATCATTTGTGCGTCATGGTAAACCATGTAGATTTTAGGGTTTATAATATTTATCTTAGGGTTTATATTCCTTGGTTTTATAATATTTAACACTTGTGTTTATAATATCTTAAGCTTTTAATATTAATACCTTAGGTTCGTTATTCCCTTGAGTTGATTTATCTTTGGGTTTATAGTATTAATTTCTTGGGTTTAATATTATTCTCTTTTTCTTATCATACCCAGGGTTTTTAGAATTAATCCATTGGGTTAATAATATCAAAACCTTGGGTTTATTAATATGAGGGTTCACATTCTCAGGGTTTAATGATATTCATAAGGTTTATAATATTGATCCTAGAATTTCTATTCCTTGGTTTATATTATTCATATTAGGCTTTATCATATGATTTTCTCTATATGAAAATCAATCAAAGTAAACCATGGTCCAATTTCGCATTGTGACAAAAATTGTCTCAGTATGAAAATCAACCATGGTATACCATGGTTAAATTTCGCATTCTGACAAAGATTTTCTCTTGGTCCAACATCCCATTTTGACAACCATGGTCATTCATGGTCAACCATGGTCTAACATTGCATTGTGATATAGATTTTCTTAATATAAAAATCAACCATGGTCAATTATCTTCCAACATCCCATTGTGAGAATGGTTGCTTATAATACTTATCATAGAGATTATATACCTTGGCTTATAATATTTATCTTTGAGTGTTTGTAGGATTTTCTCAATATGAAAATAAATCATGGTCATCCATGGTAAATCATACTCAAAATTGCCTAGACATGGTCGATCATGGACAATTGTGATCAATCATGGTTAACCGTGCTCAGCAATGGTCTAATGTCACATTATGAAAAAGATTGTATTAATATGAAAATCAGCCATGGACAATCATTGTTAACGGTGTACCAACGACGCATTGTGACAAATATTGTCTTAATATGAAATTCAACCATGGTCAACCAAAGTTAATAACCATCGTCTCATTGTGACAAAGGTTGTCTCTCGGTCCAATGTGACATTGTGACAACCATGGTCATCCATGGTCCACCATTTTCAACCATGCTCTAACCTCGCATTCTGACGAAGATTGCCTCAATATGAAAATCAAACATGGTCCAAGGTCGCATTGTGATAAAGATTGTGTGAATATGAAAATCAACCATTGTCCAACGCCGTATTGTGATAAAGATTGTGTCAATATAACTAATAACCATGGTCAACCATGGTCATCCATGGTCATCCATGTTTATTTTAGGGTTTACCATATTTATCTTAGGGTTTATATACCTTAGGTTTGTAATATTAATCCTTTGGGTTTAATACTATTCCCTTGTGTTTATAATCCCTTAAATTTTTAGTATTAACCTTGCTGCTTTATAATATAAATTCTTTAGGTTTCTAATCATGCTCAACCATGCTCAACCATGTTCAAATGTCAGATTGTGAAAAATATTGTCTCAATATAAAATCAACCATGTTCAACCATTGTCAACCATGGTCAATGATGGTCCAACATGACATTGTCATAATGATTGTCTCAATATGAAAAACAACTATGGTTAGCCATGTCCAATCATGGTGAACCATTGTCGAATGTCACATTGTAACAATTATTGTATTAATATGAAAATCAATCATGGTCAACCACGGTCAATCATGGTCAATCATAGTCAACAATGGAAAACCATGGTCCAACGTCACATTGTGACAACTATTGTCTCAATATGAACATCAACCATGGTCAAACATGGTAGATTATGGTCAACCATGGGCCAACATTACATTGTGACAAAGATTGTCTCAATATGAACATCCACCATGGTCAAACATGGTCAGTCATGGTCAACCATGGTCAACTATGGTATAATGTCACATTATGGAAAACATTGTCTCAATGTGAAAATCAACCATAGTCAACCATGTTTATTTTAGGTTTTATGATATTTATCATAGAGTTTATATACCTTCGGTCTACATTATTAATTTCTTCGGTTTAATATTATTTCCTTCGATTTTCAAAATTAATTCCTTGGGTTTATTAGTGCCTTGGGTTTATAATATTATTCCCTTGGGTTATAGTATTAATCTATTGGGTTTATTAGTGCCTTGGGTTTATAATATCAATCTCTTGGGTTTATTAATCTAAGGGCTCATATTCCTAGGGTATATAATATTTATAGGGTTTATAATATTAATGAGAAGATTTAATGTAAATCCCTTTAGTTTATAATCCATTGAGTTTATAATATAAATTATTTTTGTTTAAAAATCCCTTAGGTTTATAATTATAATGATAATTGTAATTTTAATTATAATTATATATAAAAATAAATTAATTAATAATAATAATTAATAATTAATTATTTAAAACTATTAATAGTTAACAATTATTAATAAGCCATAATAATTATTACTTAGTAATAATAAGTAACAATTATTATATAAATATTAATAATTATTTTATAATTATTAATAATTTATTTTTTTCGTAAGTTAGGCTAAACTATATTGAAATCATAAAAGAAACTTTAGATGGGCTATGGGCAGGGATGGCATGCAATACTTAGCCAATCCATACCCTTGAAGTTTTCAAAATAAACCATTTTTGGGGCTGCCTCATGGGATGAAACCAATACCTTAAAACAGTCAACCAATCTTGATTTACAAAATATTCAGTGACACATATTAAAGCAAAATAGCTAAAGTATGTCCTGAGAAGACAAAAATTAGAGATGACCCTTTCTACCAAGCAGTCATGGATTTCATTCATCCTCCTCTAACGCGTTGTCCTCCTCCTCAATTAGGCATCCATATTCTCTTGCAATGGATTCCTCCTTAGTTGTGGGTGCACAAGGAGGCTTGAGAGGGGCCACGTAGATGATGGGAACAACATGATATACAGTATCGTGAAGTATGGTCCAGACACCATCCGAGTCCATAATCCAAACATATGTCTCCTCCTCTGCAGACTTATGTAGTGGAAGCGGTTCGGTCTTCAATGGATTATGTGGCTCATATTGCGCAATGGTGGATTTTCTATGGCCTCTTCTGCCATTTTTCTTCTCTAGCTATTGAACAATATCCTCGTGAGTGTTTTTAGGCATTTCGGTAGTCGACATGTCATGGAATCCCAATGAGGATCCTTCGTTGGATTCCAGAGACTGGTCCTAGCCAGGGTGAGAGTAGCGAGAGAGCGCCCCTCTATAGCTACCACTGATGGGGTTTTTTCATTGGCGTGGGGCCATGGAGAGGCTATCGAGAAGAGGATGGGGAGATGGATGTGAAACAAGGCGGAGAACACAAGGGTGTGCATCTAGGGGGCGTGTAGGAGAGGTGCACAATAGGGGAACTTGGAGGAGGGGGGGCGCGCAACAGGGGAGTGCACAACAGGGCGATCGCAGTAGGGGTGCATAGTAGGGAGGTGGACAGGGGGAGGGGCATATAGCAGGGGGCATGTAACACGAGGTGCAGTAGGGGGATTCTAGTAGGGTGGGTGGCGTAGGAATGTGAGCATGTAGCAAGGGGAACAATGGCAGAGGAGGCGTGTGAGGTAGCCTAGAGCAACAACGAACAGGTAGAAAAAAGGATTAGCAAAGGTAGAGAGAGCTTGTAGGATCGATTACAGTAATAATGAAATGGTTGATTGAGGAGCTTCTATGCCTTTTTTAGGCATGAGGCATTGAATTCGAGCATAGAGGCTGAGAGGGACAATCCAAGTGTGCCTGCATGTCCTTGCATGTGATGCATACTATGTCGGGAGGCCAATCATGGCAAAGCACTGACAAAATTAATCAGCGAAGTGAGTTTCCGTATCATGTAAAAGTTGGTGTTGTTGTGCCACATTAGTCTAATCATGGGAGGAGTTTTCCTCGCTCATTTAGGAGATTTCACCCGCATCTGGGGAATAATGAATAATTATTACTTCTTAATAATGGTTAACTAATAATAATTATTAATAATCAATTATTATTTATTACTATTAACAAATGTGGTTGATATATGTATATTTATTGTTATTAATGTTAATAGTAAATGATAAGAAAATAAAGAAAACCATATTTATATTTTATTATAAAATATAATATTAATAAATTATTTATTGTTAATTAATTAATTAATATAATTAATTACTATTATAATTAATTAATTAACTACTTATTATTATTATTATTATTATTTAATTCACAATAATTATTTATCATTATATTAAATATTAATAATAATTATTAATTATTATTATCAAATAATTAAATAATGAACCATACTCGCTGGTTTGAAAAGCGTTGACAAAATTTTCTTTGATGTGATTTTCACAAAAAAAAATTATACAATGTTATGGATCACAAAAGCCAAATTCCTGATATTAATAATTAAATTATTTAATTTTTATTGATAGATTATTATAAAAAATAAATATTTAATTATTTATAAAATAATGTCTAAATTAAAAATATTTATGGTTAACCTTAAATGATAAAAATTATATTAAAAAAAAAAAAACATTTTTATATGTCTTTATAAAATATAATAATAATAAAGTTATTTTTCTTAATTAATAAATTAACTAATTAATATAATTAATTCATTATTGTAATTATTTATGAAAATCAATTCTCTTTTATATTAATTAAAAAAATTAAATATTAATAACAATTGTTAGTTATTATTATGTCATAGTAAAAAGTAATTTGATAATAATAATAATAATAATTTGATAATAATTAAATAATAATATTAATTAATTAGTTTTATTTAATTATTAATATTATTATTAATTATGATTGATATACAATAATATTAGTATTTAATATATAATAAATTAAAATATTTTTATTATTATATATTTAATAATATTAATATTAATATTAAGTATGTTTATTCACTTCAACAAAATTAACTAATATGGTCGTACATGTGATTGATATAAGTTTATCAACATTTATCAATCACATTTATTAATATAGTTATTCATTATTAATATAGTATATTTTGAAATTTATTTTCATAATTAAGTGAATTCAATCCAAAATTCAAAAATAAAATTGGTTGAAATTCAATATTTATTCATTAACGTTTATTGATAACTAAGAACTTGTTTTCCTTAATCTAAAATAGCTTTTTTTAAATCACATAAAAATTTGAAAAAGTTTAATTTTAAAGTGATTTATTACAACTGTAACCTTCTAACCACCTCTACCTCTTAATGCACGTACTAAGATTTTGTTTTTAGTGATTAAAAAATAAAATATGATTTACGAATATAATGGCAGTTGCATTGCAATGTACTTTTCCATTTCAAATTTAATAATGTTAAATTTTTGTTAATAATTTATGTAATTCGAACCGCGGAATTTTTAGTTAATCATTTACATAATTCGAACCGCTTTCAGACCTACGAGGAAAGATATACCTAAATAATTAGGTTTGCATTATTTCCTATAATCTAGTTTAAACTATCTTATAATATCATTAGTTTATATATTTGTTTTCATGTATGTTTATAATGTATTATTATTATTATTATCTAGTTTTAAGGTCACAGTGAAGTGAGACGTGAAATTGGTATATGAGATTTTTTGTTTGTGAAACAAGAGACTTATTTTTTATTAATGATTTGATTGCTAAATGTGTTAAGTGTACTAAAGTATATACACTTCACCTCTCTGGTTTTGCACCTACTACCTCTTACGAAGAAACACATACTCTTAACCATTAAAAATTATGCTCTCGACGTAAAGAGAAAATATATAGTAAATAATAAACATCTTATCATAACTTTTTTTGGTTTAACACTTTTAAATTTTATTAGATAAAGTGGACCTAGTATTGCAACATGAATGTAATATTGTAATGTTAAGTTATAAATAATAAAACTTAATAGGGTTAGAATATAAGTTTTTTCCCATTTAAATATAATTAAAACAAATAAATAATATTTACATATTTATTTTTTAAATTTATAAATAAAAATATAATTTTAATTTTAAAAATTCAAGTAAAAATAAATTTTTATGTTAGTACTTTCAAATAAATAATTATGAAATATAATGTATATAAATGTATTTTCAGATTAGTCCGTGAAGCGGAGGTCTGACGATGGAGGGAGATGACTTTCATCCAATCCACCAAGGTTCAAATCTCTGTGGAGATGTATGCCTGTTCTGTCTTGGCTAAAAGAGTAGGCGACCCCAGAGCGGACGTCTCGGCTCTTGTTGAGGCATAAGTTCATTGCTATTGTGTGCAGCTTGCAGGTTGTTGCACCTAGCCTAGGTTTATAGTGGCATCCAGTTGGATTTGAACCCGAGCAGGCAACTCTCACCAGTTACCGATAACCCTAGATCTTAAAAAAAAAAAAAATTGTAGATAAATGTATTTTTAGATTAATCATATTATTAGGATTAGGTCATTGTTTAGAACCAACTAGTGTGGTTTATCTTTAGGACAAGATGCAAAGACTGATCAATGTCGAAGAATAAATAGAGGAGATGCATCAATGCTTGGAAATAGCCATTGAGAACTAGTTGTTAAGAACTAGTGGTTAAGACTAGCTGCTAAGAACTAGCCGTTAGAAAGTTAGTCAGTTAGTTAAAAATAAAAAATTACTTTATTAAAAATGGGTTTATTAATTATTATGTAATTTAATTTGAAAAATAAAATTAATTAATTAATTAATTAGTTATTTAGATAAAAATAAAATAAATTAATTCAAAAAGTAATATATAACTCAATAATAATAAATAAATAAACATAGTTACCTACAAAGGTACTAAGGAGAGGCTAAATTATTTTTGATAAATTAAATAAATAAAAACATAAATAAAGTAAACTCAATTAAAAATAAATTAACAAAATTTTATTTGGGTTATCAAATTAAAATAAATATAAAAGGTAATAGGGTTAAAAAATTTTAAAATAAAATTAATTAATTAATTATTTAGATGGAAATAAAATAAAACATTAAAGTAACTAAAAATAAAAATAATAAAAAAAAAACAAAGAAACCTAAGAAGGAATTATGGGAGATTTTTTTTTTAAATAAATAAAATAATTAAATAATTAAATTAAAATAAATTAATTAATGAATTAAAATTTTAAATATAAAAATAAAAATAAAAATTAATAAATTAAAAATAAAAACACTAAAAGTTTTTAAACAAAATTACTTACCTATAGAGTGGGGGTCTAACTCTTACTTAATTTTCAACCATTAGCAATCTTTCTTAGCATGTCTCTCAATTTTGATTGCCTCCCTTAATTTCCTATGGTGGAAGTGATCTACCTTGGTGAAGACTTTAGAGTCTTCAATACAAACATGGTGGTAGGATTTTTCCACATGTACGGGGTCGATTATGTCTAATATCCGCAGCATTTTCACTAATTCTCTGCCTAATGGATCAGCCTGTTTCTCCTATATTGGAAGTTCCCCAAGAACAAGGAATTATGTAAACCCCTTTCATGACCTTTCATAATCTTAGAGTCGATAGCATTTGAAATAAATAGAGATATAAATTTAAACCTAACATGTGTAATATAAATTTAAATATTGGCACCATCTCTTATATATATATATATATATATATATATATATATATATATATTATAAAAATATATATATCATATATATTTTATTATAATCGTATTAAAAAAAACTAACTATAATGATATTAAGTATAAACAAAATTATTATATTTTATATATATACCTAAATAAAAAAGAAAGGTTGTCAAAAGAATTTGTAAACTTAAAAATGGAGTAGAATAAACATAATTGAAAATCCAAGTTTCATTATTAGTTATAATATTTTTTCACAATTTTATTATTGAGCATCATTTATTTTTATTTAATAGCTATAATTTCTTTTATAAAATTATAATTTTTTTCTCATAAATTATTAAAAACAAAATATGAATGTTTTAAAAAAAATAATAATAATTTTAAATATTATAACAAACACAACGTAATCTGAGCAATTTGAAGTTCCAAAGAATCTTTATATGTGTCGCTGCTACTTTTCTCTCTTTATTTCCATGGGCGATAAACATGCCTCGCGTCAGTTGAAAACCGTGCACATGTGAACTCGTCACAATTACGTGAAAAAGAATATTGTTAACACTAGCAAAACCCTCGGGAAGCAACTCTATAGTTGTGTCCAGACATTTTATTATAAAATTGGAAACATCCCTTCCGCTCCGCTGCAGGATGGGGTTTTGGTTAAGAAAATAGATTTAGTAATGTTACCTTTAGGACTTCCTATAGAAGAAAGTGAACGAGTTTAAATTGTTGAGATCCTGAGCAGAACTATAGTATACTAAAAGTCTAGATTGATGAAATTACTGAGAAATTTTAATATAGAATTGGAAACATGCCTTGTACTGTACGAAAGTATCTAGTTTATATTCCCAAAAAGATTCATACCTTGGACACTGAAATTGGAAACACTCCGGATAAGGAAAGCTTTCCTTAGAAGCAACTCAGTCTGTTGAAAAAAGATAAAATTCACATGTATAAGTATTAATCTACATTAAGGAAAAGAAAAGTAGCGCGTTATACAATTGAAAATGGCTTCTTCCTCCCTTATTATGACTTTCTTTGTAATATGTTTAACTTTTACATTGGTAGTCTCTCAAGCAGCAGAGGTCCAGAATGATGTAGCAGGTGGTTTTTTCTATTGTTGTACATCAATTTACTAGATTAGTTGGTTGGTCATAATTATCTGAAGAGTGAATATAATGATATTTATGCTGCAGGTGAAAGTGACTCGGCGCTCAAACCTATGAAGCTACATGATAAGATGAAGCCTGAGAAGACCGTGGGATTTTCCAAACTGAACCTGAAGAAACCGGATATTCCCGTTTGTGAGATTTGTCTAGATACAGCGTGTGAAAGTCCTCCTAATTGCTGCGATAAATGCCCGCAGGTGGTGTGTTGTAGATCCCCTCCGCCGTCACCAATACTATAAATCCCCTCTTGTTTCCTTTCTTGTTATTACGATGCACTGTTGGGTTATATGGAACCTTGAAATAAAGTCGCTATTCTGTTTGACTTAATTACGACTAGAAACCCTACTTTTTTGTTGTTCGGATCCACGGTTGGGTTAGAAGGAATATTTTAATAAAGTGCACAATATTGCTCTTTGAACACCATGCATATTATTATCTCTCTAAGTTTAATCATAAATAATTTTGGAAATGCTTTTACTTGGTGAACACCCGGTATACTATTATCTCTACGAGTCTAATTATAAATCATTTTGGAAATGCTTTGAATCTTTATGGGATTTTTTTTCGGAAGAAAAAAAGGTCTCGTGTTTATTATTTACCAACCCATAGACTATTGCCCATTTTCAAAAATTCTTGCATTTTTACATTCATTCAGCCCCTCGGCAGTTGGATTCTATATCCAAAAACTGAAATTTGTAACACCCTTATAGTTAAATACCATAAAAATAAAATACTCTAGTAAAAATCATCAAATTGGAAAATAATGATATTTGTTTTAATTGGTTTTGAGCCACGAATTTGTTGGGGATTTTAAACAGTTTACCTTCAGGTTTGAATTTACCTATTAAATGGGAATATATTATTGGTGGGAAGCTAAAAATAGAAAACGGAATCATTCCAATCGAAACAGTTGAACTGTTCTCCAATGCGTACCTTAGAAAATGCTGGGAAGAGGCAGTTAAAGCAAATGTCCATTGATATTCTGGCTGGGGATAGAGTTATGGGTAGGTTATGTTCATTTGACAATTCAAATTTCAAATAGGTTTGGTACGGGCTTCTGAAGTAGCAGATGGGGTATCTTAATGGTGGACAATGGTCTCACCATTACCGTCGTGTTAATGGTGGACAATGCTATGGGCTAGGAGAAGCTTGAGTCACTAGAGAGGAGTCGGCTATCAGCTGCCCCTCTATCAGCTACATTTAACAAAGAGAAGCTCGAGTCTTTGGAGAGGGTCAGTTTTTAGAAATATTAGTAAACAATCATTATTATAAAATAGGAAATGTGTTTATTCATTGGTATTTGAATGAATATGTGTTTATTTTTTTATAATTTGATTGAAAGAAAATAGTAGTTAATTGCATCAGTTTCTTCTTTTAAATGACTAAGTGTTTATTTTTTGAGACAGAAATGGTTATTTTATTTGGAAAACAGAATAAAATAAAAGCATATTAGATGTGAGGAAAACAATAGTTAATTGCAGCAATTTTCTTGAAATGATTATATGTTTATTTCTACACACTTAAAAGAGTTCTGGTATGAAAATCTTACACAAAAATACACATATCTTAAAAAGGAATATTGGCTCTTTTTGAGAAATTCTTTTGAGAAAGTCATGTTGCATATAAGCTATATGTTGGATAAGAACATATAGTTGTATGCACGTATAATAGTTGTTATGACAATTCCTTTTGGAAATATTATTTTTGGATGCAAGGATAATAGCTATAGTGTTAGCTTCTATGGAAAAGGTTATGGTTTCATGTTACCATAATAGCTATTATGAGAAATTTTGTGTATTCACATTGTGTATTTTTATGCAAGAATGATACTTGTAGCCTTAATTCCTTGAAAAAGGGGTATATGTTTAATTATATTGGCATGCATGAAAAATAACTATCATTCTTTAACTTCATGAAGAGAAATAAGTTATTGTCATGCAGGAAAATTTAACTTCAAAGGAAATGAGTTAAGTGCATGCACAAAAATAACTACTACATTTGATATTTCTTGGAAAGAAATATAATATTTTCATTCATAAGAGAAAAAGAATAATATGATGTGAAAGATTCTTGAAAGAGAAAATATAAGTTGACAAAGAAAATTAGATACTATGCATTGGAATTGTTGAAAACAAAACACCTATTTGCATGTTCTAATTGTGTTACAATTAAGGATATTTTTACATATAAGCATGGTATTAGCCATGTCAAAAGATAAATTAGTGGTGTTAATTTTTTGGAAATAAAACATATGAATTCTTGTGCATTAAACAATGACAACTAGGATTATTTATTTGGAAAGAATATACAGTTGTATGTGGGAAATGATAGCATGTTTAGTTAGCCTACATTGGGAAATATTATTTGGAAAAGAAGATGGATTACATGCATAAACCCATATTAATGTGTTGTTTTCCTTGGAATATATATGTATGTAATGTTTATATAATATTTGGAAAAGAATACATGTCTCTAATTATGCTAAAATGCCTTCAAAAAGGAAACGGGTGTTTGCATGCCATGGAAAAATAAAACATGTTTTACATGCTTTATTATGCTAAAATTCCCTCAAAAAGGAAATAGGTGTTTGCATGGTTGATGGTGTTAAGAATTCCAATGGGAAAATTATTTTGGAAACTCTACGCAATTTGTATGCATAGGAATAACATTTGTTTTGTTAGATTCCTTTACGTGAACAGGAAGAGACCCTATCCATTTGGGTCAGTGACAGTGGAGCCGAAGACCACACTTGGAGCACCAGTCGATTACCTACAAGAGAAATACGTCAATGTTAAGAATCACGAAAAGGTTGAAACCATGAAACAGAGGAGAGAAGGTGAGGGTTTATAAGCTTAAGCTTACCAGAAGAGTAGTGATGAATCAGGGGAAGAATCCAACCGGTCGCAAACCAACAATGGAACCCTGCTCACAAGGAGAGAAAACCCTTAGTATAACCAGGAAAAAAAAAACCAAATAGCTGAAGTAGAGAAAGAAAACTTACCCTTGTGAAATTGTCGAACCGACGTCGAATGCCAAGTTCCCCGATTGCTGCGACCTGAAAAAAATCGTAATCAAAGAAACAATTAAACAACAGAATGCATACAACGAGCGGACAAAACAGTATAAGAGAAATTGCATTCAGGAGATGGTGAGCACTATTAACATCCATTTTCAGATAGAAAAGAGTCGAGTCTCAAAACCCTTGAGCTCATAGATGGAACAAGAAATACACATAGAGCCATTACATCGATTGAACCCAGCTATGCAAAGTTGAACGGTGATTGAGGATTGTAGATAGAATCTAGTAAGAGAAGCAGGAACCGTGAACACATACCAGACAAAGTGCCACAAAGAAACGAGCAACAATAATCGCAGAGAAATAGTCGAAGAACCCTCGCAGCCACCGGAGAGCACAGAGAAAATTCCAAGTGAATAGAGGTTATGTGTGTGAGAAAGGGCGAGATAACGAATTTTGAGGAATGGACAGGTGTATCCCTCACACCAGCCACTAGTACGAGTAATAAATCAAAAATCAAACAAATATCAATTACAAAATCGTCGAGAATCTACTAATTAAAAATCACCACATAATCATATATTTATTATTGAAGAACCGCAGAGTTTCAGAAGGGCTAGTCCCATCAATTTTGGTATCAAAGCAGGTGGAGTGGTTTAGAAATGGAAATAGGAAGACGAGGTCGTGGGAGAGCTATTCAGAGAGTAGCAGATGAAGGACTGAGATAGGAGGTTAGGATTCTAAACGCTCATTTAGCGGTAGTAGAAGCAGGAAGAAGAAGGGATCCTGATGGAGAAGGACCTGAGATTAGGTTGTTGAAATCAATCTTATTGGAAAATAGTAAGCCAAAGCATGAGCTTTCGAATTATGATGGAAGTTTGTCAGCAGAGGTATTGCTCGACTAGCTCAGTGAGCTGAATAAGTATTTTGATTATGAGGAGATCAACAAAGATAAGAGAGTTAAATTCACTGCCAGCAGGTTGAAAGGGCATGCAACCTTATGGTGGGATAGTGTACAAGTAGAGAGGAAGAGGTTGAATAAGCAGCATATCAAAAAATGGACTAGGATTGAAGCCAAGTTGAAGGGTAAATTTTTATCCAAATACTATCAGATTGCTATGTATAGGCAGGTAAAGAATCTGAAACAAAAGGGGATGACTGTAAAGGAGTACACCGAGGAATTCTATCGGGTGAAGCTGAGAACAGGTTACATAGAAGACACCCCAAAAAAACAACAAGGTTTGTAAATGGTTTACAATGGGAAATATTGGGTGAGATAATTATTTTTTCACCTACAACCATATATGAGGCTTATCAAAGTGCCTTGAAGGTGGAGGAGAAGATAAACAGGAAAGAGAATGCCAGAAGACGTGGAGGATCTGGTAGAGGGAAAGGACGAACCTATGGCAGAGGTAGAGATGCCAACCCTAAGGATTAAGGGAGCAACTCGAAGGCTTCAAGGACAGCAAAGAAGGACAATAGCACTAGGGGAGGAAGGCCATACCAGCACGGAAGAGGTAATGGTAGAGGCAGAGGATCTGCCATCCAGTGTTACAAGTGCCACAAGTGGGAGCACAAGTCCTTTAAGTGTCCTGAAGGTGAACAGGCTGGAGGAAGAGGAGAATATGTTGCTCAGACAGAGGAAGCACAGGTACCACCCCAAGAGATAGAGAATGTGTTGAAGATAGGGGAAGCCTTAGTTTTGAATAAGGTATCGCTAAAACCAGCAAAGGAGATAGCTGACCCAACTCAAAGGAAGGAATTATTCCAGACAGTTTTAAGTCACATGGAAAATGCCGCAAACTGATTATTGACAGTGGAAATATAGATAATCTAGTTTTCATAGAGATGGCAGAAAAGTTGGGATTGAAGATATTGAAGCACCCCACTCCTTACAATGTGTCGTGGTTACACAAGGGACATCAACTGTTAGTTGATGAACAATGTGAGGTTGAGTTCCATATTGGCAAATACAGGGATAAAGTTGTTTGTGAGATTATGTTTATGGATGTGTGTCACATATTTCTAGGAAGACCATGGCAGTATGACAGGAGTGCATGATGGGAAGACAAACTATTACAGGTTTTTCAAGGATGGGATTAAGCACACACTTGTACCCATCAAGGAGGAAGAGACATCAGAAGATAGTGGATTCAAAGTATTTCTCGTAGGAGGAAAGGAATTTTTGAAAAAGAGCGAGGATAGTGAGATAAAATATGATGTTGTAAGGAGGCCAAAAGAAGTGTTGTTACAGACAACAATTGCATATTTTCCTGAGGAAATTTAGGACATGTTGCAGGAGTTTAGCGACATTGTAGTGGATGATTTTCTAGATAAATTTCCTCCTAAGAGAAGTATCAGTCATCACATAGACTTTATACCTGGAGCTAGTTTACCAAACAAGGCAGCATACCGAATGAGTGCTAAGGACAATGAGGAGATCAGGAAACAAGTAAAGGAATTGCTAGATAAGGGGTTGATAACAGAGACTTTAAGTCCCTATGTAGTTCCGATAGTTTTAGCTCCCAAGAAAGAAGGAGAGTGGTGAATGTGCACAAATTCAAGAGCCATTAATAAGATTACCATCAGGTACAGATTCCCATTGCCACCAATGGATGACATGATGGACTGCTTAAGTGGAGAAGAGTACTTCTCAAAAATCGATCTGAAGAGTGGATACCAGCAGATCCGGATCAGAGAGGGGAACAAATGGAAAACAACTTTCGAAACTAATGAGGGACTGTATGAGTGGTTGGTGATGCCATTCGAATTAAGTAACGCCCCTAGTACCTTTATGCGTTTGATGAATGAAATGCTGAAAGAGTTCATCAGAATGTTCATAATTGTATATCCTGATGATATATTGATTTTCAGTAAGACTAAAGAAGAAAATTTCCGACATGTTCGGAGTGTACTAGAGAAGTTGCAGCAAAACAAGTTGCTGATAAATTTGAAGAAATGTTCTTTTTTCAGAAGGAATTAATTTATTTGGGCTTTGTGATTGCAGAAAATGAGTTGAAAATGGAGCCAGAGAAAGTTGTAGCTATTGTTATCTGGCCATCCCCAAAAAGCCTGTTCTAGGTTCGTAGTTTTCATGGGTTGGAAAGTTTCTATTTTAATTTAATAAGGAATTTTAGTGAGATCTGTGCACCTATGTTGGACACAATCAAAAAGGAAAATAAGCCTTTCTGTTGGACTGAAGAAATACAAAAAAGTTTCCATATTTTGAAGAAGAAGATCATTGAAAGACCGATTTTGAGGTTGCCTGATTTTAACAAATTGTTCCAAGTTTGTTTTGATGCTAGTGGTACAACCATTGGGGTCATACTCATCCGCGAAGACAAACCGGTTGCTTATTTCAGTGAAAAGTTGAATGAAAGCAGGAAAAAGTACTCGTCTTATGACAAGGAGTTTTATGTTGTCGTCCAAGCATTGAAGCATTGGAGACACTATTTTTTGGGCAATGAATTTGTTTTGTTTTATGATAATTATCCATTGCAGTATGTTATGCAGCAGCATAAGTTGAACCAAAAGCATGCAAAGTGGGTGATTACTTGCAGAGTTTCACATTTGTATTGAAGCATATCAATGGACAGGCCAACAAGGTAGCAGATGCATTGAGTAGAAGAGCTTTGCTCTTACAGGGGAGTACGATACAAGTTCTAGGATTTGAACACTTGAAAGACTTGTATCAAACAGATGCAGATTTCAAGGAGGCTTATGAAGCCTGCCAGAATCCTTTGTTGAGAAATAATAGTCCATGGCTGGACTATAACTTACAGGAGAAACTGTTGTTTAAAGGAGGATAATTATGTATTCCCGACTGTTCAATGAGGGAGAGCATCATCCAGGAAAATCACAGTGGATGTTTTGATGGACATTTCAGCATTGATAAAACCTTAGATCAACTCAGTCACTTTTATTACTGGTCGAAGATGCGAAGGGATGTGCAGCGATTTGTAACCAGGTGTAAAGTGTGCTAGTTGGCAAAAAGACACAGTGAGAATATGGGACTCTACACACCACTGCCTATTCCGAGTAGACTGTGTGATTTAGTTAGCTTGGACTTTGTCTTAGGTCTAACCAAAACACAGTGCAGTTATGACTCTGTGATGGTGGTAGTGGACCGGTTTTCAAAAATGGCACATTTCATTCCTTGTAAAAAAAATAGTGATGCCACTCACGTAGCACACTTCCTTTTCATGAAGATTGTTAGAATACATGGTTTTCCTAAGTTCATTATTTCCGATAGGGATGTGAATTTCACAGGACATTTCTGGCATACCCTGTGGAAGAAGTTGAACACATGATTGAACTTCAGCTCCGCTTATCATCCACAGATTGATGGGAAAATGGAGGTGGCAAACAGAAGCTTAGGAAACCTATTACAGAGTTTGATTGGAGAAAATTCACGAATGTGGGATCGTGTACTTACCCAGGTGGAATTTGCTTACAACGATTTTCCAAATCGAGGCAAAGATATAGTCCTTTTCAGATCATGTATGCCATGCATCCTCATGGAGTGCATGAGTTACGGGATCTGGGATAGTTGGAAAGGAGGAGTGTTGACGAGGAGGATTTCGCCAAAGCAATGAATGACCTACATGAGCAAGTAAAATCCAAGTTATAGGACATCAGTCAGAGGTATAAGTAGAAAGAAGATTTAAAACATTGGGAGGTATAGTTTTAGGTTGGATACGATGTTCTTGCACATTTACACAAAGAAAGGCTCCCTAAGGGTGAGTACAAAAAATTGAAGTTTAAAAAAATTGGCCCTTGCAAAATTTTTCGTAAATTCTCTGGAAATGCCTATGAATTACAGCTACCCCTAAGAATAGGTATATCGCCTATCTTCAACATGGCAGATCTATTTCCATACACTGCCAGTCCTAAAGACGACAGTGCGACACAGACAGAACGAGACACCCAAACCAAAAGTGGTTCTTTGATGAGACAAATGCCTTTGGATCAGCCTCTTGTGATCGAGATAATTATCTTCACACAGGTGGCCAAGAGAACTTGTAGAAAAGAGTACCTTCAGTACCTTGTCAAGTGGAAGAACCATCCCATTGAGGACAGTTCGTTGCTGGACACAGCCCAGATACAACGTGCAGGATATTCAGTGGAGGAGCTCATGGAACATAGCCATGAAATTTCGTTACCTCATGAGCCTAATGCAGGAGCATCCAGCCCAGGGTGAAAGAAAACAAGAGTGTTTGTCTCATAGGTTTACAGGTCATTGTACCTAAGTTTTATTTTTAATTTCCTTAGTTCCTCGAATTTAGAACTTAACAAGAAGTATGTTTTAATTTCATTTCTTATTTCTTTTTAGTTATTTTTTTACAACTAAGCATACAATTTAGGTAAATAGGAATCAACATTTACCCAATGTAACTACCTGTAACTGTTGACAGTTCTACAAACTGTTTAAAAAATCATACAAAAGGGAAAAAATGAGACATTGTAAGGGGTATTTTTCCATCAGATAAAAAGACAAATACAATAATACAAGGGAATTGGAAAAAAACCATCTAAATCCATTCATAGCTTAAATGTAACTTATTTATATTTTCTCAATATATTGAATGCATTTACAACAGTGGCAAGAACCTGTAAGATAACTTTTCTACATGCATTTGAGAAACAACCGAGAGCAAGCATGAGTGACTACATCAAATATACGAACAACACTACATACGAGAGCCTAGATGTTCCTTATCGACAGATATCTATAGCTATAGAAACACGCAAGCGTTGTAGAAAATAAATCACAGGTATCATTCAAACAAGAAAAATACACTTCCCTTTTGATCATTATCAAAGTAGTTATTTACAAATGCCAAGAAAATTGTTGCAGTAAAAAATATGACTAAATATATGCCATGTTTGATTAAGTAAATGGGTTCGAAACCCTAACACTAAAACCCCACAACTAATGGTGCATGCCAAAACCAGAGACTACTTATAGTTCCAAAGTCCATTTGCAAACAAGAGCGTACCCATATTAAAAACATTTAATGGAGAGGCCAATGCAGAAGGCGACTGACAGTGGAGCCGAGGCTCATAAAACCCTAATTACTGGAAATGAATAGAGGGAGTCCCTACCCATTTGGGTCAGCGACGGTGGAACCAAAAACCACGCTTGTAGCACCGACCAATTACCTACAAGAGAAGTACACTGATGTTAAGAATCGCGAAAAGCTTGAAACCCTGAAACAGAGGAGAGAAGGTGAGGGTTTTTAAGCTTAAGCTTACTAGAAGAGTAGTGACGAATCGGGGGAAGAATCCAACTAGTCGCAAACCAACAAGGGAACCCTGCTCACAAGGAGCAAAACCCTTAGTATAACTAGGAAAAAAACAACCGAGTAGCTGAAGCAGAGAAAGAAGAATTACCATTGTGCAATTTTCGAACCGAGCTCGAATGCCGAGTTGCCTGATGGTTGTAAACTAAAAAAAAAACCACAATAAAAGAACCAATTAAACAAAAAAGTGCATAGGATGAGTAGAGAAAACAGTATAAGAGAAATTGCATTCGGGAGATGGTGAGCACTATTAACATCCATAAAACCTTCCAAGTGAAGAAAACCATTTGCAGACAGCAAAGAGTCGAGTCTCGAAACCCTTGATCTCATAGACAGAACAAGAAATACACATAGAGCCATTACATAAATTGAAACCAACAATGTAGAGTTGAATGGTGATTGAATATTTCAGATAGAGTCCAGTAAGAGAATCAAGAGCTGTGACCACATACCAGACATGGCGCCACAAAGAAATGAGCAACAGAAATTGCAGAGAAAGAGTCAAAGAATCCTCATAGCCACTGGAGAGCACAGAGAAAATTCCAAGTGAACAGAGGTTAGGTGTGTGAGAAAGGGTGGGATAGCAAATTCCGAGGAATGGGACAGGTGTCTCCCTCACACCAACTGCCAGTACGAGTAATAAATAAAAAATAAAATAAATATCAATAAAAAAATCATCGAGAATCTGCTAATTAAAAATCACCACATAATCATATATTTATTATTGAATAACCACAGAGTTGGAGAAGGGTTGGTCCCATCATGATGTATCAGTTTCTTTTAAATAAATTCGTGGTAGATGTAGCTATTGTCTTGATGGAATGTGTGCTTATGTGAGGGAAATATTAATTAATGTGATTTCTTATAACTAGCACATGAACAATGTTGTTAAAGGAATCATTTCATGATATTATGCTTACATGTCATGACTCTACATGAATAGATGAAGAAGCACCACTAAGTATATATTTTTGAATGTATTGAGTAGTAATTTTTTAATCTTGACATCAATGTATGTTGAAGAAAACATTAACAGGAAATGATGTTAACATGTACCAAAGAAAATATTATGCTTAACATGGTGGCAGGTAAATGATTATGGTTCATGCAGATGAGTGTGAGCTGCAGGATGATCTAATGTATGTTGGTCCATTGTAGGTACATCCATGCCACCAAGATATTAAGATACGAAGATTAGTCGGTAAATGCTATCGTAATTATTGCAATGTCTTTAAGATAGATATTTGTATATTTCTTTGTAAGATTTATAATTATGGTTAAGGGATGGTCTCCCTTATAAGTCATTGAGTGAGGGCTAAACACCCTCACAAGTGTTTAATAATAAAATTAAACGTTTTCTTGTTTTCACCCTATGGGGTTTCCAGGGTATATTGGTGTTCAATTATGTGATTGATTATTGTGACAAATTGATGATGTTGATTCATTTCTTGTTGTGATGTTCATAATGTCAAGTATGTGATGAATACATGAATAATGAAATGAATGCAAGGTTACATCATACAATTTTATGTTAATGTACTACAATAAAGATTGTTAATGGTTATGCAACTTACTATTCTTATACTAAGGTTACACTATGAACTTGTAAACAATCTATCTAATGACTGGTAAGGAATATTTAATAGTGATTTGAATAGTTACCCGTGGGTAACTCGTATAAAAAAATTTAACTCCTTTCATTTCCATGAGAGGCTATCGGTATATGTTAAAAGTGGTATAAGAGCTAAAGGTTACAACACTGGCACCTTTGGGATTTTTTAAGTGAAAAGAAATTGAGGTATGCTACTAATGAACATCAGTTAAGGTATTATTATAGAAATCTAAATATTGATTGATATATGATTCTAGAAATCTACATGTCGATTGATATATGTAGTAGTCTACTTTTGACATGAGATGTGCGATTCATGTTTATAACTACATTGAAGAGTAATAAGAAATAAATGATGTTGCAAAATAATTTTCATAACATTGGAAACCTGTTGAGGATAAAAGACAAGAAAACCTTTGTTGTACTTATGAAAGACAATAAAACGTTTGTTGTATTTATGAACAACCTGAATACTCACTAGTGAAAGTGAGAGTTTACTATTAACATTTGGCATATGACATATTACTCATACATTTAGTGAACATAACTAAAGTTACCATGCACTAATTGAAAAAGATGTACATGTATAGTGAAAATGTGTGAAATTAATGCATGGATGCAAAATATGGGGAAAGTCCCTGAAGAGGATGAGAGTGTTTTAAATTGAAATTGAATGAATCCTTTCAGATGTTAGAAATACACAATGGGTCAAGTTGTGAGACTTCACTATAATGACTAGTTTTTGAATGAGTCGTCATGGATGCATTAAGATTATTAATAACATTGATTAGTTATTTTTATATTACTAACTAATAAATCCTATATGCATGAGTTGGTTTTGATTAATATTATTGAAATTTGTGAACAAGTTACTTCATGTGTTAGACTATTGGTAATAGTAAACTATTGGAATTGGAGATGTTGGACTGTTACTCATGGGACTGTTACCCTAGTCATTGTTAATATATACACATAAATGCAAATTTTTGTATGCATGAAAACATTGTATGCATGAAACTAAAATTATTTTCAAAGTGAATATTTTTTTAACAATGCATATTTATGATTGGTGTCATTAATGAGAGTAATCATGGATAGCTTAATGGAAACAAGAAAACCTAGTTAGCTTAATGGAAACAATAAAAGCTATGAGATTAAAACATCTCAAGCATTGAAATGTGAATTGAAACAGTAAATGTTAAAGTATATGATATAATGAGAATGATTGTGTTATTCGGGAGATAATAATGTATAACACATGTATGTTATTCATGTTCCCTGTTATTGTAGATATCATTCGGCCTATGCGGAGGGCCAAGTATGATGTATGATGTACATAAAGTTTCTTTTTATTTATGTATAATGTGTACATAGTTCATTATGTAATTTACTATGGGAAACAATGCTGAAAGAAAAATTTAACATGCGAGACAATTGTGAACAATTGTGAAAGGCTAGAAGGCCTTGGGTTGATGGTGGTTGCCTATTTGGAGGGGTTGATGGCACTTACCTTCCCGGATTTCCTCTCCCTAGAGATATATGATCCCATTAAAGGAAAAGAGTTGGCCAAGATGGTGAAGAGGGGAAAACCTAAGGCAACTCTATTGATTTTGGAGCCTGTTGGAGGAGGTCCAAAATTTCTCATAGATAGGACGCTATCAGAGGAATAGGCATGACGTTGCCAAGAGGAATCTTATACTAGACCTTGAGTGGTCTTTGGAATTATTGAGCTGGTTCACCAGTGGAATTCCATACTGAACCTGGAATGGTTTTTTTCAAATAACTATCTTTATGTGAAAATTACTCTATTTGGTTGTGGAAACCAATTCCCATGGGTTGGGAGGCGAATTTTGTTTACCATTGTGGTTCTCATAGCAGAAAAAGTTAATTAATAAGTTATGTGTTATATTATAATTAATTTTTATATGATTTTGTAAATATCTTACTCAGATATTAAGAGGAAAGGTGCTTAGCACTCGGAAAATTAATTATTAATGTATAAATTCATTTATTTTATTACTAATTTATTTGAATGTCTTACCAGAGGCTAGGATATTCCCATGATGCATTGATTGACCATTGGTACAATTACAGAGCTAGGTGCTCTCTGTTTACTTTCTGAAGTATTGTGTAGATGTCTTTAGCCAGAGCTAAGATAGTGTGCATGTTATGCATTGATTAGAGGGTTGGTTCTCTTTGAGTAATTGTGGAATTACTCTCATTAAAACATCTCTTGATATTGCATGAATGTTTGGTAGTTGCAAGTATTTGATTTGATTGAAACTATGTGACTAATGTGATTTAATTTGTTAGTCATACGTTACAAGCTCTTTCCATGGAGTATTGATGGGTTGTTCAATTATTCTCAAAGAGCTTGTGTCAAAAACATCATTAATTCCATTAGTAATTTGTAAGTAATGGTAAGTTGGTATTGTATTTTTCTATATTTTTATGAATTTGAATAATGGATAAGTGGCTAAAAATTTAAATGGAATATTTTATGAGCTATACATGCTTATGAATATGGATGAAAACATTATTGTTTGATTTAATGGTATTTGTGGAAATGAAAGTGTTTCACTGTGAAGGGGAAGCCCTTTTTTGGATTGTTTAGATTTCTATATAATGAGTAACATTTAATGATAGACACCAGGGATGATGTTTACTTTAAGGGGGAGACTATGTAACATCCCTATAGTTAAATACCATAAAAGGAAAATATTCTCGTAAAAATCATAAAATTGGAAAATAATGATATTTGTCTTAATTGGTCATGAGGCATGAATTCATTGGGAATTTTAAACAGTTTACCTTCCAGTTTTAATTTACCTATTAAATGGGAGTATATTATTGGTGGGACTCTAAAAATAGAAAATGGAATCATTCGTTGAAAATGGTTAAACTATTCTCCAATGCGTACCTTACAAAAATTTCGGAAGAGGCAGTTAAAGGAAATGTCCCTTGATATTCTGGCTGGAGATAGAGTTATGGGTAGGTTATGTTCATTTTAGAATTCAATATTCAAATAGGTTTGGTACAGGCTTCTGAAGTAGAAGATCTGTATCTTAATGGTCGATAATGGTCTCACCATTACCGTAGTGTTAATGGTGGACAATGCTTTGGGCTTCCAGAGTTGCATTTAACAAGGAGAAGATTGAGTCGCTAGAGAGGAGTTGGTTGTCAGCAACATTTAAAAAAGAGAAGCTCGAGTCTCTGGAGAGGGTTGGTTTTCATAAATATAAGTAAACAATCATTATTATAAAATAGGAAATGTGTTTATTCATTGGTTTTTGAATGGATATGTGTTTATTTTTTTATAATTTTATGCAAAGAAAATTTTAGTTAATTGCATCCATTTCTTTGAAATGATTAAGTGTTTATTTTTCTAGAAATAAATGGTTATTTTATTTGGAAAACAGAATAAAATAAAAACATATTAGATGCAAGGAAAACAATTGTTAATTGTGTCAATTTTCTTGAAATGACTATATGTTTTTTTCTACACACTTAAAAGAGTTCTTCCATGAAAACCGTACACAAAAATACATATATCTTGAAAAGGAATATTAGTTTATTTTGAGAAATATTCTTTTGGGAAAGTCATGTTGCATATAAGGTATATGTTGGAGAAGAACATATAGTTGTATGCAAGTGTAATATTTTTTATGACAATTCCTTTCAGAAATATTACTTTTGGATGTAAGGATAATAGCTATAGTGTTAGCTTCTATTGAAAAGGTTAGTTAGCATAGTAGCTATTATGGGAATGTTTGTGTATTCACATTGTGTATTTTTTATGTAATAATGATACTTGTAGCCTTGATTCCTTGAAAAATGAGTATATGTTTAATTATATTGGCATGCATTAAAAATAACCATCATTCTTTAACTTCATGAAAATAAATAGGTTATTGTCATGCAGGAAAATTTAACTATTAAGTATGATAACACTTCAAAGGAAATGAGTTGAGTGCATGTACAAAAATAACTACTACATTTGATATTTCTTGAAAAGAAATATAATATTTGCATTTATAAGATAAAAAGAATAATATGATGTGAAATATTATTGAAAGAGAAAATATAAGTTGGCATGCAAGAAAATTACACATGTTCTGATTGTGTATAAGCATGGTATTAGCCATGTCAAATGATAAATTAGTGGTGTTAATTCTTTGGAAATGAAACATATGAATTATTGTGCATTAAACAATGAAAACTAGGATTATTTTATTGGAAATAATATATAGTTGTATATGGGAAATTTTAGCATGTTTAGATAGCCTACATTTGGAAATAATATTTTGAAAAGAAGATAGATTACATGCATAAACCCATATTAATGTGTTTTTTTCCTTGGAATATATATGTGGGATTTGAAAAAAAGATAAATTACATGCATAAACCCATATTAATGTGTTTTCTTCCTTGGAATATATATGTGGGTAATGTTTATATGATATTTGGAAAAGAATACATGTATTTAATTACCTACGTTTTATGGAAAAAGGAAACGTGTGTTTGCACACTTGATGGTGTTAAGAATTCCATTAGGAAAATTCTTTTGGAAACTGTATGCAATTTGTATGCATAAGAATAACATTTATTGCGTTAGATTTATTTATGTGAACCAAAAGTAATAGCTTAAGGATTAGTTATTTGGTTTAAAATTATGTATATCACATGCACGAAGATCGTAACTGATGTATGAGTTTCTTCTAAAGAAATTATTGGCAGATGTAGCTATTCTCTTGCAGGAATGTGTGCTTATCTGTGGGAAATGTTAGTAAATGTGATTGATTATAACTAGCACATGCACAATGTTGTTAAAGTAATCATGTCATGATATTATGCTTACATGTCATGACTATACATGAATAGATGAAGAAGCATTAGTAAGTATATATTCATGAATGTATTGAGTAGTAATTTATGAATCTTGACATCAATGTATGTCGAAGAAAACATTAGCAGGAAATGATGTTAACATGTACCAAAGGAAATATTATGATTAACATGGTGGCAAGTAAATTATTATGGTTCATGAACGTGAGTGTGAGCTGCAGGATGATCCAATGTACAATGGTCCATTGTAGGTACATCCATGCCACCAAGATATGAAGATATAAAGATTTGTGGGTAAATGCTATCGTAATTATTGTAATGATTTTAAGCTGGATATTTTTATATTTCCTTGTAAGATTTATAACGATGGTTAACGGATGGTCTCCCTTATAAGCCATTGAGTGAGGGCTGAAAAACCTCATGAGCATTTAATAATAAAATTAAACGTTTGTTCGTTTTCACCCTACAATATTTTCAGGGTATATTGGTGTTCAACGATGTGATTGTTGTGTAAAATTCATGATGTTGACTCCTTTCTTGTTCTCATGTTCATAATTTCAAGTATGTGATGACTACATGAATAATAAAATGAATGCAAGGTTACATCATACAGTTTTATGTTAATGTACTACAATAGAGACTGTTAATGGTTAAGCAACTTACTATTCTTATACTAAAGTTACACTATCAATTGGTAAACAATCTATCTAATGATTGGTAAGAAATATTTAATAGTGATTTGGATAGTTACCCGTGGGTAAGTCGTATAAAACAATTTAACTCCTTGCATTTCCATGAGAGTTTATTGGCGTATGTTACAAATTATATGTCAAAATATATTAGAAAAAGTGAAAATACTTGCAATCATAGTGACTTGCACAATAACTGTATTACCTCCATCCCACAAACCATTTTCCAGAAAAATTCATACACAAGCAGAGAGTATATGCAAGAGCTGACATTTGTTTTGCATTGAATGTCCTTAGTAAATTTCAAAAGGAGCCAAAACATGATCATTGGATTATATTCAAGCATATCTTAAGATATTTGCAAGGAACTATACATCATTATTGGTAATGAAATCTAACTTATGGGATATACAAATTCAGATTGGGATGTTAGTGAGACAGATCGAAGAAGCACAATGTATGGTGCGTGAGAGTATATGATGTTATTATCGAAGTGAAAATAAAATATTTTTTTATTGTTTTTATTTTCATGTACTAACTATTTCAGATTTATCTAACTCTAAATCTATCATGAGCCTAAGAGGGATCAAATCCATTGAGGTGAAAATATTTCCTCAAATTTTACACTCCAAAAGAAAAGTTTGCACTTAGCCATTTTTAATTGCTTATTTATAGAGTTATGTAAATTTTCTTTACGTTATTTACTAAATGATACCCTTAATCATGATATTCTGGTGTATAATGGACACCCTTACACGTCATACTTGATTATAGAATATTTATGTCGGCTCAATAACCTACATATCAATGAAATTGCTACACGATGAAAAAGATGTGTGTAAATATCATATCCTATTTTTGTTGTATCAATATATAGATATGTATGCAACTTGAGTGGGCCTAATGGTTAAGAGCATGTGTTTCCTTCTAAGAGGTCACATGCTCAAAATGACAGAGAGAGCATGTGTTTCCTCCTAAGAGGTCACATGATCAAAACTAGAGGGGGGTAGAGTATGTATGTCTTCCTAGACTTAGTAGTCAAATGGCTGCACTGAGGTGGTTCCTTTGTCCCACAAACAAGGGATCTCATACACCAATTTCGTGTCTGGCTTGGCCATGACCTTAAAATTGGATAATAATAATAATGAATGATATAAGTACCTACATACGACCTAGATTTGTGTTTTTCTTTTTTTTTCATCATGTACATTTCAGTGGTTTCAGTTTTAAATACCTTTTTTCTTTCTACACTAGCTAATCTATATGTCTTTCACAAAATCGTAAATAGTAATACTTGCCGGAACATTGTCTGTGGAATAAACTGTACCAGGAGAAGGAATAGGATAGAGATCCTCATTAGTTACCAGATCTTTTTAATTGGCCTGAGAAGGAATGGTAAAATGACTCATTGTTACTGCCAAAGTTGTATAAAACTAGATTTGTATTACGCATTGGATTATACCTTTTGCAATTTGAAATAAAGAGTGGAAGGCAGTCGCTGTAAAATATTTAGAATTGTGTTATTTTCAAAACCACGTACTTGAGTTATTAACGCAGTTATTTTTGGCTTTTTCCAAGTAAAATATTCATATTCTCTTTTTGATTGAGTTATTTTGTGCATACCATATACTGCTTTGTTTGCATTTAATGTATTTGCATATCTGGAAGATTATTCAATAGACTGCGTGTAACTGAAAAAGAAGATGTGCCAGTATTACGAGAGGTAAAGGGGAAGTGGGTTCCGAGATACTTCATGGAGTTCCAAGGGCGTTAGTTCTTACATCAAAACATACTTGAAAACGTTAGTTCTGATTTAGAAAATAATATCGGGAGCAAACCTTAAAGGTAGTTAAAATGAGAATGGATATCAGAGGGCAGATTTGCAGTGTATTGGTTTTCTTTGGAGTCTATTTTGAATATACGAATTTATAAATATTATAATATAAAATAAAAATTGTATATGGTATGATAAAAGTATTCACATTGTTATTTAATAGTATATGGTTTTGTTAATAAAATATTATTTTCAAGGGAAGTTTCAGATTGTTTTTGATAAACAAAATTTTTATTTTGGAATAACATGTATATATTTTGAATTATTTTGAATATAATTATTGATATTATAAGATAGATATCCTTTATATATAAATTTATTTCTAATATATAAACATTTTTTAACTAATAAGATATATTTGGCATTTATTAGGCAAATTTTTCATTTATAAATAAGTTTTGTTATTATGTTATGAGTCAATATCATGATTAAATTATAAATATGTTTTGTTACAATGCTATGATCCAAATACTATGGTTTCTCAATATTACCTAACCATAATGGAGTTGATATGATATTTATTGAAATGATATTTTCTTTAATTAATTAAAAATAATCTGTCAATTGTAACAAAGATAAATGTTAACTTATATTTTTATACAACTAAAAATATTCAAAAATATTCCATAAAATTAAAGATTTATTATTTACGTAATAATTATTAATAATTAATTTAAAATTTTGAAAACCTTATTTTATAATAATAATAATAAGAAAATATAAAATTAAAATAAAACTTTAAAATAATTTTTAAATTTTAATTTAAGTAATATATTGAAATGAACCTAATGTAATGTGGAAACAACTGTTTTCTTGAATCATACAATATATTTATTTTTAATAAACAAATTATTCAATAATTTATTTTACTATTTTAAATATTTATAATTAGTTTTTAAAACTAAGAAAAATACTTCAATACTTCATTATTTAATGTGAAATTCAAAATAATGTGCTTCAATAGTTCATTATTTAAATTTTGAAATATATATATATATATAATTTGGAATGGGTAACATTGATATAAACTTAAACTTAATGGTGATATCCATTAATCTTTCACTTATTTTAAGATTACACATTGGGTATAAAGAAAAGCTATTCATCCTTTTCTAAATAATTCTCTCTATTACCGAGTAGTTTTTATGTTAGTTTCCATATTCTATATTCGAAGTAGTTTTTTGGCATTGGTATTGGTTCATCACTCCTACCCTGGTATATTTTGTTTGGTAGCGAAAATCTTGTTTTCAAGGTTGAGCACACTTTCTTTTTATAAGGTGGCATGAGCCTGCGACCATGGTATCCTGTGCAAATTTTTGTAAGGGTTAAGATTCATGTATTGGATTTTTTCCATCGTCGAGGAGTGACTAGCTCTTCGAGGCATATCCGTATGATCTGCATGGAATCCACGGTTCGGATGCTTTCTCGTGATCTAACGGTGGGCGTAATGCAATGGGCGGTTAGGGTTTCTACCCCTGCAAACTACGCTCATCCACATCATTCAAATTGCAGCGTTTTGGCAGCTAGGCTGTCTAGCTGTTAGTGACGGTTTCCTTTTGTGACTTCTTCGCATCTCCAGACTATGAAAATTACCTTGGCATTGACAGAATTAGATATGTCCTGTTCTTTTCATTGCACACCTACACCTCTTCCTTTTGTTGACTTTCTCGGAGGAGTTTTGTTGCATGTCTGCTTAAGGCAATTTTTCTAAGGTTTACCTTATTCTATCGTTTATGAATGGCTTACTCCTCCGTTGTTTTTTCTAACATTACTTTGGTTTGGACAATGCATAATTACTATGTCGTTTGCAAGAGTAGGCTCTAGGGAAGTGACGAAAATATATCCTTCGTCTACACGTTGTATCTTCATCCCAAGGAAGGGCTATATCAGTCTTGACGAGTTTCTAACTATCTTCCTGGTAACACATTAACATAGGTGTCCCTTACGAAAATAAATATCCTAATTATTTCTTCAGATTTTGATGGGTTTTTTACCTTTCTTCATTCTCATTTATCTTTGCAGGTGTTTGTTCATGTTTAAATCCTTCTCCAATCATGTCATAGGATCCCACAGGGAGATTTTACATTGAATAGAACTAGAAAAGTCTAAAACATTTCCTTTCTGATTGGCTTTCCTCGAAAATTTGAGTTGGTAATTATACTGCATGGCCTTCTTACTGAATCCCGGATTTTCTTTTCTTTTAAAGGATTTTTCTTCGTATTTTTATATAGGTTCTCATTATTCCATTTCTTCTTCATGCACATCTGTTAGGGTTAAGCACAGTGAAGGGTTTAATACCCATGCAGCTTTACATTAGAGCTTCTTTCTTCTCATTTGTATAGATAATATTTTATTTTTTCATATTGGTCTATTTCCCCAAATATCTAACATGATCTTACCTACATTTTCTACACGTCAGAACTTGGTTGATTTTCATTCTTTGACCTTATATTACAACTAAGAGATTCCCAAGTGCATAGGGTATTTTACCCTTTCCGTTTTTCTTATTTGGAGGGTTATATATAATTTATTAGGGGTTTACTTACAAATTAGAACGGAGATGCCCAAATTTCCTTTTTCTTCAAGCTTTTGGCTTTCAAAGTATGGATTTAGAAAATAGGATTTTCTACCCCTCATTGTGTAATTTCCTTATCACTTACCTACAAAATTTATGTGACATTGGGCATATCTTTTACATTGATATTATATGTGACATTGGGTTATTATCTTTCTTTGTAATTTTTTATTTAATCCTTGAGCCTCCATTTCCACTATATTGCCATAGAAACCTATATTGTTAACATATTTTGTTAAGTAACATAATAATAACAATGATTTTGATTCCAAGAGAACTTTGGGTATTCACGTTGTAATTCCTCATCCCACATTTACCTACGTTCACTGGTTTACCCAGGGTAAACATGAGTTGTGAGTCACTATGATAAGACTCAATGTATTACATGACCTTAACGAAATGCTGTTGAAACTTAATACCTTACTGACTTCACTCAGGCGCTACAGGACATCAAGGAGGAACCCAACCCCTCTTGGTGTCGAACCCATGAGATAATTCTCTTTTTCACTGAGCTAGATCCTCATTCGCACCCTTGCGAAGCCATGCAAGTGAATATAGCCCTTTAGTCACTCCCATAGGCCTACCTTCCAATGAATGTGGACTTTTCCAGGCAATTCTATGGGTGTGACCTAGAATTCTAAGCCACTTTTTCAAGACTAGGACTCAGGCATTTTCCCAGAACTTAGTGAAACTTCCAGAAATGAATGACATAAAACCAAAGCTTATAAACCAAAACATAAACCTAGGCTTTACCTCACCTCTCACAACCAAGAATGACATTATCTCAAACACTTGATAAGCATGCAACATACAGGTCATGAATTCATAACTGAACATAATGATATGAAAACTTATCTCAGGTTTAAAAAGAAGGATAAATACTTTCTCACAATAGTTTTCATGACACCTATTAGGTATTGCATTCATTAATCATTCCATTACAACTAAGAACATGAAGATATCCACCATGTTTATAGCCAACATATCGCTATATAGATAATAATGATAGAATAGCCATTAAATACATATAATAGCAAGTACATTTACTCATCAAAATAAAGAGAAACTTAACAATTATTAATCATGGTAAAAATCCAACCAGGTATGGGACTTCCATGAATGACCCAACCATAGATTGGGCTGAGCCAAATATTTCTTTCATCCAACCACCCAGGTGCCAAATTCCATGCATGAATGTGAGACCTCATGGGATAAATCAATATAAGAAAAACAAGGGAATCCAGAGGTTAAACCACCTCCACCCTCACCATACCATGATATCACCTAAACCGGTGTCTAGATAACGAAACCAAAATGATCTTGGATGCCTTAGAATTTATTCACCATTCATTGAGGAATTTTCCTGTCTCCAACCACCTATTGAGGGCTTCCCAGAAAGAACCATCTCCACCTCCAACCCTTACTATTTTCTAGAGACCACCTCGCCTAGACACAAAATATTTTGACAATCGAAATCTCAAATAGAGAAAGAATCCCATCTCAACATGGCTATCCATAAATTGAAAGCAAAGGCTAAAATCCACTGTTGAAATCTGACAATTCATGCCAATGATTGCAAAATAACTAAATACCAACATATACATACCATGCAGCTCAAAACCATCTAGAAAATCATACATGAAACCTGTTACCTTTAAGTATTCCTACTAAAGCTACGTGATCCAACTTTTTCTTGGTTTTTCCTTTCTTTCCTTTGCTAACCTTGTCCTTCCTTGTCCTTTCTTTCCCTATCCTCTTGGTTCTCTTCTCTTATTTGAAACCAATTCTAAAATTGAACTGAAAAAATGATACGAGCTGATACTCTGAGGTATTTTTATTAATCAGACCTCTATTTTCTTCATTTTCCTCCCCACATGCAAATTGTGAACTTTTACCTTCCTTCTCTCCTAATTTCCTTCATTCTCATAAAATAAATGTCAAAATGTATTCTTTCCTTTTCAAATCCTTTGCCATTGTCTTTGCCAATTTCCCCTTAGCCATAAACACAAAAAGTGATGCCTAATGGGATATTTTTCCCAACATTTAGTTTGTAATAAGACTCCATTGACCGTGTTCTTATTTTTCCTCTATTAACTTTTATGACATGAAATTTTAACCCATGGTTGTTACAGACCCATCCCCCTTAGGGGAACACTGTCCTCAATGTTATGTGACACCTACAACTAGAAAAACCACTGAAAAGAAAAAATATAGTTCATTTATAGCTTTATAAATGATCTCCTTGAAGTATTTATAATAACATCATGGTTAAAATGATAATAATCATGAAAACCATGACAACGTTACAACCATACCACTTATTGTAGATTTATAGCATTGCAGTATTTACATTAGAAACTATATATAAATATTTATAAATATTGAATCTCATTTTCCTACACTGGAAAAAAATGAAGGATACATAGCTCACATCTAATTTACCATCTCCAATGTAGCTTCATCTGGCCCAAAATTCTTTCACTTCACTTTAACATTCTCAATTTCTCGGTTCCCGAGCATTATTTGTTTTTGCTATAATATGCACTGAGGGTCCAGGTGGAATTATCCTTTTGGTTCCACCTGCAGAGAGACCAATTAAAAACATGATCAAAATCCTTTACATATATTTGAAGAAATGAAACATGGAAAACATAATAGACTTTGACTGATGGAGGAAGTACAATTTTGCATGTCACTAGTCCAATCTTCTCAAGGATCTCAAAAGGCCCACAATATTGTGTTGCCAACTTGGCACATGATCAAATACATAAGGATCTCTTCTCGGGCTTGATACAGAAATATACATGCTCCCCAATGTGAAATTCCTTAAATCCCCTATGTTGGTCTGCATAAATCTTCTGCCTATCCTATATTCCCTTTAGATTTTTCTTCAAAACTTGCATTTGTTGTTCCATGTTTTCCAACATGCTTGTTCCAATAAGTACCTTGTTCACCAGATCACTCGAGCTTATGGGAGTGTTACAAATATTCCAATAGAGTGCTTAAAACAGACTTATCCTTAGTGACTCCAAATAACCATCGTTGTAAGAAAACTTAACCAATGTAATATACTCCTCTTGTCTCGTTTTTTGATGCATGACATACATCCTCAACATATCATCCAAAATTATGTTGACCCTCTTTGTCTATCCATCTTTCTGAAGAATATAAGATGTATTGAAGGCCAACTTTTTCACCAAACTTGCAAAATATTCCTTCCAAAACTTGGAAGTCAACTTGGCATCCTTGTCTGACACAATCTTCTTTGAAACACCACGCAATATCATGATCTCCCTGATGAGGACTTGTGCTACCTTAGTATTTGAATAAGTAGTCTTTACTATAATTAAGTGACCTGCCTCGCTTAAGTTGTCAACGACAACCATGATATAATCATTCTACCTAGATTTCCTTGGAAGACCTATAACAAATTCCATGGAAATGGCTTTCCACTTCCACTATGGAATCAAAATACTTTGAACCAACCTGCTTGGATGCTTACGCTCTGTTTTCACTTGCTGAAAATCCAAACATCTAGCCACAAATTCTCCCACTTCCTCCTCCATATTCATCCAATAGTATAATTTCTTCACCGTTGTTAATGTCTTCTGATGTCCTGGATGACCTGAGTACTGATTTTCATCAAAATCCATCAATATAAACTTCTTGAGCTCACTTTCGTCTGACACAAAGATATTTTCTTTGAATCTCACCAAGCCATCTCTTGTAAGATGATAATCCAAATCTGGATCATCTGTACCATGATGTTGTAATGTGTGCGTAAGCTCCATGTACATGTCATCATATTTTCTAACCTGTCAGATCCGATCCTATAAATTTGTGTCATATGAGCTCACTGCAATAGCATGGTTCAACTACACTTTCTTGCCGAGAGTGTCTGCAACTATTTTATTCTTACCCCTAATGTATCTGATCTTGAAGTCAAACTCGCTAAAGGTAACCAACCATATATCTTATCTAGCATTCATATTTGGTTGGTCAAATAGATATCTCAACCTAGTGTGATCGCTCGCTAATAAAAACCTCCTACTAAGAAGATAATGTATCCACGTCTTCAATGTATGGATAACAGATCCCAACTCACAGTCATGAGTCACGTAGTTCTGCTTGTGGTCATTCCATTTCCTGGACTCATAGCATAATACTTATCCTTCCTGCAGAAGGAATCCACCAAGCCCTCTATTACAAGAATTTGTGCACACCATGAACTCTTTATATAGATATGCAATCTTTAACACTAGAGAATTTTCCAACAATGTCTTCAATTGTTCAAAATTGGTTGCACATTCCTCTGTCCATTCAAAATTATTACATTTCCTCTGCAATGATGTAACAGGATAGACAAAGCATGATAAATTCCCAATGAACCTCATTTAGTAACCCACTATTCCCATGAATGATCTGAATTCATCCACATTTCTAGGAGCTTCCCATTCCATGATGAATTTTATCTTTTCTGCATCTACTTGTATGCCTTCCTTGGAAATGACATGTCCCAAGTAATTTACCTCTGTATGAAATAAATTGCACTACTTAAGATTGGCATAAAACTGATGCTCTCTTAGCAATCTGACTACTATTGGTAACTACTTAGCATGCTCTTCATCATTCTTTGAATATATCAAGATGTCATCAATGAATACAATAACAAAATTGCCCAAATAACGACACAAAACACTATGCAACAAGCACATAAAATTAGTTGGGGAGTTATCCAAACCAAAAGGATTTACAAAAAAATCATAATGCCCATATCCGGTCCTAAAATATGCCTTGTATATGTCCCACTATTTAATTCATACCTAATGGTATCCTAATCTCAAGTCAGTCTTCGAGAACACTATTGTTACCTTCAACTCATTAAACATGTCATAAATACTCAACAATGTTTAATTGTTATTTATCATCACCTTATTCAGCTTCCTCTAATCAATGGATGCTCTACGAGTACCATCCTTCTTCTTCACGAACAAAACTCGTGTACCCCAAGGAAATAAACTTCGCCTAATGTATCCCTTATCAATAATTCCCACTAACTCTACTAGCCAGGGAGTGTTCATTCGATAAGGTGCTTTTGATGGTGGTGTTGACCCTGGTAACATATTAATAGAAAAGTCCACTTCTCTATGAGGGGGAAGCTATAGAAACTTTGTGGAAAATACGTCCTAAGACTAGTGTAAGACTTGATACCTCTTTAATATTTTTGCATCCTCGATATCCTTACCCTTATCGCTAGAAATATGCACCACAAACCTTACACACCCATTCCAACAACTGCACCGAGACTGTATAGTTGTGACCATCCTCACTGATGTAGGCTTCTTATTACCCTGCAAGATTCTCTTTTCCCAATTATCATCCAAGCACTTAATATCCTTGTCATAGAAATCTACTTTGGTTCTATGAATATGTACCCAATCAATACCCAAAATCATACTATATGATCGCAATGGTAGTACATTCAAATGTACCACTATAGGCATTCTATTCAATTCAAATACATAAGCTCTTATACAATGATGAAGTCTCTTCTTAGTGTGTGTAGCTAACTGCACCAACGAAGACTCTACATTCACTTATTTTATCAAGCCACGCTTAACCACCAGATCAGGATTAACATATCTATAATTAAAAATCCAGAATCAATCACAATATAAATGACTCGACCCTAGAGCTTAACTTGCATCTCAATAATGGATGCCTCATGATTTGCCTGCTTGTTTTCCATAACTACATAAATTTTAGGAATGCTATAACCAACATACAAAATTGTTTGTACCTCATGAGAACAACAGAGATGAGTCTTACTTCCCTGTTACAATAGAAAATATTTCTTGCAATGATCTTTGCCACATATCTAGCACTACAACAGTCCTCTACCATCACCTCTAGTTTTCTACTCTCTAATTTGAAACCCATTTCAATTCTCAAATTCATTGAACCTCTTATACGGAACCACATTTTATTTTCTCTTACATCTTGAGATATTCCCCACTTCGATGGCCACTTCCCTTCAATTTTATCATTTCTGTTCAAATCACGCTTAAGCTCATATTTTCACTTTGAATACCCATAAAAATTCTTCAACTTTTTAATGCCCTCTTCCAACTATATAGGCTCATACAAATAAATCTAGTATCTATATTCTTTTATAAATCCACCGATGAATCTTTGAATCTTAGCCTTCCCATCGTTGAGATAAGGAACACACCTCTACAACTCCAAGAATTTAGTAACATACTCCTCACCTGTCATAGATATGATAATAATCTCATAAAAATCCTTAGTTATTTCATCATAGTACCTCTCTGATAAGTACTTCTTCTTGAAGAGTCTCTCAAAATCATCCCAAATCAAGTCTTCCTCTCGAATTCTTGTGTCATTCTTCACATCTTCCCCCCAAATATTTTCTTTCCCATTAAGACTTAAGGTGGCTATTATGGCTTTCATATTCTCTTAATAGATATACAATCTGAGGAATTTATTCATCCCAAGCAACCGTGCCTCTACATATTTTGAATTCTTCATCTCTCCATCGAATGTAGGAGGCTTAAATTTCTTAAAATCCTCAAGAAAATACTCCCTCCTCCTATAAAGATGATGACGATGATGATTGTGATGATGTCTCTTGGATCAGGAATCAGAATGATGCCCATACATAACAATCCTCCTATCATGTATATCCAATTATATTCCACCTCCAACTATAGCCCCTATATCGATCCTCTATCTAGACTAAGATCTACTACCACACGATCCATTAATTTTCTCCTCTTGATCTTGATTGACCTTCGTCTGTCATTGTTTTTGCAATTATAAAAATCTTTGAATAATCATTGCATTAATATATATCTACTTCTCCTAAGCCCTTAGAATTATTTCCTGAGCCTCAACCAACCTCTCATTTTCCGCTTTGGAACTTTTTACCTTTTCCCTCAAACTCCTCAATGTATCTGCTATACTAGGAGAACTTTCTTCTCATTTCAGACCAAGTAATATATAGGGAGAGTCATGCAAACTATAGTCTTCCATATTTATAGTCACATTTGATTCCCCTCTTATTTCAAGTGTATGATGTCAGATAAAAAATATATATACAAAAATCAAATCCATTCCTCATTGATGTTTAGGCGAGGCTTATCTCATCCACAAGATCATTCCACAATAGCATATACATGTATAAACATAAGCATATCAAAATAATAACATAACAAAATAAAACATCATGCATGCCAAAGATAACCTTGACACGTCAAACTTTACCCAAAGTGGGCACAACTCGCTTTCATATCACCCTCTAACACCTCCTCCCAAATTTACCCACATTCACTGGTTTACCCGAGGGTGGACATGAGCTAAGAGTGAATATCATAATACTCAAAATCCTACAAGAAATTAAAGAGATGGATTAAATAACTTAATACCATACTCACTTCCCTCTAGTGCTACAAGACATCCAGGAGCATCCCAACCCCTCTAGGTGTCCAACCCCTGCAATAACTCTCTTTTTCACTGAACTATTGCCTCTATCACTCCCTTGAAAAGGAATGCAAGAAAGTATATCCATATATGAACTCCAATAGGCCTTCTTTCCAATGATTGTGGACTTTTCCTGTCGGTTATGTGCCAAAAACCCTGAATTCCAAGCTAATTTTTTAGGGTTAGGACTCATGCCTCTACCAGAAACCCAGTGAAATTTTCATAAATAACAAATTACATATAAAAAACTTATAAACCAAAAATTGAACCAAGACATGACCTAACGTCTCCCAATCAAGGCTAACATTTCATGAAATACCTGGTAAACATGCAACCTCAAGGTCATGAATACATATCTGAAAAATTATTTAAGGTTTAACAAGAAGGACCAATGACTTCTCGCAATATTTTTCATAACACCACTTAGGTATTGCATTCATTATTCATTCAATTACAAGTAAATACATGAAGAGATCCATGACTATAATCTCTCATATAACCATGCTTATAACCAACAATAACCAAATAAATAATAATGATAGAAAAAACATTACAACCACATAATAAAAAGTACATTTCCTCACCAAAGGAAAGAGAAACATATCTCTTATAAAACATAGCAAAAAGCCACCTAGGTCTGAGACTTCCATGAACCACCTGATCATAGATTGGGCTAAAAAAAATATTTATTTCATCCAATAAATTTCAATCCATATTCAAAGCATGAATGTGTTATCTCATGGGATAAACCAATCCAAAAACATCCAAGGGAATCCATAGGTTAAACATCCTCCACCCTCACCGTAGTGTGATTTCATGTAAACCACTCTCGAGATCACAAATCCAAACCGAGCTCAGATGCCTCAGAATTTCTTTACCATCCCTTCAATAATTTTCTTGTCTCTGGCAACCTACTGAGGGCTTCCTAGAGAAAACCATCTCCACCCAAAACCTCACCTTGATCCAAATTTTGTATATGCCACCTCACCCCAATCCAAAATATTGTAGTAATCCAAAGATCGAACTGAAAAATAATCCCATGACACAATGGTTATCCAGAAGTCAAAATTCAAGGCTAGAATCCACTATCGAAACCCATAAAAATGCATCTGAATGAAAAAAAAAGAACCAAATCCCAACCTGCACATACCATGCATGTTAGAACTAGCTAGGAACTCATACATGGAACTATTTACTGGAAAGTATGCCTGATAAATCTACTTTATCCAAATTTTCCTTCCTTGATCCTTGCTTTCCTTTACTTTCCGTGTCCTTCCTTTCCCTTTCTTTGATTGCATGCTTTCCTTCTCCTCTTGGTGCTCTTATCTTCTATGAAACCAATTCCAAAACTGAATTGAAGAAAAACTACAAATTGATTCTCGAAGATTTTTTTTTATTAATAATGCCTCTATTTTCTTCATTTTCCATTAATTTACATTGTTTTCCTCCTCACATGAAACCTGTGAAATTTTACCTTCCTTTTCTCCTAATTTCCTTTATTTTAATAAAATAAATGTAAAAATGCACTTTCTCCTTTTCAAAGCCTTTTCCGTTGTCTTTGAAAATTTCCCCTTAGCCATAAACACAACAAGTGATGCCCACCCGGATATTTTTCTCAACATTGAGATTGGAATAAATTTCCCTTGACTATAATCATATTTTTTCTTTATTAACTTTATTAAATGAAATTTTAACCCGAGGTTGTTAGATAAGCATGAAAAAATTTCCTCGATAACATACATCAACTTTGATCATATGTTTCTTTCTTCAATGTATATAGGAGTATTTTTATAAATCTTGAAACTTGTTATTTCAAGCAATGTTTATTATTACTTTCTTCTAAATCTATGGTTAATATAAATTCTTTTTATTCTATGTCATTCCCATTATTCTCCAAACGAGATTTATTCTTACATATTTGTAATATTTCACACACATATAGTGTACTAGCACTATAGCATAAGGTATTTATAGTAACATTATATTCCCTTAAATTTATCTTCTACATGGTTGCCTCATTGATTACATTTATGGTTTACGTTTTTTATGACATTATAAAAAAAATTGTCATACTTATTTCCTATCCACTTATCTTCTACAAAAAAATTACTATGTATTTACTTCAGCTTTTATTTATGTATATATAAATTTTCCTTTATCTTGTACTTGAACAATATAATCCTTCACATACAAAGTAGTTGGATTTTGACTCTTGTACTTGGTTTCTTCCTCAACTCTTATCAAGAGAATTTACCAAATATGGACTACAACGGTTTAAGGATTTTGCAAATAAGTCCTTCTGCAATGATATCATGTGCCATACCCTTCTAGCCCTATTGTGTATATAAAAATATTTTTTCCTTCTTTAAAAATTGCATCTGTACACATCCAAATTCTAGACATGTTATAACATAAACTAAATACATTTTAGAAAGTAAATTTTTTTCACTTTCATATTTACTATCATTCTTATACATTAAATACAAGGTTATTATAAATCAAGCTCTCAATAGAAAATAAAATGAAAAATTAATTACTTATCTATATTTTAGAGAATATAGTAGGAGTAACCATACTCCTCCCAACTAATGAAATGTTGAGTTCCGCTAAGCTCTACACACCTTTTATGCCAAGAAACAAATCAATTATTTCATAATATATCCTTCTAAATCCCTAGAAATTTACTCCTAAATATGGGGTAAAAAATCATTTATTCTATGTAGGTTTAGTCTTTCTATCCCACTAAATATCACTATTCAAATTTCCTTCCTCTCTCCCATTTGCTTCATCCACCAATGACTAGTAACTTTTTTCATGACAATTTTTATCGTAAGGTCTCTCCCTTCAAGATGAAGGGCGCTTTTCTTTTTCTATGTCAACTATGCTTTCATAGTCTCCAACTTAATTTTTGAATTTTTTCTAGACATTAGAGACCTTAAATGTTAGAAACTCTTTGATAATACCATACATAAAAGAACCTATAGCATCAAAAGCATCCAAGGTACTCAGGGAATGACTCAACAGGGGAGAGACGATGGCTTTCCAATATGCACCAAACATGATGCAGGTCGAAGCGCCATCATCAACAACATTCCGATGAATATTATTTCCCATGATGGTAACTTGAATCAGAAAAGGCACCTAAGATGAGATGTGAGGAATAAAATTATTGAGATCAAAAGTGATAATATTAGAGTCTATGGGATCAATATCTCCAATACCCAAGAGTAGTGCCTTTTGTTTTGATGGAAAATGAATTCCAAAGCCCAAATATATCAAATATGAATTTGAGCTATATACTCAATTAAATATTATAGTGTCGCACCTTCACATTCAGATATAGATACTTTCGAAGAAAAATTTTTCAAATTTCAAATATTTTAATACATCGGGTCCCCAACCTGGCGAGACTGTGGGGGCATGAGAGAGTGCGATCTCAGAATCTCTCGACCCGCAGTGATACGTATGTATTGGGGTGGTCTTTCAATCCTCGCATTACTTTGCTTATATTTTCATTCCACCATCCTCGAGAGTTTTATTATTGAGCTCGGATCTAATATTTATAATCATTGAGATAAAGGTTTCAATGAGTTCGAGTGGGAATACCTTCGAGGATTTATAGTAATTATACTTCGCGAAAATAATTTGCGTAATGATCATCATCATATATCGTCACGGATATTTATTTCATTCTTGCCGAAGAATCATCAGCCCTTACTCAAATACTCTTTAGGGTTTATCAGATTTGGACTTTCCTCATTCTTTCCTACTCTCGATTTATCCGCCCGCACAGCCAGTTTACTTCCTTTCCTCGGTGTTTTACTAGGATTCTTCTCCGCACGCGAGGAGGGAGGGTGCAAAGGGCAAAAGAGTACCTACACTCCCTGAAGAGGTTTTAGGCGCACTATCGCGAGATCCACTGCCTTATAATACATCCATTTGTAATAACAGCATAACAAGATTTACGTACGCTGAAGGTCGCTACACGCCAGTTTTTTACATCTATTATAGATCACATATTAAAGAATGTAAATCTAGTGCGACCCCCCCTCCTCGAGAGACACCCATGAGTATATCTAGAATATTGGGAATGACGATTTTCAGAACCATTATCAATATTCATCAATAACTGAATGTGAATATATGGGTTTGATACCCGGCATCGAACGTGATTTCCGAAATTTGAGGCAGCCGAAGAACGCAGTGGGTCGCAGACGAATCTGTATATAAGGAAACCATAACCAAGGAATTAAAATCGAAAATTCTCGCAGGAAAGCACATATTCGCCATTGACGCCAAATTGATGTTAAAGATGAATAGAATCATCAACAAATCTCATTGTCATAACATGGCCTGTGACTCCAGATTCGCCTGAATTTCGACAATATCCCCGAGATTTAGTTGGATCAAGCCACGCAAGTGATGTTGATGGGGTCATTCATAAACTTGATTATCCAAAATTCCAATGGTCCATGAATGGGAAGGGCGATGATGAGAAGAAAAAGGCTCATTAAACTAACTGTAAGGGATTCTACTGGGATACATATCACAGCTAAAGTAAGGACGTATCATGGCAATACTCAAATTATTAGACCTCTAAAATTTGATAAATTCTGTGATTTGAGGTTGCGCATTATGTATAGTCTTAGGTACACTACTGTTATTTGACATCTAGTATATGTTCCGATGACCATAAGGTCTAGCACGTAGTGGTCTAGTGCCCGAGGTCCACAGATACTAGTATCGTAGGAATCCTATCATTTATTAATTGAATCGTACATCGGGTTAAGTTAGTACACCTGAGAAAATGGGATGGTATTGAAAGTGATTGATCGATTTGGAAGAGACGATTGGGACGGTGAAGGGTATTTAGATTAGCTCTGTTGTAATAACAAAACTTGTGGGTTACCCATAAATACCACCTAAAGAGAATGCTGGACATACTCAAGAAGTTGCTCTGGTCATGAACATCAAGACGATTCGACGCTGGTATATGATATTAGGTTGCTGAACATAGCTAGCGATCAATGAAGGGGTCACCATGAAGACAATGCAGGATATCCAGCCTTCGAAGTAGAACAGGTCCAACCTTCATCAGAGCCACATGTAGCGAGGACAGCCCATTGTAGCAGCTGATCGAATTCATATTCTTCCAATCAATGATTGAACGGAAGATCAGTAGAGCATGAGAAGCTGCAGGGACAATATTCACCGAACATTCACCAGCTTCCGCCGTAGTCAATGTACTCTAAGAATACCGCAGTATTAGAAATGATTTTAGGCTCGATCCTTGTCAGCTCATCTAAGATCTAAATCCAAAAGGAGATAAAAAATTAGACTATATGGGTTAACCGACCTCCCATAACCTGTAATCACTAAAGAGAAATGCAAAGCCATGTGATCTGTAAGACGATCCATCAGTTAGGAGGCTGATATGGAGGTTTATAATGTAAAACAACAAACAGATGCAGCCAGCACCCATACATTTTACAGCTATCAATGAGACAATATAGGAAAACCCTTAGAAATGAGGTGTTACAACTACATAGTAATATCGTGATATTATATATGGCTGAAGTAGCAGCATAGCATTAAGATCTATAGCAGATTTGTAAACAAAAATTTATCTAATAGCTAGACCAAGTGTACAAGAAATGCCGATCTATACAGCCTCTTGCAAACATATATGTAGAGTAGATCTCGTGATCTAAGGTTGCAGATCTGCGTAATGATCTAAAATTTCTGAATAATACAATGGTATAGCAGATAAGCACTGAAACAAACATGGATGGCCAATCAATGATCACCACGCTGAGAGGAAGATTCCCAAACACGAGACCTTCCTCCAAAATGCGCAGAAACACTTATAACTTCTCTTGAAATAACGCACATGCGAGTATAAAATAGCACCGTAGGCCTATGAGAATGATTTGTCTCATGCAAACAATTTATCTGGCACAATGTTCTAACGAACTTTTTCCAGAGTTTAGAGACACGCCAAGAAGAAGAGTCACTAGTATGGGCTTAGATCCAAGGCATCTATAAATCTTCCACACGCACTCATATGATAGTTCACATCATGTTGTTGTAGTGGTGAGTTCCCGGCCATGTGAAAATAGTATAGTTCCTCTCCAAGAGACTCGCGAGGATGTGGGGATCTCAATCAGCTACATCCCAACAAGGGATGTCGCAGACACACTGCAAATGATAATCTCAACAAATCTTTCCTTGTTTTTCCTTCCTCCTTTTATAAGAGAAGGCCAGTCCCAAATCATTCTCATTGGTTTAGCTCCTTCAAATTTGTGAGTCTTCTAGAATCATATCCTCGCGAGGTCTCGTATGCCTAGGATCATGTTGTTGATTCTGTCAGTTGATCTAGATTTGTGGTTTAAACTCCATTCATACCTACAAGCATCCTACATAGCCTGTCCGCTCACATATATATCGACACTTTTTCAAGAGTTGACCGCTCCTTCTTTTTACAATTTATCTATTTACCTATGAAATGCAAATAGGACAGTACACATTACATTAGATAAATAATTTAGGAATATTATAGTATCCTCTCCTTAGTCGTTGCTTGTCCTCAGCACGTGTATGGGTGTTGCAAATCTCCCTTCTTCTTCTTGTAATCTCCACCATTAAATTTGAATTTCCTCCGTACAATTATGTCTCCAATGGTCTCCTTCATGCGTGTTGACTCTGGCTTAATAAATCTAATGGATTCATCATGAAGCTAGAGGGTCTATGGTTCATCTTGCTGATTCATATCTCCTCAAGAGAGCAATCATGGGAAATTTCAGATTCATGAAAAGACTCCCATCTCCATGCTATCATCCAAATGAAGTGATCACCTCATCTGAAATCCATAGAAAAATCCTCCCCACATGAGAGGCATGTCCCCAACAAATATACTTGAGCAAAAAGGCAAGTGATATATCATAGTGGCCATACAATTTCCCATTGACATACAATGCAAATATTGGGAAGCTCCTCCTATTATCCTCACGTGCTCTTCGTCTCATGTACACATCTTGATCATAGAATCATGATCAGAATCATAGCTTCCATGTATGATAGGAATGAGAAGGAATAGTTCCTCATGTGCAACCAACGAGTTTATCCTAACTTCCATAAGAGATATGACAAGTGCCTTCTCCTAAAATCCATTTTCCCATCGTTTGAGAATGTGCACATATTTGGTGTAATAGAATCACACCACGAACACAAAATAGTACTCAAGATCCTCCAAGGACGACCTGCATCAACATATTCATGGCATTGAGTAGCCTATTTGTTCCATCATAAATAGTACCCCCTTTGAGCAATATTTGTAAGTGAGTGTTAGAAAATATAAGCATATAGGAGATACAAGATACATTCAGACACAAGACGAGCATTATGGTAGGTGACACACCGGATGAGTCCCTCCTACACTCAATGAGTATGAGGTAATGATGGCTCTTCCTAATATCTATAAATTTCTGCAGGGTTGCACTCCATGCAAATCTTCATATGAGGGCAAGGCTTTCCTACTCTTATATATATTTGATATGCTGTCTAGTGGGTTTGGAGCAATCCATAGGGGGACGGCACGGTGAAGTTTCCTGGATTTTTGTCATTTCAACCAAAAGGTCAATATTATAGAATAGATGACTCCATAAACCACTTTGAACTTTTCATCCACTCATTTCCCATCAAGAACCCCTACATGCAAAAAGGTCCTGGAGGTCTATCATTTGTTGCATTCCCACAGGATGCAGCTTCCACGACGTCGTTGCAGAGGTCTGAATATTTCCTCTGTCGGCACAGTAGTTCTCTTTTGAATTTTATCATTGCCGCAAATGCTGCGGGATTTCATAATCTCTCTCTTTACGCCCCATTCTGGCTGATCTTCTCGAAAGAAGACTGAAACATGGAAACAAATTTCTCGCAGTTTTTGTCTTCCAAAATTCCCCCGCTTTTGCCAGCAGGCTGCAGCCCCTTGTCATACCCAAAAAATATTCTTTGTGAATGAATATACGCGCCCTAGCGGATATCGGTCGTCCCTCACGTCATCACCCCGATCTCCTCCTCGGTAAGGAGCATCTCTGGGAAGTTATAATGCCTCTTTCAGAAATTGCTCATCTCCTCTCAATCCATGAGAGATTCCTCTACGCCAGCGGGCTTCCTCCCAAGGTTCCTCCCAAGTATGCATATTCCTCCACCCATAGTTGAGAGAAAATCCTAGTCTTCCTCCCATCAAAGAGGTTCTAGCAAAGCCTATGAAGAGGTGTCAAGGTACAGTAAAATGTGATGTGTGCAGAGGATTTTCCCACTATAAACCTCCTCTCTCGTAATCTAGCTTGAAACAAATAGATCCATGCTCTTCTTTCTTGTGATGTTCTTCCTCCTTCCTTTTCCTCCTACTAATATCTCATCATTTCCTGACAATGATGGTACATGCTTCATGTGCGTTAAGAGCTCTATGACACCTTAAACTTCCTCTTGCAGCGGTCTGGGGCGGTTTTTGGGGCAAGGCCCTTCCCTATCCCCTTCAATATGGCTTTGAGCCATTGTCATGATATAGTTGGTACACTCCTTCCTTCCCACACTGAATTGTCTTCACACACAGAGACGCATCTTGGTTCTCCATTGAACGAGGAAATTTACGCTTTCCTTGAGAAGAGGAACCTTCATTCAATCTTACCGGCATAGCCACAAACACACACTCTCCATGGTTTTGTAATGAAGTTGGATCTTCATAGACTTTTCCAACTCATGCAAAAATATTTGTTCTGATGTTTGATAGTATCAACATTAAAGATACAGGCATGGAGTTTCATCAAACCTCTTTATCAATCTTGCAATAAACCTTGCATATAGGTGCATTTCATCTTCAAGGAAAAACACCACCAAGCATATGAATTCACGAAGTGTTTGCATTTCTTATGACTTCACCTCCTTAAAACTTGATGTTGCTTCGCATAAAGTTGTAGTTCTCCATCGAATCTTAATTGGAAATTTGTCAAAGGTAGATATAATCTACTCCATACATGTTGCTTCCTATGCCTTTTCTCTTGATCTTGTGTAGTCCCCTTCAGTTTGCTAAACTTAAACTCCTTGATTGATCTCTACCTTTCAAACAATCTTGGCAGTCCCCTGGGGTGAATCACCTCCTCTTCATGAAGAAACTACAAAACGTTGAAGGTTGGGTGATATAAACATCGAGACATATATATAATATGAGGGATTCAGCTTCTTCCTCGTGTATAAGTATCTTAGACCAACTAGATCTTCCTCTGAAACCTCTAGGAATTTCATCAGTTTTCTCTCTCTTCTCGTTTCCTCACTTCCTGAGAGGTTCTTCGATTCTGTAAGGATATAAAATACATGATTAATCATTCTAACCTTTCTCTCTTGTCTTGAAATTTAGAGGTCGGTGCCAAGATTTTCCCATATCGCACATTCCAGTTCCCGGGAATAAATTGTGTTCATTTAAATAACGCAATGAGGAGCTCAGCTTGACTTCTTTAGATCATTCAACTAAGATCTAAATAAAAGGAATCGTGAATTGTGCGGGTCAAATCGGTCTCCCACAAACTAGTCTGAAAACACCTAAAAGAAATGCTTGTTTATGCAAAAGGACCATGACCACCCAAGAACACAGAAGTTGATATATTTCATAAATTAGATGTAGATACTTCATACATTGTACATTTATACAATGATAGAATACAGCAAAACCCTAGAGCGAGTTGGCAACCATGAGAAAGATCGCATATTTATAAGATTATACTTTTAGTGGTTGGAATTGTCTTCGTGATCTAGAGAAGATTCAGAATAAAAATCTAGACTGACACATTTGTGTACAAGAAATGTTGATCTATAAATTTCTAAACCCAAACATTGAGCACTGCAGAGTAGATTCAGATCTATAGATTCTACAGAATGATCAAAATTCTCAATACAATGGCATGACACACTCAAACAAATCGATTGGACATCCATGGATTCTCCCTCATTAGCGACGTAGACATACATCGTGAGATTCTCTCCCTCAAAAATGACTCGCAACCCTCTCCCCTCACGCCTGAGGGAGAGAACTATGTTGTATTCCTGCTCGGTAATTTTACCCCATGACAATTATGTCTATCAAGCATAATCAGCTAATGAACACGTGAGGTGCAGGCTAAAGAGACACACACCAGCCAATAGTTTAGCTAGATTTGAGTAGATCTCACTCTCCACGCCGCACTCACTAAATATTCCAACCGTAGGAGAAGTGCTATAGTGTCGAGCTTGGTTTCAAAGTCTAACGCCACATCCGCCTGTAAGAGCCAAGGAGTGTAGAGGCGGGATTTGAACCACTCCAAATAAAATATCGCCTCAAAATGATAATTTAAACAAACCCCCTCCCTTTGTTTCTCTCCTCCTTACTTTATAAAATATGTCTTGGCAGTTTCTAAACCACTCATTAGCCTAGTTCCTCACATTTAGATTCTTCCTAGAGACACTGGTCCTCAAGGAGTGCTCCACGTATCTAGACGATTGTTGATTTGGTCAGTGCTTACCTGCCTGTTTAAACCCACTCACGCCGCAAGAGTTTATTTACATAGTCTGCATATCTCGCCATATGCATTGATTTATTTTCCTTATTCTGTTCTCTCATTTATCATCATGAAATGAGTCATGAAAATTAATATCTCTATTAGTCGCAAATTCTTAATTTAGAATATTACTGGTGGATCGCATCAAATATTTCATTTAATAATAGTGATTTTATACATAAAAATGATAGAGGTAATTAGATGGAAGTTGAGGAATATTCACACAACGAGATCCGAATAGCTTATAGCATCAAATTCCTAGAAATAAAGGCTCTTAAAGAAGTATAATCCATGCGGGAGATGTAACTACAAAGCAATCATGAGGTGGAACCAAAAAATACTTTCATAGGGGAAACACAGAAGAATAGTTTTCTATGATGGTGCTAAGGGCTTAAATAAATTCCTAAGGATTTACAAATGAGCACACGACATTTGATGCCACACCGCGCATAGCTAGAGTTTATTATTACTCAATAAAGTAGGAAAAGGGAATTCTGTAGCCGGATAGTTACTATAATTGCATATAGTGAGAACACAATGAATGTATATTATTATTTCGTGATACATATACACGCAATGGTTCGTGTGGCTCATACGATGTTGTCCAAGGAGAATCTATCGTTTGATGAAATGCAAATCCGAAAACGCTAAAACACTCGACTGAAATATTTTTCCAAATGAGGACTAAAGGGAGTATCTTGATAGAGAGGGACGAGGTGGAATCTAATTATTTAGCATTATGACCTTTTCAAATGAGTTGACGAAATTTTTGTATTTCACAAGAAAAATTGAAGTCAGAGTAGAACAACACAAAAATAGCGTTTTCATGGGAAGTTACCTAGAATTAATGAAAAGGTGTTTTGTAAGCATATGTTTATTAGTATCTTCGCGGAACTATAATATATAATCGGTGACAAATGATATAAAATTACCAATTAATTAACGCATTACATCTCCATTCCCAATGTTATTTTGTGTATCATGTTTACAAGTGATCTGACTGCCGGGACTATGTAGTTGGCTTGCACATACTGGTGTCTCCCACGACATTACGGAAAACACCTAGTATGTTAAACACGTGTAAATGTTCGATTAGGGATTGTCCCAAATATAATATCATGTACATGAATATACTGCATATATGACGATATATCTCCCCTCCCGCGATCGCACGCAACGTTATTTATTAGTGCCCCTACGCTTAATATCGAAATACGTCTTTATTGACTTAAATGTTCTCTTTATTCTAAATTAATTTAGGTAAATTGAGTGAATTTTGATGTTGATCTTGAGTTTTGTTTATTCAAATTTATCACTGACCCTATGACGCAGATAATGAAAAAAAATTTATTTTGAGCGAAGCCTAAACTATTTTTAGAAAGATATGTTAGCAAATCGTTGAAAACAATTCACACGTTCCTGTAAATTAGTTCAAAAGCAATGAAATTATTTTCTAATCAATTCACTTTTTCCAAACAAATAAAATTTATTAAAAAATGAAAATATTTTTTCACTTAAGATGTAATTTTGTTTTGTTTTATTTTTAAATGCAATCGTAAAATGTCAAACAATTCAAGAAATGAAATGACAATCACTAATTTCTTCAATCGAATATACAAAACGCTACAACACATGAATGAAATTATTTTCACTTTTTAAAAATGATGAAGACAAATCGACGTAAAAACACTTTCAATTTCTATTAAATTTGACGTAGACACACTTCTAGGACTGCGAATCAAACAATTTTGAACCTATTTTTTGACATAAAATCAAGGTATTATCATGATAATATTTTCATATGAAAATCACTCGCAATCGTCAGAACAAGGCGCAGAATTAGTTGCTGAAAATATCCAACTTCACAAAAAAGCCCTCAGATGAAAAGTAGCTGCACATATCAAGGGAGGTCACCGAGATTTATAGATGATATATATATTTAGACAGAAAATAAAGGGGAAACCATAAAGGCTCCAGATCATTGCTTGTGATAAGAAGCTTGAAAGACAACAACATCGATTTCCATTATAAACAAGGATGCTACTATGAAAAAAGAACTATATTATGGTCGCTTAAAAATAGAAATAAAAAGAAGTTCACACAAACACATGTTTCAACAAATGACATCAAAATTCCAAAATTAAGAGAGGCCCAAGAAATCTTGATATCGGGTCAAATCGGTCCCAAATCCTTCCATCGTAGCGAGTACTAAGAGGCTAAGAGGCTGCTATTTCCTTAGCGAGTCATTCTTTTCAAGATAAATCACTTATGAACAAACACACCCGCATCTCTAGAGCGGGTCTAGAAATGTGACATAATTTCTATTAAAAAAGTCAAACATTCACAATGCACAAGAAGGATAGACATGGTTTCTTCCCAATGTTTGCATTTAATTATCTTGATCCATGATCTTACTGATTCCCACATCGATATAATACAAATAATCAGTGGAAGATCAAGAGGTTATCAATAATTCAAGACATAATAATCATAATCATTAACTATCTAGCACATCAAGGAGTAAATGGTCATTTGGGTATTAGTAAATTAGACAAATATAGAAAGAAAAATTCAGAGGCTGAAAGAGGCAGGGATCCAGTCTTTTAATGTTGAGGCCTCTGGCGAGATTTACTCTTCACTACATTCTTCTCAAAGATTCATCATACAATGCGAAGATGTAAAGGAACGAGAGTTTAGAGATGTCTGTCATCGACCACCAAACTAACATTATTGGAAGGGGAGGGAAAAATGAATCTATAGGAAGGACAAGGTTCAAATCCACTATATAAGGGATAAAACCCCATGGATGATAGACATGTTATAAACAAAGATATCAAATGCTTTATCAAATCCAACTCAGTTACCTTAAAACTATAAATAGCGCGCGCTTCCTCCCCCTCTCATTTCAGGAAACACTTCCGCAAAGGGGACACAGGGGATTTCCATGAGCATAACTATCAATATGACACACATAGCATGATGCTAGGAAACACATCAATCTAGAAAGTAGGGAGTCGACTAGTTTCTTCAGCACACTCAAGGAAATTATTTTAATATCTCAGTTTCTTCATGGTGAAACATTGCACAGGAATTCAGCCATTGGGAATTTCCGGTGATCAGGATGCGGGTCGAGCATGGTGAAGAATTATTGTGTAATGTGAGGGACAATCTCGGTATGTTACTTGTAGTATGATGCCAACTAAGGTATATCGCACACACATTTGACATAAAAATTTAAACAGGATCACACACACCCACAAGTGAAAATAGGTAGAAACATTCAATTCTATTGTCTACACCAATCGAGTTCTTGACTAATTCATCTGTAGAAACGCAAGAAGGATATAAATAGATTCTCCTTCGGTATATTCTTCTATAAACACTAACTCTTTATCGTGAAAAAGTTTCATACTTCGTTTTTCCATTAGTTCAGTTATCACCAAAATAGTATTTCTCTTTCATTCTTAAAGAATATATGGATTTTTGATCATCTATTGTAATGCGTTGATTTTAACAAATCCTTCTGCTCACCATGTCACAAATGAAGTGATATTGAATCTTCATATGTTTAAGTTTACACAAACATAATACTTCTCAAAAAATCGTTCTATTATCACAATAAATCAATATAAATACTTTAATTGTAATTTTATATTTCATAATTCCTCTGTTGTGTCGCGTTCAACGCACTTTACACAATTTTTTTCCGCCATCTAGATATCATCAGAGGAACCAAGGATAAAACAAAACCATATACTCTTTTTCTAGACACGCTATCTATCTAATCACATCATTAAATCATGAAGTTGATATCCTATTAGAGAATTCACCAAATGTGATCGACATTCAGTATATTAATATATGTTGATATCATAATATGAAGGGGTGATGACATGAACCGAATCACAGAGACTAATAACCTATATATGGGAAGGGAGTTATCAAGGGATGTGAGCCACAATCAATACATACTGTGATGGACTACTAGATCAGGCTGAGTTGTTTTACCACACAAAATTTTTTCGAAGTCTCTCTCCATTGAGAAAATGATTTTCAATTAGTCATAATAAATACCTATCTCTCTAATATTATAATTTCCTCTCAAGTGAAAGAAATATTTCCATAATTTACATTATCTAAATTAATGCATAAGACCAAGGTTTTTCATTCCAAATTCTTGTAGCTAGTTTCAATAGATAATCAATGGTTCACTTCCGCCAAATTCAACATATAGAACGATGTCATGAAAAAAACCTTAAAATAGAGGTTAGATTAAAATGTTTAGTGAACCCGCCCATTAGATAGTCGGGGTTAATTTGAGTATTACTACTAAATATTTTACTTATTCATATGCTGCTTTCATCAATTCGCGACATGACGAAATAACATGGTTGTTATCAGCAATTGCCCCGTAAATAATATGGAGGAAGTCATTATTTACATATCCATCTCGCGAAAGTCAAATAGCGGAAACTATTGAGTGCTTATAGTTGTATAATGAGATATAAGAGAACATATATCATCATATTATTCTCCTTTCGAGAAATCCACGGAAGCTACAAACCCGCTTTTTATCATTTTCGAATTCTAGCATTTATTCCCATGCTTGATTTTGAAGAACCATTCCAAAGTCACAATATACTCCTACGCGTACAACATATACACATGCTTTTTCATGATTGACTATAGTCTACGCCACGCATCCGCCTGCATTCATCATTTAAATGAGGATGGTTTAGTTGCTTCATAGCTATAATATAACTCCTCAAGGTTTCATTAAGGTTGCTTCTTTCAATGATCAACAAAATAAGAATACCCACGTATTGCACGCGTCATGAAGCCAGTTGTATATTTTCGGGTGATGTGATCATCGAGGTGGATCTGGTGGATCCATAGGTTCCATGGTTGCATTTAATCAAGCATAGAATGGATATCTACAATACACATCCTCTTCCTTAGAGGAGGAAAATAATTCACAGTAAAGCCGCTGTACTTCATCGCTTACATCCTTTCTGTCTCAACATTCCTTTCGACTAGAATACCTATATGCATACAAGTTATATAAACTATGAGATAATTTTTCCTTAATTTAGGTTAACTTAATCCTTATATTTCGGTACATGCAAGCACATAGCTCCCAAATATGCGTACTGATGATGTTTATCGTTTTCAGAAGAATTATTATGGAGTTAATGCTTTGATGAAGAATCCCGCCTAAATATATGGATTATATCATATTGTTTCACCTATATAAAATTTTGGAAATCCTCATGTAGCATAGCATGTGAGAAATCCTAAGCATTCATTCAGACTATTTTCCTGTTTCAAATATGATTAAATGATTTCTTCTTGATATCTTCCTTCCGCGTACGCCAGCCACTCTTTCGACATACTCTTCCTCAATTTTCTACGCAATGCTTTGATTGATTTCTCGTTTTATTCTTGATCATCGCTTTTATTTCTTAAAATTCTGTCAAAGGATTCAATCCCTGTGTTAATCAGATCCCATGTTCTCTAGAGTAATCATAAATGAAGGTGATGTAATAGAGATGGATGCTAGTGCAGCGGAGCAGACATCAAACCACATATGTTCCCAATTGGGACAAGATGGAAGATATTATAATCTTGTTCTCACTTGTGGAATGGCCCCTATTTTTTTTTCTCTCATTAAGACACCTGTGCAGGCCTTCATGTTCATCTACTCAGGTAAACTAACAAAGTATTTAATTCATCAATGGTTTAAACTTGAAGAATATCCAAAACAGACAGATCTTAGAGCAGTCAATATTTAGAAATAATTTTTAAACTAAATTTATGCATATTACAAATTTATTCTAATTAAGATTTAATGAAATGCATATTACAAACATAAAATCTAAGAAATTTTTGAATGAATATGTAATGTTAGATGCCCCTCACTTATTACATATTCATTCAAAAATTTCTTACTTAGATTTTATATTTGTAATATGCATTTCATTAAATCTTAGACATTAGAATAAATTTGTAATATGCATTTCATTTAGTTTAAAAAATTGTCTTCTAAATATTGACTACATCTAAGATCTATGTATTTTGGATATTCTTCCAAGTTTACAAACCCGCATTGATAATTAAATACTTTTGTTAGTTTACCTAGTAAATTGACCCAACACAAGATGAACATGAAGGCTTTTTTTCCGGGTGTGCTAGTGGAAAAAAAATAAGGGAACCATTCCCCTCAAGTGAGAACAAGACATATAATATCTTCCATCTTATCCATTCGGTACATATGTGGTTTGATGTCTATGCACTTCTTTAGCATCCATCTCTATTACATCACCTTCATTTATGATTACTCTAGAAAGACATGGTTATACTAAATTAAGCACAAGGTTGAATCCTTTGACAAATTTTAAGAAATAAAAGCATTGATCAAGAATAAAACCGGGAAATCAATCAAAGCATTCAAATCAGAAAATTCGGGAGAGTACATGTCCGGAAAAATTAACAACATCCCGCAAGAAGGAAGATATCAAGAAGGAAATCATTTAATCATATACACCCGAGCAGAATGGTCTAGTGAAATAAATAACCGAGAAATATTAGAAGTTTCTCATGCTATGCTACATGATTAGAAGGTTCCAAATTTTATATGGGTTGAAGCAATGAATACTAATCCCTATATTTGGAACTGAGTTCTTCATCAAGCATTGAAAAAATAAGACTCCATAATAATTCTTCACAAGAAACAGAGCCAAACATCATCAATTTACACATATTTGGAGGCCCAATATTCTTACATGTACCGAAATATAAGAGGATTAAGTTTGAAGCTACGAGAATAAAAGGTATCTTCATGGTTTATTATGAAAAACGCAATGCATATATAGAATTTACATTCCTAGTCAAAGGAATGTTGAGATTAGAAGAGATGTAACCGATGAAGATGCAACGCTTTATAATGAAAGATATTTTTCCTCCACCTCCTAAGGAAGAGGATGGTAAGGATATTGTAGATATCCATTCTATGCTTGAGTCGAGAAATGATGATACAACCATGGAACCTATGGATCCATTAGATCCACCTCCCAGTGATCCTCCTTCGTAGGAAAAATATAGCTTTGGCTTCATGACACTCACAATACGAATGGAATGTGTATTCTTATTTGTTGATCATTCGAAGAAACAGAAGGAACCTTGTAGGTATGAGGGTTATGTTATAGCTATGAGTAACATGATACAAGCTAAACCATCCTCATTTTAAGAAGTAATCAATGAACAAGCTTGGAAGGATGCAATGGCCGAAGACTATGAATCAATCATGAAAAAATGATGTGTGGTATGTTGTACCGAGACCGCATGGGAAGTATATTGTGACTTTGGAATGGTTCTTCAAAATCAAGCATGGAATAAATGCTAGAATCGAAAATGATAAAGCGAGGTTTGTAGTCTCGTGGTTTCTCTCGAAAGGGGGAGAATATTATGATGATATATGTTCTCTTATATCTCATTATACAACTATAAACTCAATAGTTTCCCTTCGTCGCTAGTAAAGGATGGAAACTTCACGAGATGGATGTAAATAATGACTTCCTCCATGGTATTTTACAGATCTAATTCTTTGTGGAACAACCATAGTGATTTTAAGTGTAATATCACACAAATCATGTGTGCAGAGTTGATGAAAGCACCGTAGCGTGATAGAAGTAAGCTCTCTGAGTTGGGTATGCTCAAATTGACAGCCTATCTAATGAAACCCGGGTTCCACTAGAAGCATTTTTTATCCTAACCTCTATTTTAAGGTTTTTCATGGTATCATTTTTATTCTAGTTCTATATGTTGAAGATTTATTATTAACGGGAAGTGAACCATTGATTATCTAATGTAAGAGGAAGCTAGCCTCTAAATTTGGAATGAAAAACCTTGGTCTTATGCATTAATTTTTGGGCCTTGAGTTATGGAAAAGGCTTGGCAAGATATTTCTTTCACGGGGAAATTATGTGGTAAAGTTGATGGAACGGTTTGGTATGACTAATTGAAAATCCATTTTCACTCCAATGGAAATGAACTTCAAGAATTTGTGTGGTAAAACAACTCAACTCGATCTAGTGAATCCATCCAGAGTATAACAATTGATTGTGGCTCTCATGTTCCTTGTTAACTCCTTCCCATATATAGGTTATTAATTAAACATTGATTCGGTTCATGATCGACCCCCTTCATGTTAATTTGATAGCATCCAAGCGCATATTAATATACTTACGGATATCAATCACATTTGGTTTGAGATACTCTAGCTCGGATATCCAACTTCATGATTTAATGATGTTGATTGGGTAGGTAACGTCGTCGATAGAAAGAGTGCATATGAGTTTTGTTTTATCCTTGGTTCTACAATGATATCCTAGATGAGCAGGGGAAAAACAAAATTCAGTAGCACAAAGCACCATAGAAGAAAAGTACGTTGCTGCCGACACAACAAGTCTGTGAAGTTGTGTGGTTATGAAATATATTTTTCGAGCTCCTTGGTCAAGTGTTTTATACTACAATGATTTATTGTGATAATAGGAGCACGATTTTTTGGCAGAGAATATTGTGTTTGATGACAAGCCCAAACATATGAAGATTCAATATCACTTCATTTGTGACATGGTGTAGAAAGGATTTGTTAAAATCCAACACATTACAATAGATGATCAAAATCCATATATTCTTACCAAGGAATTAGAAAAAGAGAAGCTCTTATTTTTCGGGCAGAACAACTCTGGACTAATGGACGTAGCCCCTCCCGATAAGGGTTAGTGTTTATAGAGAATATCGAGAGATCTATTTATATCCTTCTTACGCTCTCGGGGTGAGGAATTGAGGTCAAGGGCTCCCCGGGGTTGATGGAAATCTAGACAATAGGGTGGAAGATGTTTCTACCCTATTTTTTCACTTGTGGGATGTGTGTGATCCTTGTTCGTTTTTTACATGTCAAGTATCTCCACCATCGTTTGTTGTTGCAGAGTATACCTTAGTTGGCATCATACCCACAAGCAACACTTCTCGGGATTGTCCCTCCCTGTTACACAATAATTCTTCACCATGCTCATTTTTTCATCCCCGATCCCGAAATTCCCCATGACGGATCCCTGTGCAATGTTTCCACCATGAAGAAATATGTTAGGACATACCCTCGAATGTTAAAAAATAATTTCCTTGGAATATTATCGAAGAAACTTGGTCAAACTCCTACTTTCCTAGGTCAAGTGTGTTTCCTAGCATCATGCTCGCGGTGATGTCATATTGATAGTTATGTATTAGCACGAACGAAACCCTTGTTTCATGGAAAACCACACCGATCCCTTTCCGGAAGTGTTTCTGAAATGGAGGAGAAGCCTCGCCCTTTATAAGTTTTAGGGTAGTGAGTTGGTTGTTAAACGGTGGTGATAGAGTTGATATCTTTGATTTTATAGCTTTTATCTCATCCATGGGGGTTTTATCCCTTATATAGTGGAACTTCCTCCTCCTTTTATGGGCTCCCAACCTCTTGTCCCTTCCCTATAAATTCATGCCCCTCCTTCCAATAATGTTAGTTTGATTGGTCATTGTTGGGCTAGTCTAAACTCTCGTTCCCTTTACATCCTCACATTGTGATAATGCCTCGAGTGTTTGGGAGAAGGAATGCTTTAGAGCTTTGGTGAAGGAATCAAATTTTCACCAAGGGAGGCCTCCAACATTAAGGCCTGGTTGTAAGATCTTCCTTTTATATTTATAAATAAAACCTCTAATTTTTTTCTTTCTATATTTGTCTAATTTTATATGCAAATATTCTCGGGTACTCCTTGATGTGCTAGATAGTTAATGATTATGATTATTATGTCTTGGATTACATTTGATATTTCCTCTTGATCATCCACAGGTTATTTGTGTGCCATCGGTAGTAGGGAGCGAGCCTAAAAGGATCATGGATCAAGGTCATCATCAATGAATTTAAATGTAGCATTGGGAAAAGGCATGTCTATCTATTTTCTTGTCGCATTGTGAATGTTAATTAAGAGAGCTTTCCAATAGAAATTATGTCACATTTCTAGACCCACTCTAGGGCTACGTGAGATTGTGTTTGTTCATAGAGGTGATTTATCTTGAAAAAAGAATTGGCGACTCCGCTAGGGAGCTTAGCCTCTTAGCCTCTTAGCCTTCCTTCGGTGGAGGGATTTGGGATCGGTTTGACTCGATATCGAAATCCAAGATTTCTTAGGGCTCTCTTAATTTTTGGAGGGTTTGATAGTCATTTTACTGTGTTGGGTATGGTGTTTGTGTGAAACTCTTTTTTTATTTCTCCTTTTTTTAAGCGACCATAGTAGTTTCTTTTTTCATAGTAGCACCTGACATCACCTGTTCTATATAGTAAATCGATGTTGTTTTGTCTTTCAAAACTTTTTTTCTTATCACAAAAGCAATGATCTTAGGCCCTAGAAAAATTTATGGTTTCCCCTTTATTTTCTAGTGTGTCCCGGCCCTCCCGAAAAAATGTCTATAGAATCTCGAGTGACCTCCTTGATATGTGTTTAGCTTACTTTTTTTCCTCTAAGGGAGTATTTTTTGTTTCTTTGACTTTTTTGTAAGTTGGGATATTTTTTCACTGTTTCAAATTCCTTTTACGCCTTGTTCTCGACTTGATTCGAAGTGATTTTTTCATATGAAATGACCATCATCGCATCTTTGATATTACCTTCGATTTTGTGTCAAAAATAGGATCAAAAATTGTTTGATTCACAAGTCTAGAAGAGTGTGTCCTCCTGTCCAAATTTAATAGAAATTGAAAGTGTTTTTTTCAGTCAGGTTTGTCTTCATCATTTTTTAAAAAGAGGAGTGAAAATAATTTCATTCATGTGTTGTAAAGCGATTTTTATTTATGTTCGATTGAAAGAAAAGTGAAATGATTGTCATTTCATTTCTTAATTCATTTGTTTATTTTACTTTTGATTGCATTTAAAAGTAAAAAACAAAACAAATTTTTGCATCTTAAGTGAAAAAAGAGAAGTATTTTCATTTTTTCAATAAGTTTTATTTGTTTGGGAAAAAAGTGAATTCGATTGAAAATAATTTCATTTCTTAGCTTTGAGCTAGTTTGGGGAACATTATTGTTGTTGCATTGCTTTCACGTTTGCTTGTATATCTTCCCTAAATAGTTTAGGCTTCATCGAAATGGAATTTTTTTTTCATTTATCCCGCATCATAGGATTCAGTGACATCAAATTTGAGCCAAAACTAAAACTTAACTCAAGATCAACATCAAAATTCACTCAATTTACCTTAAATCGAATTTAGAACTAAAGAGAACATTTACTCGGTCTAGGCTAAAGACATGTTCCGATGTGGTAAAACGTAGGAGCTATCGCTAACAGCTTGCATTACAAATGCGGGGCTCATATCATGTCCCTTGTATGCAAGTATATTCATGTATGATAATTATATTTGGGGCAATCTAATCGAACATTTACACATTAGACAACACTACTAAGAATTCGACTCCCATGTATCGTCGTGTACATTTTGGGAGACACCATTATGTTGCAAGCCAACCATAGTCAACCGAGTCGGGTTCCTTGTAAATATGATACACAAAACGCAACATTTAGGGGAGATCGGATGTAGTACGTTAATTAATTGGTAATTTTTTATATCATTTATCTCCCGGGTGTATATTATAGTTCACTGAATACTTGTAAACCTTTATGCCTAGAACACCCTTTTTTATTATTTTTCATTAATTCTAAGAGTAACTTCCCATGAAAACATATTACCCAGTGGCGCTTCTACTGACTTCAATTTTTTCTTGGTAATTTTTAAAAAATTTCACCTCTTCCTTCTTTGATCTTCATTTGAAAGGTCATAATGGCTAAATAGTCGAATTCACCTCGTCCCTCCTCTAATGGATATCAAGATACTCCTTTTCGGGTCCCTCGCTTTATTTGGGCCCCTTCAAGTGCGGGGTGTTTAACTCGGGATTTTCATTAGTTTTCAACCCATTTCATCTCAAACACTACTCGACGATTCTCCTTGGACAACATCCGAAGACTATGAGCAATAGAGCCCCGAACCATTTGCATTGTATATGGTATCTCCTGAAAATATGCTCTCTCGATTCAATTGTGTTCTCACCTCAATAGGATTATAGTACTTTTAATCATCCTAGAATTCCCTTTCACACTTATTGAGTAGCATATCGCTCTACTGTCTGCCAATTATTTCCTTACGTAATGGCATCCAATGTCGATGATCTTCCATTTGTGAGCGCTCCTTAGGGAACTATTTAGGAAACCACTAGCACCTACATCATAGAAGCTATTCTTTCCGTGTTTCCCTATGAAAGTGATTTTTTTGGTTCCACACCTCATGATTAAGGCGGTGGGACTACAATACCTTTCAATCAAGTTGCATCTATGCTTCCACATGGTTATACTTCTTTGGGAAACCTTATTTCTAGAAATTTCGGTGCTACACCTTTATTCCCGGATCTCGTTTGGTCGACGGGTATTCCTCCAACTTCCATCCCATTCATTTCGAATTTGGTTACCTCATATCGACATTTTTTTTTATGTAAAGTCACTATTGGTCAAATGAATATTTCGATCTGATCCCCTGTAATATTCCTAAATTAGTCACATTAATAGGAATATTAATTTTTCCTTGTCTATTTTTTCATTTCATGATTGATGAATAAATTGTGAAGGAGGACATGTAAAACTCCACGAAAACCAAGAATAAATCAATGCATATGTGAACGAGAGACATATCTGGGCTATGTAAATAAACTCTTGCGAGCGTGAGTGGGGTTTAAATCACAAGACTCGGGTAAACTTTGACCAAGTCAACAATGCAGTCTAGATGCATTGAACCTCCTTGAGGGACAATGCAGTTCTAGAAGAAGAATCTAAATGTGAAAGGAACTAAACTAATGAAGTGGTTTAGGGCTTGCCAAGACTTCTATTTTATAAAATAAGGAGGAGAGAAACAAGAGAGGGTTGTTTAAGATTATCATTTTTGAACGTATTTTCTCGCTTCATACATCCCATTTGTTGGGTCTTCTTTGTTCAAGAATCCCACCTCCTTCCTTGAGAAGCTCTTGGAGCAGACTTGTGCTATATTTTCCAGATTAGGCTTTAGGCCCAAGCTTCAACTTACACCTATAGCACTTCTCCTTTTTACGGTTGAGATGTTCTTGTGAGTTGCAAGAAGTGGAAGACACTAGATCTACTCAAATCTAGCTTAAACTAGTGGCTTTTCTCGGTGAGTGTGTCTTTTAACCTCCCTGGAAGTGTTCATTAGCTGATTATGCTTCGATAGACATATTGTCATAAGGCCAAATCATTCTCGAGGGATACAACATAGTTTCTCTCCCCTGGATCGCATTATTTCCAAAGGAGAAGTTGCAGGGTGTTTTTTCTACATTTTGGAGGAGAGATCTCCGATGCTAGGAATCTTCCCTGTCATTGTGGTGATCCATGGATTGGCCATCCAATCCAGTTTGTTTTCGTATATGATATTACGTACCATTGTATTATTTATAAATTTCTAAATCATTCTCGTAGATCTACAACCTTAGATCTCGATCTACTCTCTGTGCTCAATGTTTTGAACAAAACCCCAAAGGGAATTTATAGATCAACATTTCTTGTACACAAATCTGTATCAGATCTAGATTTTTATTTGCAGATCTTCTCTAGATCCCGAAGACTAATATACTCGCTAATTCAACCACTAAAAATAATGTTGTCATGGTTATGCGACCTTTTCTCATGGTTGTAGCACTTCATTTCTAAGGGTTTTTCCGTATTGTCTCATTATTTATCTTGTACAATGTATGGGCTGTAATGTACATCTGATTTATGAAACTCCATATCAGCCTCCTAATGTTCTTCGATGGATCAGGTAGTCCTTTGCATAGAGCTGCGGCCCTCTCTCTTTAGGGTGATTTTCAGCTAGACTAGTTTGTGGGAGATCGCTTTAACCCACCTAGTCTCGATTTGTTTTTTTCTCTCCTTTTTTATTTAGATCTTAGTTGAGATGATCTAAGGGATCCAAGAGCTGAAAACTCATTTCTACGCACAATATTCTCGAAGTGCGTTATTTCGGCGAGCTTTCGAGTTGTTCCGATTTGGAATATTACAGTGGTATCGAGAGAAAAATCTTTGGCTCAGCCTCTGGGCTTCAAGACAAAGTGCTGTAAAGCAAAGGAGAAAGGTTAGAATGATTAATAATATTATTTTACTCTCATCACTTCTCAGATCCAGTAAGAACCTCTCCAAGGAGGTTGAACAAGAAGAAGAGAGAAAGAGTAGTGAAATTCCTAGAAAGTTTCAAGAGCAGGGAAGATCTACCGTTTCAGATCTACAAGATATATACCCGAGGAAAATTTTGAATCCTCATATTATATATATGTGCGATCGTGACATATCACCCAACCTTCAACGTTTTGTCCGTGATTTCTTCATGAAGAGGAAGAAAGGAGGTGTACCCAAGAAGGAGACTCTTAAGATTGTTTGAAGGAGTATGAAGATCAATCCAAGGAGTTTAGAGACAACTTAAACTTTGAAGGGTTCTACAAGATCAAGGAGAGAAAAGGCATAAATAAGGAGCAACATGGTATGGGTAGATTATATCTATCTACCTTTGATGGATAACTTAAATTTCCAATTAGGGTTTTCGGTGGAGGAACTAAACAACTTTATGCAACAACATCAAGTTTTAGAGATTGAAGTCACAAAAGTGCAAGCACTTCATTTTGAAGCTAATTCATATGCTTGGTGGTTGTTTGAGTATTTTTTCCTTGAAGAATGAAAATACACCTACTTATGCAAGGTTTATTGCAAGATTGATAAAGAGGTTTGATGAAGCTCCATGTATAATATCTTATGTTGATACTATCAAACCACATCGGACAAATATTTTGCATGAGTTGGAAGAGTCTATGAATCCAACTTCATTCCTAAAAACCATGGAGGAAGGTGTGAGATTGTTTGATGGCTTGCCAACGGCAAGATCTCCTTTGATGAAGGTTCCTCTTCTCAAGAGGAAAGCATGGAATTTCCTCCTTCAATAGATGACCAAGATCTAAGGTCTCCTGTTGATGATGAGGCAATTTCAGTTATTGAAGAGGAGGAAGGGAAGGGAGGAGGTGGTAACATAGTCATGACAATGGCACCTCAAGTACCTCATGAAGATAAGAATGGAGCACTTGCCCCCAAGGAAATAAACCCTTGAATACTTGCAAGGAGTTCCATAAGGTCTCGCACATAGAGCTCTTAGCATAACACATGAGAAGCATGTACCATCATTGTCAAATGATGAGATATTGAAGATAGAAGGAGGAAAAGAGGAGGAAGGGCATCACAAGAAGAAGAGCATGGATCCTTATTTGTTTCAAAGCTTGGAATTACAAAGAAGAAAAAGAGGACCTATGGAATAAAGGTAGGGGAAAATCTATCTACCTACATCCACATTTTACTCTATACCTTGACACCTCTTCATAAGGAGGTATTTTGCTAGGAGCACCTCTTGATGGGAGGAAGACTAAAGTTTTCTCTCAACTATGGGTAGAATATGCATACTTTGCTAAGGAGGGAACCTTGGGAGAAGCCAGCACAACGTAGAGAATCTCTCATGGATTCGGAAGAGAGATGAGCAATTTCCGAAAGGGGCATTGCTAACTCCCACCGAGATATCCGCCCTCGGAGAGGAGAAATCGGAATTCTATGATGACATGAGCATGAGGACACATGGAAACTCGATATCCTTGGGGCAGCCCATGATTTCTTCATTCACAAAGAATATTTTTTGAACATGACAAGGGGCTGCTAACCCTCTTGTATACATGGGAAAAAACGAGGAAGTTTTGGAAGACAAAAACTTTCCGAGGGGAATTTGATTTCCATATGTTTCAGTCTTGTCTCGAGAAAGATCAGCTGCAAATGGGGCAGCAAAAGGAAGATTATGAAGCTCCAACATTTTATTTTTGACAATGATAAGGTCAAAAGAGGGAGCCTTGATATGACAGAGAGAACATTTCGAGACCTCTACAACGCTTTGTCATTCTTGGAAAGCTTGCATCCTTATTGGGAGTCCCAACAAATGATGGAATACTCCAAGGACCTTTTCACATGTGGGGTTCTTGATGGGGAAATAGTGGATGAGAGGTTCAAGGTGGTTTATGGAGTCATCTATTTCTATAATATTATTCTTTTGGTTAGTGACTCCAAGCTCAAGGAGAGACTACTAGATGCCACCTATGAGATATTGCTTTCCAAACCCACTAGTTTCATTATAGCATATCATACTCTCTTGGGTGATGTCATATGGGAAGGCTTAAAGGAAGAGGTGCACTCTCATATGAAGATTTGCATGGATTACTTGGTATATGAGGAGGAACATAGGTATTGGGAAGAGCCATCATTCACACCTCCTTACTCATTGAGTGTGAGAGGGGACTCATCCACGAGTCGCCTCACTAATGTAAAACAATTGTATAGAGAATCTTGTCTTCCTGAATATTATCTTGTATCTCCTATATGCTTATATTTTTCTAACACTCACTTGCAAAATATTGCTCAAAAGGGGGGCACTATTTATGATGGGTTTCATGGGCTACTCAATGCCATGAACTATGTTGATGCAGGGTCATTCCTTGGAGGATCTTGGAAATTTATTTTGTCATTCATGGTGTGATTCTATTACACCAAATATGATGCACATTCTCCAAGCATTCCAGAGGAATGGGGGAGAAAATAAGTTTTGGGAGAGGCACTTGTCATATCCTCTTCTATGGAAGTTAAGGATAAAACTACGTTGGTTGCACATGAGGGAACATATTCCTTCTCATTTATCATACATGGAAGCTAGCATGATTCTGATCATGATTCCCTATGATCAAAATGTTATTACTCTTGGGAACATGGTTGGAGAAGAGGCACATTGGGGGGATGTGTCCTTGGGGGAAGGGGCTTCCCAATATTTTTGCATTGTATGCTTCAATGGGAGCATAAGAAATTGTATGGCCACTATGATATATCACTTGCCTTTTTGTAGAGTAAGCCATATGTTTGTTGGGGACATGCCTCTCATATGTATTGGGGAGGATTTTTTTCTATGGATTTCCAAGATGGGAGGTGATCCACTTCATTTGGATGATAGCATGGAGATGGGAGTCTTTCATGAATCATGAAATTTCCCATGATTTTCATCACTTCTTTCTTGAGGAGGCCATGGATCAGCAAGATGGTTTCCACATAGACCCTCCTTTTCTTCATGATGAGATCCATTGGGTTTATTCGCCAAAGTCCAACTTGCACATCGAAGAGGGACCATTGGAAGACATAATTATTGCAGAGAATTCAGAACAATGGTGGAGACTATTGGATGGAGAGGCCACAAGAGAAAGAAGGGGAGATTTTGCAACACCCTTACAAATTGCTTGAGGACAAGCAACATTTGGGAGGGGGATACTATAATATTCCTAAATTAGTCTGCATCTAATAGCAATATTAATTTTTCCTTGTCTATTTTTTGCATTTCATGATTGATGAATAAATTGTAAAGGAGGACAGATTAAAACTCTTGAAAACGAAGAATAAATCAATGCCTATGTGAACAGAGACATATCTCGGGCTATGTAAATAAAATCTTGTAGGTATGAATGGGTTTAAATCACAAGTCCGGGTCAACTTTGACCAAGTCAACAACACGAGTCTAGATGCATTGAACCTCCTTGAGGGACAACGCAGTTCTAGAAGAAGACTCTAAATGTTGAAGGAGCTAAACTAATGAAGTGGTTTAGGGTTTGGCAATACTTATATCTTATAAAAAGAAGGAGGAGAGAAACAAGAGAGGTTTGTTGAAGATTATCATTTACGAAGGTATTGTCTACTCGGACATCCCTTGTTGGGTCTTCTTGTTCGGAATCCCACATCCTTCCTTGAGAATCTCTTGGAGGAGACTTGTGCTATATTTTCCACATCGGGATTTTTAGGCCGAGCCTCACTTTACACCTACAACACTTTGCTCCTATTGAGGGTTGAGCTATCCTTATGAGTTGCAAGAGTGGAAGACACTAGATCTCGCTCGAGATCTAGCTTATACTAGTGACTCTTCTTCTGACTCGTGTCTCTAAACCTCCCTGGAAGAGTTCATTAGCTGATTGTGCTTCAGATATAAATATTTGCATCAGACAAATCATTCTCATAGGCTACGAGTGTATTTTATCTCCTCGTATTACGTTATTTCCAAAGGAGAAGTTGCAGTGGTGTTTTGTCTGCATTTTTGGAGGAGAGGTCTCCCGTGTTGGGAATCTTCCTCTCATCGTGGTGATGCATTGATTGGCCATCCAATCCATGTTTGTTTCAGATCTTATCTCGCTATACCATTGTATTATTCAGAAATTTTTGAATCATTCTCGCAGATCTACAACCTTAGATCTCGGATCTACTCTCCGTGCTTCATGTTTTGCACAAAACACCAAGGGGACCGTATAGATCAGCATTTCTTGTACACGTATCCGTATTAGATCTAAATTTTTGTTTACAGATCTGCTATAGATCTTAATACTAATATATCGCTACTTCAGCCACTAAAAAATAATGTTGTCACGGTTATGCGATATTTTCTCATGGTTGTAGCACCTCATTTCTAAGGGTTTTTCCTATATTGTCTCATTATTTGTCTTGTAAAATGTATGGGTTGTAATGTACATCTGATTTGTTGTTTTACATATGATTTATAAACCTCCATATCAGCCTCCTAATGTGCTTCGATGGATCTACGTTATTTCGAAGTAGTCCTTTGCATAGAGTCGCAACCCCTCTCTTTGGGTGATTTTTCAGCTAGACTAGTTTATGGGAGGCTCGGTTTAACCCACCTAGTCTAATTTTTTTTATCTCCTTTTGGATTTAGATCTTAGATGAGCTGATATAAGGGATCCAGGGAGCCGAAAAATCATTTCTATGCACGAGTATTCTTAGAAGTCCGTTATTTCAAAGAGCTTGGTGAGATGTTCCAGATTTGGAATATTACAATCCCCTACCCGCTTCTCACTATCTACGATTACTGCGGTTCAATCATTGATTGGAAAATATAAGATTCAGATCCGTGCCTATGGGCTGTCTAATCCTTTTTATGTAGCTCCTGTTTTGGGTCGGGGAAACTAAAGTTTGGACCTATTCCTCGAACTCGGATATCCTCACATTCAATATTCGCAGTGTTCAACAACCCCTTCAAGAATCAAACATATCGTATTCTTATGTTCAACAACCTAATATCCCTTATGTTTAACGATCGAATGTAAAATATTAGTATGTTCCTTGACCAAACACTTCTTAGGAGTATGTCCAACAGCCCCATCTTTCCGTGATTGTTGTTGTGGGTAACCCTAAGTTTTGTTATTACAACCAAACTAGTCTAAATACCCTTCTAGGTCAATCTGTCCTCTTCCAAATCAGCCTAGTACTCAATACCATACATTTTCTCAAGGTTAGTACTAGCAACCCGTGTCCAGGGCCTTAGCCTAGTGCTCAATATTAGCAGATTCCTCGACACTAGTATCCCCAATCGAGACCTCGACTAGACCCTACATTCAACAATGACCACATGCTAGACCTTATGGTCATCGGGGACCATATACTAGATGTCATGTTCAAGCAAAGACCTCACCCTAGACTATACATATAGCAATGTACGCAACCTCAAATTCCCATAGGGGTCTTATCAAAAACCCCAACAAGGTCCCTATGTTTAGTAATACCCGCAATAAGGTCCTTACTAGCAATGGGGGGAAGTATGCGTATCCAAGATAGAATCCACCCTATTGGAGGTAGAATCTGTATCAACCGTGATTGGAACACGTAAACCTTTTCTCCTCATCATCTCGCCCTTCCCATTCATGGATACATTGGAATTTTTTGGATGTATCAAAGTTTATGAATGACCCCATCCAACATCACTTGCATTGGCTGCAAATTCCAACTAAAATCTCAGGATATTGTCGAAAATTTTAAGGCAAATCTAGGGAGGATCCCCAAACCCATGTTATGACATGTCACTTGTGGTTCTCTTCTAATAATTTGATTGATGATTCTATTTTTTCTTCATCTTTTCTAGCATAATTTGACTCGGTAGTGTGGCCAAGGTGTATATTGAACTCCCTCGAGGAATTTTTTTTCGATTTTAATTCCTTGGATATGGATTTCCTTACTCACTTCTAGTTACGTGTCCGGTATGAAACCCACACCCACGTTCTAACCTCATTTAAGGATTCAACTTCTACTCAAATTTCAAATCACATTCACGAATGGCGAGGTCGCCATTGCCTCATAAAATTTGAGATCCTTGATCGGCTATTGAATTAATGGTTTACGAAATCATTCATTCCCAATATTTCTAGATATCTTTCCATGGGTGTATTTCTCACGGAAAAAGGAAGTCATTGCCAGAGATCAATACCTAGATTTGTTTTATTCCTAATATGTGAGTCTATAATAGATATCGCTTGACGTGTAGCGACCTTCAACAGATCCCACATCATCTTAGTCTCTCGTTATGCCTCTAATGGATGGTGTTAACAAGACAGATGGATCATACCGATAGTAGTGCACCTAAAACCTCTTCCAAGTGTAAATCCACTATCGCCACTCGCACCCTCCACTCCTCCCCGGGTAACCGAAGAATCCTAGTAAAACCTCGAAGGTAAATTCTATTTAATCTACCGGAGCGAGATAAATCCTCGAAAGGTAGGAAAAAAGGGTAAAGGAAAGTCCAAATCTGATAACCCTAAAAATTATTTGAGTAAGTCATTTGCTGATGATTCTTCAACACGTAAGCCTAAATATCCATGTTTGATATATGATGATGATCATTACACCAAGTATTTTCCTTGGCGTGCCAAATTTTCTCATCCTCTCGAAAGGGTGTACCTCGGACTCCATTTGTTTTGAAAGAACTTTTCCCTTCTCAGCAGACATAAATGGTAAATCGAACTCAATCGTCTAGAAACTCTCAGGTTTTCATGGTTGGAATAGAAAATATCGCCATTAATACGAGATTAAAAGACTACCCCAATACATACAAATATCCTCTGGAATCGAAAGTTACAGATCACCCTTCCTCTTCCATGCCCCCTACCTCTGGTCCTCTCCAAATTAAGAGACCCAATAGTGACTCCATCATTTGAAAACCCCCAAAAAAATTTCTTCAGAATTTTTCCTATAATACGAATGTGAGAGTTGCACAACACTATAATATTGTCGAGTATATAGCTCAAATGTATTTGAAGATGTTGGGCTTTGGAGTTCCTTCATTCGTTTCCATCAAAACAAAAGGCACTACTCTTTGGTATTGGAGATATTGATCTCATAGACTCTAATATTATCACTTTCGATCTCAATAATTTCATTCCTCACATCTCATCTTAGGTGCCTTTTCTGATTCAAGTTACCATCATGGGAAATAATATTCATCGGACTGTTGTTGATGAAGGCACTTTTACCTGCATCATGTTTGGTGCATATTGGAAAGCCATCGTCTCTCCCACGTTGAGTCATTCCCTGAATACCTTGGATTCTTTTGATGGTATAGGTTCTTGTATGTATGGTATTATCAAAGAGTTTCTAACATTTAAGATCTCGAATATCTAGAAAAAGGTCAAAAGTTAAGTTTGAGACTATGAAAGCATAGTTGACATAGAAAAAGAAAAGCGCCCTTCATCTTGAAGGGAGAGACCTTACGATAAAAATTGTCATGAAAAAAGTTACTAGTCATTGGTGAATGAAGAAAATGGGAGAGAGGAAGGAAATTTGAATAGTGATATTTAGTGGGATAGAAAGACTAAACCTACATAGAATAAATGATTTTTTACCCCATATTTAGGAGTAAATTTCTAGGGATTTAGAAGGATATATTATGAAATAATTGATTTGGTTCCTGGCATAAAAGGTGTGTAGAGCTCAGGGGAACTCAACATTTCATTAGTTGGGAGGAGTATGGTTACTCCTACTATATTATCTAAAATATAGATAAGTAATTAATTTTTCATTCTATTTTCTATTGAGAGCTTGATTTATAATAACCTTGTATTTAATGTATAAGAATGATAGTAAATATGAAAGTGAAAAAAATTTACTTTCTAAAATGTATTTAGTTTATGTTATAACATGTCTAGAACTTGGATGTGTATAGATGCAATTTTTAAAGAAGGAGAAAATATTTTTATATACACAATAGGGCTAGTAGGGCATAGTACATGATATCATTGTAGAAGGAGTTATTTGCAAAATCCTTAAACCGTTGTAGTCCATATTTGGTAAATTCTCTTGATAAGAGTTGAGGAAGAAACCAAGTACAAGAGTCAAAATCCAACTACTTTGTATGTGAAGGATTATATTGTTCAAGTACAAGATAAAGGAAAATTGATATATACATAAATAAAAGATGAAGTAAATACATAGTAATTTTTTTGTAGAAGATAAGTGGATAGGAAATAAGTATGACAATTTTTTTTATAATGTAATAAAAAACGTAAACCATAAATGTAATCAATGAGGCAACCATGTAGAATATAAAGTTAAGGGAATATAATGTTACTATAATACCTTACGCTATAGTGCTAGTACACTATATGTGTGTGAAATATTACAAATATGTAAGAATAAATCTCGTTTGGAGAATAATGGGAATGACATAGAATAAAAAGAATTTATATTAACCATAGATTTAGAAGAAAGTAATAATAAACATTGCTTGAAATAACAAGTTTCAAGATTTATAAAAATACTCCTATATACATTGAAGAAAGAAACATATGATCAAAGTTGATGTATGTTATCGAGGAAATTTTTTCATGCTTATCTAACAACCTCGGGTTAAAATTTCATTTAATAAAGTTAATAAAGAAAAAATATGATTATAGTCAAGGGAAATTTATTCCAATCTCAATGTTGAGAAAAATATCCGGGTGGGCATCACTTGTTGTGTTTATGGCTAAGGGGAAATTTTCAAAGACAACGGAAAAGGCTTTGAAAAGGAGAAAGTGCATTTTTACATTTATTTTATTAAAATAAAGGAAATTAGGAGAAAAGGAAGGTAAAATTTCACAGGTTTCATGTGAGGAGGAAAACAATGTAAATTAATGGAAAATGAAGAAAATAGAGGCATTATTAATAAAAAAAAATCTTCGAGAATCAATTTGTAGTTTTTCTTCAATTCAGTTTTGGAATTGGTTTCATAGAAGATAAGAGCACCAAGAGGAGAAGGAAAGCATGCAATCAAAGAAAGGGAAAGGAACGACAAGGAAAGTAAAGGAAAGCAAGGATCAAGGAAGGAAAATTTGGATAAAGTAGATTTAGCAAGCATACTTTCCAGTAAATAGTTCCATGTATGAGTTCGTAGCTAGTTCTAACATGCATGGTATGTGCATGTTGGGATTTGTTTCATTTTTTTTCATTCAGATGCATTTTTATGGGTTTCGATAGTGGATTTTAGCCTTGACTTTTAACTTTTGGATAGCCATTGTGTCATGGGATTCTTTTTCAGTTTGAGCTTTGGATTACTACAATATTTTGGATTGGGGTGAGGTGGCATATACAAAATTTGGATCAAGGTGAGGTTTTGGGTGGAGATGGTTTTCTCTAGGAAGCCCTCAACAAGTTGGCAGAGACAAGAAAATTCTTGAAGGGATGGTAAAGAAATTCTGAGGCATCCGAGCTCGGTTTGGATTTGTGATCTCGAGAGTGGTTTACATGAAATCACACTATGGTGATGGTGGAGGATGTTTAACCTATGGATTCCCTTGGATTGGATTTGTTTATCCCATGAGATAACACATTCATGCTTTTAATATGGCATGAAATTTATTGGATGAAATAAATATTTTTTTTAGCCCAATCTATGATCAGGTGGTTCATGGAAGTCTCAGACCTAGGTGGCTTTTTGCTATGTTTTATAAGAGATATCTTTCTCTTTCCTTTGGTGAGTAAATGTACTTGTTATTATTTGGATGTAATGCTTTTTCTATCATTATTATTTATCTGGTTATTGTTGGTTATAAGCATGGTGATATGAGAGATTATAGTCAGGGATCTCTTCATGTATTTACTTGTAATTGAACGAATAATGAATGCAATACCTAAGTGGTGTTATGAAAAATATTGTGAGAAGTCATTGGTCCTTCTTGTTAAACCTTAGATAAATTTTCAGATATGTATTCATGACCTTGAGGTTGCTTGTTTACCAGGTATTTCATGAAATGTTAGCCTTGATTGGGAGAGGTTAGGTCATGTCTTGGTTCAATTTTTGGTTTATAATTTTTTTATAAGCAATTTATCATTTATGAAAATTTCACTGGGTTTCTGGTAGAGGCATGAGTCCTAACCCTAAAAAATTAACTTGGAATTCAGGGTTTTTGGCACATAACCGACAGGAAAAGTTCACAATCGCTAGAAAGAAGGCCTATGGGAGTTCCTATATGAATATATTTTCTTGCATGCCTTTTCAAGGGAGAAATAGAGGCTCTAGTTTAGTGAAAAAGAGAGTTATTGCAGGGGTTGGACACTTGGAGGGGTTGGGACGCTCCTGGATGTCTTGTAGCACCAGAGGGAAGTGAGTATGGTATTAACTTATTTAATCCATATCTTTAATTTCTTGTAGGATTTTGAGTATTATGATATTCAATCTTAGCTCATGTCTACCCCTCGGTAAACCAGTGAAAGTGGGTAAATTTGGGAGGAGGTGTTAGAGGGTGATATCAGAGCGAGTTGTGCTCGCTTTGGGTAAATTTTGACGTGTCAAGGTTATCTTTGGCATGCATGATGTTTTATGTTGTTATGTTATTATTTGGATATGATTATGGTTATACATGTATATGCTATTGTGGAATGATCTTGTGGATGAGATAAGCCTCTCATAAACATCAATGAGGAATGGATTTGATTTTTGTATATATATTTTTTATCTGACATCATACACTTGAAATAAGAGGGGAATCAAATGTGACTATAAATATGGAAGACTATAGTTTGCATGACTCTCCCTATATATTACTTGGTCTGAAATGAGAAGAAAGTTCTCCTAGTATAGCAGATACATTGAGGAGTTTGAGGGAAAAGGTAAAAAGTTCCAAAGCGGAAAATGAGAGGTTGGTTGAGGCTCAGGAAATAATTCTAAGGGCTTAGGAGAAGTAGATATATATTAATGCAATGATTATTCAAAGATTTTTATAATTGCAAAAACAATGACAGACGAAGGTCAATCAAGATAAAGAGGAGAAAAGTAATGGATCCTATGGTAGTAGATCTCGGTCTAGATAGAGGATCGATATAGGGGCCATAGTTGGAGGTGGAATATAATTGGATATGCATGATAGGAGGATTGGTATGTATGAGCATCATTCTGATTCCTAATCTAGGAGACATCATCACAATCATCATCGTCATCATCTTTATAGGAGGAGGGAGTATTTTCTTGAGGATTTTAAGAAATTTAAGCCTCCTACATTCGATGGAGAGATGAAGAATTCAAAATATGTAGAGGCATGGTTACTTGGGATGAAGAAATTCCTCAGATTGTATATCTATTAAGAGAACATGAAAGCCATAATAGCCACCTTCAGTCTTAATGGGAAAGAAAATATTTGGTGGGAAGATGTGAAGAATGGCACGAGAATTCGAGAGGAAGACTTGATTTGGGATGATTTTGAGATACTCTTCAAGAAGAAGTACTTATCAGAGAGGTACTATGATGAAATAACTAAGGATTTTTATGAGATTATTATCATATCTATGACAGGTGAGGAGTATGTTACTAAATTCTTGGAGTTGTAGAGGTGTGTTCCTTATCTCAACGATGGGAAGGCTAAGATTCAAAGATTCATCGATGGATTTATAGAAGAATATAGATACTAGATTTATTTGTATGAGCCTATATAGTTGGAAGAGGGAATTAAAAAGTTGAAGAATATTTATGGGCATTCAAAGTGAAAATATGAGCTTAAGTGTGATTTGAACGGAAATGATAAAATTGAAGGGAAGTGGCCACCAAAGTGGGGAATATCTCAAGATGCAAGAGATAAATAAAATGTGGTTCCTTATAAGAGGTTCAATGCATTTGAGAATTGAAATGGGTTGCAACTTGGAGAGTAGAAAACTAGAGGTGATGGTAGAGGACTGTTGTAGTGCTAGATATGTGGCAAAGATCATTGCAAGAAATATTTTCTATTGTAACAGGGAAGTAAGACTCATCTCTGTTGTTCTCATGAGGTACAAACAATTTTGTATGTTGGTTATAGCATTCCTAAAATTTATGTAGTTATGGAAAACAAGCAGGCAAATCATGAGGCATCCATTATTGAGATGCAAGTTAAGCTCTAGGGTCGAGTCATTTATATTGTGATTGATTCTAGATTTTTAATTATAGATATGTTAATCCTGATCTGGTGGTTAAGCGTGGCTTGATAAAATAAGTGCATGCAGAGTCTTCATTGGTGGAGTTAGCTACACACACTAAGAAGAGACTTCATCATTGTATAAGAGCTTATGTATTTGAATTGAATAGAATGCCTATAGTGGTACATTTCAATGTACTGCCATTGGGATCATATACTATGATTTTTCATATTGATTAGGTACATATTCACAGAACCAAAGTATATTTCTATGACAAGGATATTAAGTGCTTGGATGATAATTGGGAAAAGAGAATCTTGCAGGGAAATAAGAAGCCTACATCAGTGAGTATGGTCACAACTATGCAGTCTAGGTGCAGTTGTTGGAATGGGTGTGTAAGGTTTGTGGTGCATATTTCTAGCGATAAGGGTAAGGATATCGAGGATGCAAAAATATTAAAGAGGTATCAAGTCTTACACTAGTCTTAGGACGTATTTTCCACAAAGTTTCTATAGCTTCCCCCTCATAGAGAAGTGGACTTTTCTATTAATATGTTACCAGGGTCAACACCACCATCAAAAGCACCTTATCGAATGAACACTCCCTGGCTAGTAGAGTTAGTGGGAATTATTGATAAGGGATACATTAGGCGAAGTTTATTTCCTTGGGGTACACGAGTTTTGTTCGTGAAGAAGAAGGATGGTACTCGTAGAGCATCCATTGATTAGAGGAAGCTGAATAAGGTGATGATAAATAACAATTATACATTGTTGAGTATTTATGACATGTTTAATGATTTGAGGGTAAAAATAGTGTTCTCGAAGACTGACTTGAGATTAGGATACCATTTGGAATGAATTAAATAGTAGGACATATACAAGGCATATTTTAGGACCGGATATGGGCATTATGATTTTTTTGTAAATCCTTTTGGTTTGAATAACTCCCCAACTAATTTTATGTGCTTGTTGCATAGTGTTTTGTGTCGTTATTTGGGAAAGTTTGTTATTGTATTCATTGATGACATCCTGATATATTCAAAGAATGACGAAGAGCATGCTAAGAAGTTACCTATAGTATTCAGATTGCTAAGAGAGCATCAGTTTTATGCAAATATTAAGTAGTGCAATTTATTTCATACATAGGTAAATTACTTGGGACATGTCATTTCCAAGGAAGGCATACAAGTAGATGCAGAAAAGATAAAATTCATCATGGAATGGGAAGCTCCTAGAAATGTGGATGAAGTCAGATCATTCATGGGACTAGTGGGTTACTAAATGAGGTTCATTGGGAATTTATCATGCTTTGTCTATCCTGTTACATCATTGCAGAGGAAATGTAATAATTTTGAATGGACAGAGGAATGTGCAACCAATTTTGAACAATTGAAGACATTGTTGGAAAATTCTCTAGTGTTAAAGATTGCATATCTATATAAAGAGTTCATGGTGTGCACAAATTCTTGTAATAGAGGGCTTGGTGGATTCCTTCTGCAGGAAGGATAAGTATTATGCTATGAGTCCAGGAAATGGAATGACCACAAGCAGAACTACGAGACTCATGATTGTGAGTTGGGATTTATTATCCATACATTGAAGACGTGGAGACATTATCTTCTTAGTAGGAGGTTTGTATTAGTGAGCGATCACAGTAGGTTGAGATATCTATTTGACCAACCAAATCTGAATGCTAGATAAGATATATGGTTGGTTACCTTTAGCGAGTTTGACTTCAAGATCAGATACATTAGGGGTAAGAATAAAATAGTTGCAGACACTCTCGGCAAGAAAGTGTAGTTGAACCATGCTATTGCAGTGAGCTCATATGACACAAATATATAGGATCGGATCTGACAGGTTAGAAAATATGATGACATGTACATGGAGCTTACGCACACATTACAACATCATGGTACAGATGATCCAGATTTGGATTATCATCTTACAAGAGATGGCTTGGTGAGATTCAAAGAAAATATCTTTGTGTCAGACGAAAGTGAGCTCAAGAAGTTTATATTGATGGATTTTGATGAAAATCAGTACTCAGGTCATCCAGGACATCAGAAGACATTAACAACGGTGAAGAAATTATACTATTGGATGAATATGGAGGAGGAAGTGGGAGAATTTGTGGCTAGATGTTTGGATTTTCAGCAAGTGGAAACAAAGCGTAAGCATCCAAGCAGGTTGGTTCAACCTATTTTGATTCCATAGTGGAAGTGGAAAGCCATTTCCATGGACTTTGTTATAGGTCTTCCAAGGACATCTAGGTAGAATGATTATATCATGGTTGTCGTTGACAAGTTAAGTGAGGCAGGTCACTTAATTATAGTAAAGACTACTTATTCAGATACTGAGGTAGCACAAGTCCTCATCCGGGAGATCATGATATTGTGTGGTGTTTCAAAGAAGATTGTGTCGGACAAGGATGCCAAGTTGACTTCCAAGTTTTGGAAGGAATATTTTGCAAGTTTGGTGAAAAAGTTGGCCTTCAATACATCTTATCTTCTTCAGAAAGATGGATAGACAAAGAGAGTCCACATAATTTTGGATGATATGTTGAGGATTTATGTCATGCATCAACAAAGGAGACGGGAGGAGTATATTACATTGGTTAAGTTTTCTTACAACAATGGTTATTTGGATTCACTAAGGATAAGTCTGTTTTAAGCACTCTACTGGAATATTTGTAACACTCCCATAAGCTCGAGTGATCTAGTGAAAAAGGTACTTATTGGACCAAGCATGTTGGAAAACACGGAACAAAAAATGCAGGTTTTGAAGAAAAATCTAAAGGGAATATAGGATAGGCAGAAGATTTATGCAGACCAACATAGGGGATTTAAGGAATTTCACATTGGGGAGCATGTATATTTCTGTATCAAGCCCGAGAAGAGATCCTTATGTATTTGATCATGTGCCAAGTTGGCAACACAATATTGTGGGCCTTTTGAGATCCTTGAGAAGATTGGACTAGTGACATGCAAAATTGTACTTCCTCCATCAGTCAAAGTCTATTATGTTTTCCATGTTTCATTTCTTCAAATATATGTAAAGGATTTTGATCATGTTTTTAATTGGTCTCTCTGCAGGTGGAACCAAAAGGATAATTCCACCTGGACCCTCAGTGCATATTATAGCAAAAACAAATAATGCTCGGGAACCGAGAAATTGAGAATGTTAAAGTGAAGTGAAAGAATTTTGGGCCAGATGAAGCTACATGGGAGATGGTCAATTAGATGTGAGCTATGTATCCTTCATTGTTTTCCAGTGTAGGAAAATGCGATTCAATATTTATAAATATTTATATATAGTTTCTAATGTAAATACTGCAATGCTATAAATCTACAATAAGTGGTATGGTTGTAACGTTGTCATGGTTTTCATGATTATTATCATTTTAACCATGATGTTATTATAAATACTTCAAGGAGATCATTTATAAAGCTATAAATGAACTATATTTTTTCTTTTCAGTGGTTTTTCTAGTTGTAGGTGTCACATAACATTGAGGACAGTGTTCCCCTAAGGGGGATGGGTCTGTAACAACCATGGGTTAAAATTTCATGTCATAAAAGTTAATAGAGGAAAAATAAGAACACGGTCAATGGAGTCTTATTACAAACTAAATGTTGGGAAAAATATCCCATTAGGCATCACTTTTTGTGTTTATGGCTAAGGGGAAATTGGCAAAGACAATGGCAAAGGATTTGAAAAGGAAAGAATACATTTTGACATTTATTTTATGAGAATTAAGGAAATTAGGAGAGAAGGAAGGTAAAAGGTCACAATTTTCATGTGGGGAGGAAAATGAAGAAAATAGAGGCCTGATTAATAAAAATACCTCAGAGTATCGGCTCGTATCATTTTTTTAGTCCAATTTTAGAATTGGTTTCAAATAAGAGAAGAGAACCAAGAGGATAAGGAAAGAAAGCAAGAAAAGAAAGGACAAGGAAGGACAAGGGTAGCAAAGGAAAGAAAGGAACAACCAAGAAAAAGTTGGATCACGTAGCTTTAGTAGGAATACTTAAAGGTAACAGGTTTCATGTATGATTTTCTAGATGGTTTTGAGCTGCATGGTATGTATATGTTGGTATTTAGTTATTTTGCAGTCATTGGCATGAATTTTGTCAGATTTCAATAGTGGATTTTAGCCTTTGCTTTCCATTTATGGATAGCCATGTTGAGATGGGATTCTTTCTCTATTTAAGCTTTCGATTGTCAAAATATTTTTTGTCCAGGCGAAGTGGTCTCTAGAAAATAGTAAGGGTTGGAGGTGGAGATGGCTCTTTCTGGGAAGCCCTCGATAGGTGGTTGGAGACAGGAAAATTCCTCAATGAATGGTGAATGAATTCTGAGGCATCCAAGATCATTTTGGTTTCGTTATCTAGACAGCGGTTTAGGTGATATCATGGTATGGTGAGGGTGGAGGTGGTTTAACCTCTAGATTCCCTTGTTTCTTTTATATTGATTTATCCCATGAGGGCTCACATTCGTGCATGGAATTTGGCACCCGGGTGGTTGGATGAAAGAAATAATTGGCTCAGCCCAATCTATGGTTGGGTCATTCATGAAAGTCCCATACCTGGTTGGATTTTTACCATGATTAATAATTGTTAAGTTTCTCTTTATTTTGATGAGTAAATGTACTTGCTATTATATGTATTTAATGGCTATTCTATCATTATTATCTATATAGCGATATGTTGGCTATAAACATGGTGGATATCTTCATGTTCTTAGTTGTAATGGAATGATTAATGAATGCAATACCTAATAGGTGTCATGAAAACTATTGTGAGAAAGTATTTATCCTTCTTTTTAAACCTGAGATAAGTTTTCATATCATTATGTTCAGTTATGAATTCATGAGCTGTATGTTGCATGCTTATCAAGTGTTTGAGGTAATTTCATTCTTGGTTGTGAGAGGTGAGGTAAAGCCTAGGTTTATTTTTTGGTTTATAAGCTTTGGTTTTATGTCATTTATTTCTGGAAATTTCACTAAGTTCTGGGAAAATACCTGAGTCCTAGTATTGAAAAAGTGGCTTAGAATTCTAGGTCACACCCATAGAATTGATTGGAAAAGTCCACATTCACTGGAAGGTAGGCATATGGGAGTGACTGAAGGGCTATATTCACTTGCATGGCTTCGCAAGGGTGCGAATGAGGATCTAGTTCAGTGAAAAAGAGAATTATCTCATGGGTTCGACACCAAGAGGGGTTGGGTTCCTCCTTGATGTCCTGTAGTGCCTGAGTGAAGTCAGTAAGGTCTTAAGTTTCAACATCATTTCGTTAAGTTCATGTAGGACATTGAGTCTTATCATAGTGACTCACAACTCATGTTTACCCTGGGTAAACCAGTGAACGTGGGTAAATGTGGGATGAGGAATTACAACGTGAATACCCAAAGTTCTCTTGGAATCAAAATCATTGTTATTATTATGTTACTTAACAAAATATGTTAACAATATAGGTTTCTATGGCAATATAGTGGAAATGGAGGCTCAAGGATTAAATAAAAAATTACAAAGAAAGATAATAACCCAATGTCACATATAATATCAATGTAAAAGATATGCCCAATGTCACATAAATTTTGTAGGTAAGTGATAAGGAAATTACACAATGAGGGGTAGAAAATCCTATTTTCTAAATCCATACTTTGAAAGCCAAAAGCTTGAAGAAAAAGGAAATTTGGGCATCTCCGTTCTAATTTGTAAGTAAACCCCTAATAAATTATATATAACCCTCCAAATAAGAAAAACGGAAAGGGTAAAATACCCTATGCACTTGGGAATCTCTTAGTTGTAATATAAGGTCAAAGAATGAAAATCAGCCAAGTTCTGACGTGTAGAAAATGTAGGTAAGACCATGTTAGATATTTGGGGAAATAGACCAATATGAAAAAATAAAATATTATCTATACAAATGAGAAGAAAGAAGCTCTAATGTAAAGCTGCATGGGTATTAAACCCTTCACTGTGCTTAACCCTAACAGATGTGCATGAAGAAGAAATGGAATAATGAGAACCTATATAAAAATACGAAGAAAAATCCTTTAAAAGAAAAGAAAATCCGGGATTCAGTAAGAAGGCCATGCAGTATAATTACCAACTCAAATTTTCGAGGAAAGCCAATCAGAAAGGAAATGTTTTAGACTTTTCTAGTTCTATTCAATGTAAAATCTCCCTGTGGGATCCTATGACATGATTGGAGAAGGATTTAAACATGAACAAACACCTGCAAAGATAAATGAGAATGAAGAAAGGTAAAAAACCCATCAAAACCTGAAGAAATAATTAGGATATTTATTTTCGTAAGGGACACCTATGTTAATGTGTTACCAGGAAGATAGTTAGAAACTCGTCAAGACTGATATAGCCCTACCTTGGGATGAAGATACAACGTGTAGACGAAGGATATATTTTCGTCACTTCCCTAGAGCCCACTCTTGCAAACGACATAGTAATTATGCATTGTCCAAACCAAAGTAATGTTAGAAAAAACAACGGAGGAGTAAGCCATTCATAAACGATAGAATAAGGTAAACCTTAGAAAAATTGCCTTAAGCAGACATGCAACAAAACTCCTCCGAGAAAGTCAACAAAAGGAAGAGGTGTAGGTGTGCAATGAAAAGAACAGGACATATCTAATTCTGTCAATGCCAAGGTAATTTTCATAGTCTGGAGATGCGAAGAAGTCACAAAAGGAAACCGTCACTAACAGCTAGACAGCCTAGCTGCCAAAACGCTGCAATTTGAATGATGTGGATGAGCGTAGTTTGCAGGGGTAGAAACCCTAACCGCCCATTGCATTACGCCCACCGTTAGATCACGAGAAAGCATCCGAACCGTGGATTCCATGCAGATCATATGGATATGCCTCGAAGAGCTAGTCACTCCTCGACGATGGAAAAAATCCAATACATGAATCTTAACCCTTACAAAAATTTGCACAGGATACCATGGTCGCAGGCTCCTGCCACCTTATAAAAAGAAAGTGTGCTCAACCTTGAAAACAAGATTTTCGCTACCAAACAAAATATACCATGGTAGGAGTGATGAACCAATACCAATGCCAAAAAGCTACTTGGAATATAGAATATGGAAACTAACATAAAAACTACTCGGTAATAGAGAGAATTATTTATAAAAGGATGAATAGCTTTTCTTTATACCCAATGTGTAATTTTAAAATAAGTGAAAGCTTAATGGATATCACCATTAAGTTTAAGTTTATATCAATGTTACCCATTCCAAATTATATATATATATATATTTCAAAATTTAAATAATGAACTATTGAAGCACATTATTTTGAATTTCACATTAAATAATGAAGTATTGAAGTATTTTTCTTAGTTTTAAAAACTAATTATAAATATTTAAAATAGTAAAATAAATTATTGAATAATTTGTTTATTAAAAATAAATATATTGTATGATTCAAGAAAACAGTTGTTTCCACATTACATTAGGTTCATTTCAATATATTACTTAAATTAAAATTTAAAAATTATTTTAAAGTTTTATTTTAATTTTATATTTTCTTATTATTATTATTATAAAATAAGGTTTTCAAAATTTTAAATTAATTATTAATAATTATTACGTAAATAATAAATCTTTAATTTTATGGAATATTTTTGAATATTTTTAGTTGTATAAAAATATAAGTTAACATTTATCTTTGTTACAATTGACAGATTATTTTTAATTAATTAAAGAAAATATCATTTCAATAAATATCATATCAACTCCATTATGGTTAGGTAATATTGAGAAACCATAGTATTTGGATCATAGCATTGTAACAAAACATATTTATAATTTAATCATGATATTGACTCATAACATAATAACAAAACTTATTTATAAATGAAAAATTTGCCTAATAAATGCCAAATATATCTTATTAGTTAAAAAATATTTATATATTAAAAATAAATTTATATATAAAATATATCTATCTTATAATATCAATAATTATATTGAAAATAATTCAAAATATATACATGTTATTCCAAAATAAAAATTTTGTTTATCAAAAACAATCTGAAACTTCCCTTGAAAATAATATTTTATTAACAAAACCATATACTATTAAATAACAATGTGAATACTTTTATCATACCATATACAATTTTTATTTTATATTATAATATTTATAAATTCGTATATTCAAAATAGACTCCAAAGAAAACCAATACACTGCAAATCTGCCCTCTGATATCCATTCTCATTTTAACTACCTTTAAGGTTTGCTCCCGATATTATTTTCTAAATCAGAACTAACGTTTTCAAGTATGTTTTGATGTAAGAACTAACGCCCTTGGAACTCCATGAAGTATCTCGAAACCCACTTCCCCTTTACCTCTCGTAATACTGGCACATCTTCTTTTTCAGTTACACGCAGTCTATTGAATAATCTTCCATATATTCAAATACATTAAATGAAAACAAAGTAGTATATGGTATGCACAAAATAACTCAATCAAAAAGAGAATATGAATATTTTACTTGGAAAACCCCAAAAATAACTGCGTTAATAACTCAAGTACGTGGTTTTGAAAATAACACAATTCTAAATATTTTACAGCGACTGCCTTCCACTCTTTATTTCAAATTGCAAAAGGTATAATCCAATGCGTAATACAAATCTAGTTTTATACAACTTTGGCAGTAACAATGAGTCATTTTACCATTCCTTCTCAGGCCAATTAAAAAGATCTGGTAACTAATGAGGATCTCTATCCTATTCCTTCTCCTGGTACAGTTTATTCCACAGACAATGTTCCGGCAAGTATTACTATTTACGATTTTGTGAAAGACATATAGATTAGCTAGTGTAGAAAGAAAAAAGGTATTTAAAACTGAAACCACTGAAATGTACATGATGAAAAAAAAAGAAAAACACAAATCTAGGTCGTATGTAGGTACTTATATCATTCATTATTATTATTATCCAATTTTAAGGTCATGGCCAAGCCAGACACGAAATTGGTGTATGAGATCCCTTGTTTGTGGGACAAAGTAACCACCTCAGTGCAGCCATTTGATTACTAAGTCTACAAAGGCATACATACTCTACCCCCCTCTAGTTTTGAGCATGTGACCTCTTAGGAGGAAACACATGCTCTCTGTCTCGTTTTGAGCATGTGACCTCTTAGAAGAAAACAAATGATCTTAACCATTAGGCCCACTCAAGTTGCATACATATCTATATATTGATACAACAAAAATAGGATATGATATTTACACACATCTTTTTCATCGTGTAGCAATTCCATTGATATGTAGGTTATTGAGCCGACATAAATATTCTATAATCAAGTATGATGTGTAAGGGTGTCCATTATACACCCCAATATCATGATTAAGGGTATCATTTAGTAAATAACATAAAGAAAATTTACATAACTCTATAAATAAGCAATTAAAAATGGCTAAGTGCAAACTTTTCTTTTGGAGTGTAAAATTTGAGGAAATATTTTCACCTCAATGGATTTGATCCCTCTTAGGCTCATGATAGATTTAGAGTTAGATAAATCTGAAATAGTTAGTACATGAAAATAAAAACAATAAAAAAATATTTTATTTTCACTTCGATAATAACATCATATACTCTCACGCACCATACATTGTGCTTCTTCGATCTGTCTCACTAACATCCCAATCTGAATTTGTATATCCCATAAGTTAGATTTCATTACCAATAATGATGTATAGTTCCTTGCAAATATCTTAAGATATGCTTGAATATAATCCAATGATCATGTTTTGGCTCCTTTTGAAATTTACTAAGGACATTCAATGCAAAACAAATGTCAGCTCTTGCATATACTCTCTGCTTGTGTATGACTTTTTCTGGAAAATGCTTTGTGGGATGGAGGTAATACATTTATTGTGCAAGTCACTATGATTGCAAGTATTTTGACTTTTTCTAATATATTTTGACATATAATTTGTAACATACGCCAATAAACTCTCATGGAAATGCAAGGAGTTAAATTGTTTTATACGACTTACCCACGGGTAACTATCCAAATCACTATTAAATATTTCTTACCAATCATTAGATAGATTGTTTACCAATTGATAGTGTAACTTTAGTATAAGAATAGTAAGTTGCTTAACCATTAACAGTCTCTATTGTAGTACATTAACATAAAACTGTATGATGTAACCTTGCATTCATTTTATTATTCATGTAGTCATCACATACTTGAAATTATGAACATGAGAACAAGAAAGGAGTCAACATCATGAATTTTACACAACAATCACATCGTTGAACACCAATATACCCTGAAAATATTGTAGGGTGAAAACGAACAAACGTTTAATTTTATTATTAAATGCTCATGAGGTTTTTCAGCCCTCACTCAATGGCTTATAAGGGAGACCATCCGTTAACCATCGTTATAAATCTTACAAGGAAATATAAAAATATCCAGCTTAAAATCATTACAATAATTACGATAGAATTTACCCACTAATATTTATATCTTCATATCTTGGTGGCATGGATATACCTACAATGGACCATTGTACATTGGATCATCCTGCAGCTCACACTTACGTTCATGAACCATAATAATTTACTTGCCACCATGTTAATCATAATATTTCCTTTGGTACATGTTAACATCATTTCCTGCTAATGTTTTCTTCGACATACATTGATGTCAAGATTCATAAATTACTACTCAATACATTCATGAATATATACTTACTAATGCTTCTTCATCTATTCATGTATAGTCATGACATGTAAGCATAATATCATGACATGATTACTTTAACAACATTGTGCATGTGCTAGTTATAATCAATCACATTTACTAACATTTCCCACAGATAAGCACACATTCCTGCAAGAGAATAGCTACATCTGCCAATAATTTCTTTAGAAGAAACTCATACATCAGTTACGATCTTCGTGCATGTGATATACATAATTTTAAACCAAATAACTAATCCTTAAGCTATTACTTTTGGTTCACATAAATAAATCTAACGCAATAAATGTTATTCTTATGCATACAAATTGCATACAGTTTCCAAAAGAATTTTCCTAATGGAATTCTTAACACCATCAAGTGTGCAAACACACGTTTCCTTTTTCCATAAAACGTAGGTAATTAAATACATGTATTCTTTTCCAAATATCATATAAACATTACCCACATATATATTCCAAGGAAGAAAACACATTAATATGGGTTTATGCATGTAATTTATCTTTTTTTCAAATCCCACATATATATTCCAAGGAAAAAAACACATTAATATGGGTTTATGCATGTAATCTATCTTCTTTTCAAAATATTATTTCCAAATGTAGGCTATCTAAACATGCTAAAATTTCCCATATACAACTATATATTATTTCCAATAAAATAATCCTAGTTTTCATTGTTTAATGCACAATAATTCATATGTTTCATTTCCAAAGAATTAACACCACTAATTTATCATTTGACATGGCTAATACCATGCTTATACACAATCAGAACATGTGTAATTTTCTTGCATGCCAACTTATATTTTCTCTTTCAATAATATTTCACATCATATTATTCTTTTTATCTTATAAATGCAAATATTATATTTCTTTTCAAGAAATATCAAATGTAGTAGTTATTTTTGTACATGCACTCAACTCATTTCCTTTGAAGTGTTATCATACTTAATAGTTAAATTTTCCTGCATGACAATAACCTATTTATTTTCATGAAGTTAAAGAATGATGGTTATTTTTAATGCATGCCAATATAATTAAACATATACTCATTTTTCAAGGAATCAAGGCTACAAGTATCATTATTACATAAAAAATACACAATGTGAATACACAAACATTCCCATAATAGCTACTATGCTAACTAACCTTTTCAATAGAAGCTAACACTATAGCTATTATCCTTACATCCAAAAGTAATATTTCTGAAAGGAATTGTCATAAAAAATATTACACTTGCATACAACTATATGTTCTTCTCCAACATATACCTTATATGCAACATGACTTTCCCAAAAGAATATTTCTCAAAATAAACTAATATTCCTTTTCAAGATATATGTATTTTTGTGTACGGTTTTCATGGAAGAACTCTTTTAAGTGTGTAGAAAAAAACATATAGTCATTTCAAGAAAATTGACACAATTAACAATTGTTTTCCTTGCATCTAATATGTTTTTATTTTATTCTGTTTTCCAAATAAAATAACCATTTATTTCTAGAAAAATAAACACTTAATCATTTCAAAGAAATGGATGCAATTAACTAAAATTTTCTTTGCATAAAATTATAAAAAAATAAACACATATCCATTCAAAAACCAATGAATAAACACATTTCCTATTTTATAATAATGATTGTTTACTTATATTTATGAAAACCAACCCTCTCCAGAGACTCGAGCTTCTCTTTTTTAAATGTTGCTGACAACCAACTCCTCTCTAGCGACTCAATCTTCTCCTTGTTAAATGCAACTCTGGAAGCCCAAAGCATTGTCCACCATTAACACTACGGTAATGGTGAGACCATTATCGACCATTAAGATACAGATCTTCTACTTCAGAAGCCTGTACCAAACCTATTTGAATATTGAGTTCTAAAATGAAAATAACCTACCCATAACTCTATCTCCAGCCAGAATATCAAGGGACATTTCCTTTAACTGCCTCTTCCGAAAATTTTGTAAGGTACGCATTGGAGAGCAGTTCAACCATTATCAATGGAATGATTCCATTTTCTATTTTTAGAGTCCCACCAATAATATACTCTGATTTAATAGGTGAATTCAAACTGGAAGGTAAACTGTTTAAAATCCCCAATGGATTCATGCCTCATGACCAATTAAGACAAATATCATTATTTTCCAATTTTATGATTTTTACGAGAATATTTTCTTTTTATGGTATTTAACTATAGGGATGTTACATAGTCTCCCCCTTAAAGTAAACACCATCCCCGGTGTCTATCATTAAATTTTACTCATTATATAGCAATCTAAACAATCCAAAAAAGGGCTTCCCCTTCACAATGAAACACTTTCATCTCCACAAATACCATTAAATGAAACAATAATGTTTTCATCCATATTCATAAGCATGCATAGCTCATAAAATATTCCATTTACATTTTTAACCACTTATCCATTATTCAAATTCATAAAATATAGAAAAATACAATACCAACTTACCATTATGTACCAATTACTATTGGAATTAATGATGGCTTTTACACAAGATATTTGAGAATGATTGAACAACCCATCAATAATCCATGGAAAGAGCTTGTAACGTATGACTAACAAATTAAATCACATTAGTCACATAGTTTCAATCAAATCAAATACTTGCAACTACCAAACATTCATGCAATATCAAGAGATGTTTTAATCATAGTAATTCCACAATTACTCAGAGAGAACCAACCCTCTAATCAATGCATAACATGCACACTATCTTAGCTCCGGCTAAAGACATCTATACAATACTTTAGAAAGTACTCAGAGAGCACCTAGCTCTGTAATCGTACCAATGGTCAATCAATGCATCATGGGAATATCCTAGCCTCTGCTAAGACATTCAAATAAATTAGTAATAAAATAAATGAATTTATACATTAATTAATTCATTTTCCGAGTGCTAAGCACCTTTCCTCTTAATATCTGTGTAAGATATTTAGAAAATCATATAAAAATTAATTATAATATAACACATAACTTATTAATTAACTTTTTCTGCTATGAGAACCACAATGGTAAACAAAATTCGCCTCCCAACCCATGGGAATTGGTTTCCACAACCAAATAGAGTAATTTTCACATAAAGATAGTTATTTGAAAAAAACCATTCCAGGTTCAGTATGGAATTCCACTGGTGAACCAGCTCAATAATTCCAAAGACCACTCAAGGTCTAGTATAAGATTCCTCTTGGCAACGTCATGCCTATTCCTCTGATAGCGTCCTATCTATGAGAAATTTTGGACCTCCTCCAACAGGCTCCAAAATCAATAGAGTTGCCTTAGGTTTTCCCCTCTTCACCATCTTGGCCAACTCTTTTCCTTTAATGGGATCATATATCTCTAGGGAGAGGAAATCCGGGAAGGTAAGTGCCATCAACCCCTCCAAATAGGCAACCACCATCAACCCAAGGCCTTCTAGCCTTTCACAATTGTTCACAATTGTCTCGCATGTTAAATTTTTCTTTCAGCATTGTTTCCCATAGTAAATTACATAATGAACTATGTACACATTATACATAAATAAAAAGAAACTTTATGTACATCATACATCATACTTGGCCCTCCACATAGGCCCAATGATATCTAGAATAACAGGGAACATGAAAAACATACATGTGTTATACATTATTATCTCCCAAATAACACAATCATTCTCATTATATCATATAATTTAATATTTACTATTTCAATTCGCATTTCAATGCTTGCGATGTTTTAATTTCATAGTTTTATTGTTTCCATTAAGCTAACCAGTTTTTCTTGTTGCCATTAAGATATCCATGATTACTCTCATTAATGACACCAATCATAAATATGCATTGTTAAAAAAATATTCACTTTGAAAATAATTTTAGTTTCATGCATACAATGTTTTCATGCATACAAAAATTTGCATTTATGTGTATATATTAATAACGACTAGGGTAAGAGTCCCATGAGTAACAGTCCAACATCTCCAATTCTAATAGTGTACTATTACCAATAGTCTGACACATGAAGTAACTTGTTCACAAATTTAAATAATATTAATCAAAACCAACTCATCCATATAGGATTTATTAGTTAATAATATAAAACTAACTAATCAATGTTATTAATAATCTTAATGCATCCATGACGACTCATTCAAAAACTAGTCATTATAGTGAAGTCTCACTACTTGAACCATTTTGTATTTTTAACATCTCAAAGGATTAAATCAATTTCATTTTAAAACACTATCATCCTCTTCAGGGACTTTCCCCATATTTTGCATCCATGCATTAATTTCACACATTTTCACTATACATGTACATCTTTTTCAATTAGTGCATGGTAACTTTAGTTATGTTCACTAAATGTATGAGTAATATGTCACATGCCAAATGGTAATAGTAAACTCTCACTTTCACTAGTGAGTATTCAGGTTGTTCATAAATACAACAAACGTTTTATTGTCTTTCATAAGTACAACAAAGGTTTTCTTGTCTTTTATCCTCAACAGGTTTCCAATGTTATGAAAATTATTTTGCAACATCATTTATTTCTTATTACTCTTCAATGTAGTTATAAACATGAATCGCACATCTCATGTCAAAAGTAGACTACTACATATATCAATCGATATGTAGATTTCTAGAATCATATATCAATCAATATTTAGATTTCTATAATAATACCTTAACTGATGTTCATTAGTAGCATACCTCAATTTCTTTTCACTTAAAAAATCCCAAAGGTGCCAGTGTTGTAACCTTTAGCTCTTATACCACTTTTAACATATACCGATAGCCTCTCATGGAAATGAAAGGAGTTAAATTTTTTTATACGAGTTACCCACGGGTAACTATTCAAATCACTATTAAATATTCCTTACCAGTCATTAGATAGATTGTTTACAAGTTCATAGTGTAACCTTAGTATAAGAATAGTAAGTTGCATAACCATTAACAATCTTTATTGTAGTACATTAACATAAAATTGTATGATGTAACCTTGCATTCATTTCATTATTCATGTATTCATCACATACTTGACATTATGAACATCACAACAAGAAATGAATCAACATCATCAATTTGTCACAATAATCAATCACATAATTGAACACCAATATACCCTGGAAACCCCATAGGGTGAAAACAAGAAAACGTTTAATTTTATTATTAAACACTTGTGAGGGTGTTTAGCCCTCACTCAATGACTTATAAGGGAGACCATCCCTTAACCATAATTATAAATCTTACAAAGAAATATACAAATATCTATCTTAAAGACATTGCAATAATTACGATAGCATTTACCGACTAATCTTCGTATCTTAATATCTTGGTGGCATGGATGTACCTACAATGGACCAACATACATTAGATCATCCTGCAGCTCACACTCATCTGCATGAACCATAATCATTTACCTGCCACCATGTTAAGCATAATATTTTCTTTGGTACATGTTAACATCATTTCCTGTTAATGTTTTCTTCAACATACATTGATGTCAAGATTAAAAAATTACTACTCAATACATTCAAAAATATATACTTAGTGGTGCTTCTTCATCTATTCATGTAGAGTCATGACATGTAAGCATAATATCATGAAATGATTCCTTTAACAACATTGTTCATGTGCTAGTTATAAGAAATCACATTAATTAATATTTCCCTCACATAAGCACACATTCCATCAAGACAATAGCTACATCTACCACGAATTTATTTAAAAGAAACTGATACATCATGATGGGACCAACCCTTCTCCAACTCTGTGGTTATTCAATAATAAATATATGATTATGTGGTGATTTTTAATTAGCAGATTCTCGATGATTTTTTTATTGATATTTATTTTATTTTTTATTTATTACTCGTACTGGCAGTTGGTGTGAGGGAGACACCTGTCCCATTCCTCGGAATTTGCTATCCCACCCTTTCTCACACACCTAACCTCTGTTCACTTGGAATTTTCTCTGTGCTCTCCAGTGGCTATGAGGATTCTTTGACTCTTTCTCTGCAATTTCTGTTGCTCATTTCTTTGTGGCGCCATGTCTGGTATGTGGTCACAGCTCTTGATTCTCTTACTGGACTCTATCTGAAATATTCAATCACCATTCAACTCTACATTGTTGGTTTCAATTTATGTAATGGCTCTATGTGTATTTCTTGTTCTGTCTATGAGATCAAGGGTTTCGAGACTCGACTCTTTGCTGTCTGCAAATGGTTTTCTTCGCCCAGAAGGTTTTATGGATGTTAATAGTGCTCACCATCTCCCGAATGCAATTTATTTTATACTGTTTTTTCTGCTCATCCTATGCATTTTGTTGTTTAATTGGTTCTTTGATTGTGGTTTTTTTTTTTTTCAGTTTACAACCATCAGGGAACTCGGCATTCGAGCTCGGTTCGAAAATTGCACAATGGTAATTCTTCTTTCTCTGCTTCAGCTATTCGATTGTTTTTTTCCTAGTTATACTAAGGGTTTTTTCTCCTTGTGAGCAGGGTTCCCTTGTTGGTTTGTGACTATTTGGATTCTTCCCTCGATTCGTCACTACTCTTCTAGTAAGCTTACGCTTACAAACCCTCACCTTCTCTCCTCTGTTTCAGGGTTTCAAGCTTTTCGTGATTCTTAACATCGGTGTACTTCTCTTGTAGGTAATTGGTCGGTGCTACAAGCGTGGTTTTTGGTTCCACCGTCGCTGACCCAAATGGGTAGGGACTCCCTCTATTCATTTCCAGTAATTAGGGTTTTATGAGCCTCGGCTCCACTGTCAGTCGCCTTCTGCATTGGCCTCTCCATTAAATGTTTTTAATATGGGTACGCTCTTGTTTGCAAATGGACTTTGGAACTATAAGTAGTCTCTGGTTTTGGCATGCACCATTAGTTGTGGGGTTTTAGTGTTAGGGTTTCGAACCCATTTACTTAATCAAACATGGCATATATTTAGTCATATTTTTTACTGCAACAATTTTCTTGGCATTTGTAAATAACTACTTTGATAATGATCAAAAGGGAAGTGTATTTTTCTTGTTTGAATGATACCTGTGATTTATTTTCTACAACGCTTGCGTGTTTCTATAGCTATAGATATCTGTCGATAAGGAACATCTAGGCTCTCGTATGTAGTGTTGTTCGTATATTTGATGTAGTCACTCATGCTTGCTCTCGGTTGTTTCTCAAATGCATGTAGAAAAGTTATCTTACAGGTTCTTGCCACTGTTGTAAATGCATTCAATATATTGAGAAAATATAAATAAGTTACATTTAAGCTATGAATGGATTTAGATGGTTTTTTTCCAATTCCCTTGTATTATTGTATTTGTCTTTTTATCTGATGGAAAAATACCCCTTACAATGTCTCATTTTTTCCCTTTTGTATGATTTTTTAAACAGTTTGTAGAACTGTCAACAGTTACAGGTAGTTACATTGGGTAAATGTTGATTCCTATTTACCTAAATTGTATGCTTAGTTGTAAAAAAATAACTAAAAAGAAATAAGAAATGAAATTAAAACATACTTCTTGTTAAGTTCTAAATTCGAGGAACTAAGGAAATTAAAAATAAAACTTAGGTACAATGACCTGTAAACCTATGAGACAAACACTTGTTTTCTTTCACCCTGAGATGGATGCTCCTGCATTAGGCTCTTGAGGTAACTAAATTTCATGGCTCTATTCCATGAGCTCCTCCACTGAATATCCTGCACGTTGTATCTGGGCCGCCTCCAGCAACGAACTGTCCTCAATGGGATGGTTCTTCCACTTGAAAAGGTACTGAAGGTACTCTTTTCTGCGAGTTCGCTTGGCCATTTGTGTGAAGAGAATTATCTTAATCACAAGAGGCTGATCCAAAGGCATTTTTCTCATCCAAGAACCACTTTTGGTTTGGGTGTCCCGTTCTGTCCATGTCGTACTGTCGTCTTCAGGACTGGAACTATATGGAAATAGATCTTCCATGTTGAAGATAGGCAATATACCTATTCTTGGGGGTAGCTATAATTCATAGGCATTTCCAGAGAATTTGTGAAAAATTTTGCAAGGGCCAATTTTTTTAAACTTCAATTTGTTGTACTCACCCTTAGGGAGCCTTTCTTTGTGTAAATGTGTGAGAACATCATCTCCCACCTAAAAATACACCTCCCAATGTTTTAAATCTTCTTTCTGCTTATACCTCTGACTGATGTCCTGTAACTTGGATTTTACTTGCTCATGTAGGTCATTCATTTCTTTGGCGAAATACTCCCCGTCAACACTCCTCCTTTCCAACTGTCCTAGATCTCGTAACTCATGCACTCCACGATGATGCATGGCATACATGATCTGAAAAGGACTGTATCTGTGCTTCGATTTGGAAAATCGTTGTAAGCAAATTCCACCTGGGTAAGTACACGATCCCACATTCGTGAATTTTCTCCAATCAAACTCTGTAATAGGTTTCCTAAGCTTCTGTTTGCCACCTCCATTTTCCCATCAATCTGTGGATGATAAGCGGAGCTGAAGTTCAATCATGTGTTCAACTTCTTCCACAGGGTATGCCAGAAATGTCCTGTGAAATTCACATCCCTATCGGAAATAATGAACTTAGGAAAACCATGTATTCTAACAATCTTCATGAAAAGGAAGTGTGCTACGTGAGTGGCATCACTATTTTTTTTACAAGGAATGAAATGTGCCATTTTTGAAAACCGGTCCACTACCACCATCACAGAGTCATAACTGCACTGTGTTTTGGGTAGACCTAAGACAAAGTCCAAGCTAACTAAATCACACAGTCTACTCGGAATAGGCAGTGGTGTGTAGAGTCCCATATTCTCACTGTGTCTTTTTGCCAACTAGCACACTTTACACCTGGTTACAAATCGCTGCACATCCCTTCGCATCTTCGACCAGTAATAAAAGTGACTGAGTTGATCTAAGGTTTTATCAATGCTGAAATGTCCATCAAAACATCCACTGTGATTTTCCTGGATGATGCTCTCCCTCATTGAACAGTCGGGAATACATAATTATCCTCCTTTAAACAACAGTTTCTCCTGTAAGTTATAGTCCAGCCATGGACTATTATTTCTCAACAAAGGATTCTGGCAGGCTTCATAAGCCTCCTTGAAATCTGCATCTGTTTGATACAAGTCTTTCAAGTGTTCAAATCCTAGAACTTGTATCGTACTCCCCTGTAAGAGCAAAGCTCTTCTACTCAATGCATCTGCTACCTTGTTGGCCTGTCCATTGATATGCTTCAATACAAATGTGAAACTCTGCAAGTAATCACCCACTTTGCATGCTTTTGGTTCAACTTATGCTGCTGCATAACATACTGCAATGGATAATTATCATAAAACAAAACAAATTCATTGCCCAAAAAATAGTGTCTCCAATGCTTCAATGCTTGGACGATAACATAAAACTCCTTGTCATAAGATGAGTACTTTTGCCTGCTTTCATTCAACTTTTCACTGAAATAAGCGATCGGTTTGTCTTCCTGGTTGAGTACGACCCCAATGGCTGTACCACTAGCATCAAAACAAACTTGGAACAGTTTGTTAAAATCAGGCAACCTCAAAATCGGTCTTTCAATGATCTTCTTCTTCAAAATATGGAAACTTTTTTGTATTTCTTCAGTCCAAAAGAAGGGCTTATTTTTCTTTTTGATTGTGTCCAAAATAGGTGCACATATCTCACTAAAATTCCTTATGAAATTACAATAGAAACTTTCCAACCCATGAAAACTACGAACCTAAAACAGGCTCTTTGGGGATGGTCAGATAAAAATAGCTGCAACTTTCTCTGGCTCCATTTTCAACTCATTTTATGCAATCACAAAGCCCAAATAAATTAATTCCTTCTGAAAAAAGAACATTTCTTCAAATTTATCAGCAACTTGTTTTGCTGCAACTTCTCCAGTACACTCCGAACATGTCGGAAATGTTCTTCTTTAGTCTTACTGAAATCAATATATCATCAGGATATACAATTACGAACTTTCCGATGAAATCTTTCAGCATTTCGTTCATCAAATGAATAAAGGTACTAGGGGCATTACTTAATCCGAATGGCATCACCAACCACTCATACAGTCCCTCATTAGTTTCGAAAGTTGTTTTCCATTTGTTCCCCTCTCTGATCCGGATCTGCTGGTATCCGCTCTTTAGATCGATTTTTGAGAAGTACTCTTCTCCACTTAAGCAGTCCATCATGTCATCCATTGGTGGCAATGGAAATCTGTACCTGATGGTAATCTTATTAATGGCTCTCGAATCTATGCACATTCACCACTCTCCTTCTTTCTTGGGAGCTAAAACTATCGGAACTTCATAGGGAATTTAACTATCTGTTATCAACCCCTTATCCAGCAATTCCTTTACTTGTTTCCTGATCTCCTTGTTTTCCTTAGGACTCATTCGGTATGTTGCCTTGTTTGGTAAACTAGCTCCAGGTATAAAGTCTATGTGATGACTGATACTTCTCTTAGGAGGAAATTTATCTAGAAAATCATCCACTACAATGTCGCTAAACTCCTGCAACATGTCCTAAATTTCCTCAGGAAAATATGCAATTGTTGTCTGTAACAACACTTCTTTTGGCCTCCTTACAACATCATATTTTATCTCACTATCCTCGCTCTTTTTCAAAAATTCCTTTCCTCCTACGAGAAATACTTTGAATCCACTATCTTCTGATGTCTCTTCCTCCTTGATGGGTACAAGTGTGTGCTTAATCCCATCCTTGAAAAACCTGTAATAGTTTGTCTTCCCATCATGCACTCCTGTCATACTGCCATGGTCTTCCTAGAAATATGTGACACACATCCATAAACATAATCTCACAAACAACTTTATCCCTGTATTTGCCAATATGGAACTCAACCTCACATTGTTCATCAACTAACAGTTGATGTCCCTTGTGTAACCACGACACATTGTAAGGAGTGGGGTGCTTCAATATCTTCAATCCCAACTTTTCTGCCATCTCTATGAAAACTAGATTATCTATATTTCCACTGTCAATAATCAGTTTGCGGCATTTTCCATGTGACTTAAAACTGTCTGGAATAATTCCTTCCTTTGAGTTGGGTCAGCTATCTCCTTTGCTGGTTTTAGCGATACCTTATTCAAAACTAAGGCTTCCCCTATCTTCAACACATTCTCTATCTCTTGGGGTGGTACCTGTGCTTCCTCTTTCTAAGCAACATATGCTCCTCTTCCTCCAGCCTGTTCACCTTCAGGACACTCAAAGGACTTGTGCCCCCACTTGTGGCACTTGTAACACTGGATGGCAGATCCTGTGCCTCTGCCATTACCTCTTCCACGCTAGTATGGCCTTCCTCCCCTAGTGCTATTGTCCTTCTCTGCTGTCCCTGAAGCCTTCGAGTTGCTACCTTAATCCTTAGGGTTGGCATCTCTACCTCTGTCATAGGTCCGTCCTTTCCCTCTACCAGATCCTCCACATCTTCTGGCATTCTCTTTCCTGTTTATCTTCTACTCCACCTTCAAGGCACTCTGATAACCCTCATCTATGGTTTTAGGTGAAAAAATACTTATCTCACCCAATATTTCCCATTGTAAACCATTTACAAACCTTGTTGTTTTTTCTTGGGTGTCTTCTATGTAACCTGTTCTTAGCTTCACCCGATAGAATTCCTCGGTGTACTCCTTTACAATCATCCCCTTTTGTTTCAGATTCTTTACCTGCCTGTACATAGCAATCTGATAGTATTTGGATAAAAATTTACCCTTCAACTTGGCTTCAATCCTAGTCCATTTTTTGATATGCTGCTTATTCAACCTCTTCCTCTCTACTTGTACACTATCCCACCATAAGGTTGCATGCCCTTTCAACCTGCTGGCAGTGAATTTAACTCTCTTATCTTTGTTGATCTCCTCATAATAAAAATACTTATTCAGCTCACAGAGCTAGTCCAGCAGTACCTCTACTGACAAACTTCCATCATAATTTGAAAGCTCATGCTTTGGCTTACTATTTTCCAATAAGACTGATTTCAACAACCTAATCTCAGGTCCTTCTCCATCAGGATCCCTTCTTCTTCCTACTTCTACTACCACTAAACGGGCGTTTAGAATCCTAATCTCCTATCTCAGTCCTTCATCTGCTACTCTTCGAATAGCTCTCCCATGACCTCGTCTTCCTATTTCCATTTCTAAAACACTCAACCTACTTTGATACCAAAAATGATGGGACTAGCCCTTCTGAAACTCTGCGGTTATTCAATAATAAATATATGATTATGTGGTTATTTTTAATTAGTAGATTCTCGATGATTTTGTAATTGATATTTATTTGATTTTTGATTTATTACTTGTACTAGTGGCTAGTGTGAGGGAGACACATGTTTGTTCCTCGAAATTCGCTATCTCGCCCTTTCTCACACACATAACCTCTATTCACTTGGCATTTTCTCTGTGCTCTCCGGTGGCTGTGAGGGTTCTTCGACTATTTCTCTGTGATTATTGTTGCTCATTTCTTTGTGGAACTTTGTCTGGTATGTGTTCACGGTTCCTGCTTCTCTTACTAGATTCTATCTACAATCCTCAATCACCGTTCAACTTTGCATAGCTGGGTTCAATCGATGTAATGGCTCTGTGTGTATTTCTTGTTCCATCTATGAGCTCAAGGGTTTTGAGACTCGACTCTTTTCTATCTGAAAATGGATGTTAATAGTGCTCACCATCTCCTGAATGCAATTTCTCTTATACTGTTTTGTCCGCTCGTTGTATGCATTCTGTTGTTTAATTGTTTCTTTGATTACGATTTTTTTCAGGTCGCAGCAATCGGGGAACTTGGCATTCGACGTCGGTTCGACAATTTCACAAGGGTAAGTTTTCTTTCTCTACTTCAGCTATTTGGTTTTTTTTTTCCTGGTTATACTAAGGGTTTTCGCTCCTTGTGAGTAGGGTTCCCTTGTTGCTTTGTGACCAGTTGGATTCTTCCCTCGATTCGTCACTACTATTATGGTAATCTTAAGCTTATAAACCCTCACCTTCTCTCCTCTGTTTCATGGTTTCAACCTTTTCGTCATTCTTAACATTGGTGTATTTCTCTTGCAGGTAATCGATTGGTGCTCCAAGTGTGGTCTTCGGCTCCACTGTCACTGACCCAAATGGATAGGGTCTCTTCCTGTTCACGTAAAGGAATCTAACACAACAAATGTTATTCCTATGCATACAAATTGCATTGAGTTTCCAAAATAATTTTCCCAATGGAATTCTTAACACCATCAAGCATGCAAACACCTGTTTCCTTTTTTAGGGAATTTTAGCATAATAAAACATGTAAAACATGTTTTATTTTTCCATGGCATGCAAACACCCGTTTCCTTTTTGAAGGCATTTTAGCATAATTAGAGACATGTATTCTTTTCCAAATATTATATAAACATTACATACATATATATTCCAAGGAAAACAACACATTAATATGGGTTTATGCATGTAATCCATCTTCTTTTCCAAATAATATTTCCCAATGTAGGCTAACTAAACATGCTATCATTTCCCACATACAACTGTATATTCTTTCCAAATAAATAATCCTAGTTGTCATTGTTTAATGCACAAGAATTCATATGTTTTATTTCCAAAAAATTAACACCACTAATTTATCTTTTGACATGGCTAATACCATGCTTATATGTAAAAATATCCTTAATTGTAACACAATTAGAACATGCAAATAGGTGTTTTGTTTTCAACAATTCCAATGCATAGTATCTAATTTTCTTTGTCAACTTATATTTTCTCTTTCAAGAATCTTTCACATCATATTATTCTTTTTCTCTTATGAATGAAAATATTATATTTCTTTCCAAGAAATATCAAATGTAGTAGTTATTTTTGTGCATGCACTTAACTCATTTCCTTTGAAGTTAAATTTTCCTGCATGACAATAACTTATTTCTCTTCATGAAGTTAAAGAATGATAGTTATTTTTCATGCATGCCAATATAATTAAACATATACCCCTTTTTCAAGGAATTAAGGCTACAAGTATCATTCTTGCATAAAAATACACAATGTGAATACACAAAATTTCTCATAATAGCTATTATGGTAACATGAAACCATAACCTTTTCCATAGAAGCTAACACTATAGCTATTATCCTTGCATCCAAAAATAATATTTCCAAAAGGAATTGTCATAACAACTATTATACGTGCATACAACTATATGTTCTTATCCAACATATAGCTTATATGCAACATGACTTTCTCAAAAGAATTTCTCAAAAAGAGCCAATATTCCTTTTTAAGATATGTGTATTTTTGTGTAAGATTTTCATACAGGAACTCTTTTAAGTGTGTAGAAATAAACATATAATCATTTCAAGAAAATTGATGCAATTAACTATTGTTTTCCTCCCATCTAATATGCTTTTATTTTATTCTGTTTTCCAAATAAAATAACCATTTCTGTCTCAAAAAATAAACACTTAATCATTTAAAAGAAAATGATGCAATTAACTACTATTTTCTTTGCATGAAATTATAAAAAAATAAACACATATTCATTCAAATACCAATGAATAAACACATTTCCTATTTTATAATAATGATTGTTTACTAATATTTCTAAAAACTGACCCTCTCCAAAGACTCGAGCTTCTCTTTGTTAAATGTAGCTGATAGAGGGGCAGCTGATAGCCGACTCCTCTCTAGTGACTCAAGCTTCTCCTAGCCCATAGCATTGTCCACCATTAACACGACGGTAATGGTGAGACCATTGTCCACCATTAAGATACCCCATCTGCTACTTCAGAAGCCCGTACCAAACCTATTTGAAATTTGAATTGTCAAATGAACATAACCTACCCATAACTCTATCCCCAGCCAGAATATCAATGGACATTTGCTTTAACTGCCTCTTCCCAGCATTTTCTAAGGTACGCATTGGAGAACAGTTCAACTGTTTCGATTGGAATGATTCCGTTTTCTATTTTTAGCTTCCCACCAATAATATATTTCCATTTAATAGGTTTTAAAATCCCCAACAAATTCGTGGCTCATAACCAATTAAAACAAATATCATTATTTTCCAATTTTATGATTTTTACTACAGTATTTTCTTTTTATGGTATTCAACTATAGGGGTGTTACAAATTTCAGTTTTTGGATATAGAATCCAACTGCCGAAGGGCTGAATGAATGTAAAATTGCAAAGCATACATCACATGTGAATTTTTGAAAATGGACAATAGTCTATGGGTTGGTAAATAATAAACACGTGACGCTTTTTTTGAACCGAAAAAAAATCCCATAAAGATTCAAAGCATTTCCAAAATGATTTATAATTAGACTCGTAGAGATAATAGTATACCGGGTGTTCACCAAGTAAAAGCATTTCCAAAATTATTTATGATTAAACTTAGAGAGATAATAATATGCATGGTGTTCAAAGAGCAATATTGTGCACTTTATTAAAATATTCCTTCTAACCCAACCGTGGATCCGAACAACAAAAAAGTAGGGTTTCTAGTCGTAATTAAGTCAAACAGAATAGCGACTTTATTTCAAGGTTCCATATAACCCAACAGTGCATCGTAATAACAAGAAAGGAAACAAGAGGGGATTTATAGTATTGGTGACGGCGGAGGGGATCTACAACACACCACCTGCGGGCATTTATCGCAGCAATTAGGAGGACTTTCACACGCTGTATCTAGACAAATCTCACAAACGGGAATATCCGGTTTCTTCAGGTTCAGTTTGGAAAATCCCACGGTCTTCTCAGGCTTCATCTTATCATGTAGCTTCATAGGTTTGAGCGCCGAGTCACTTTCACCTGCAGCATAAATATCATTATATTCACTCTTCAGATAATTATGACCAACCAACTAATCTAGTAAATTGATGTACAACAATAGAAAAAACCACCTGCTACATCATTCTGGACCTCTGCTGCTTGAGAGACTACCAATGTAAAAGTTAAACATATTACAAAGAAAGTCATAATAAGGGAGGAAGAAGCCATTTTCAATTGTATAACGCGCTACTTTTCTTTTCCTTAATGTAGATTAATACTTATACATGTGAATTTTATCTTTTTTCAACAGACTGAGTTGCTTCTAAGGAAAGCTTTCCTTATCCGGAGTGTTTCCAATTTCAGTGTCCAAGGTATGAATCTTTTTGGGAATATAAACTAGATACTTTCGTACAGTACAAGGCATGTTTCCAATTCTATATTAAAATTTCTCAGTAATTTCATCAATCTAGACTTTTAGTATACTATAGTTCTGCTCAGGATCTCAACAATTTAAACTCGTTCACTTTCTTCTATAGGAAGTCCTAAAGGTAACATTACTAAATCTATTTTCTTAACCAAAACCCCATCCTGCAGCGGAGCGGAAGGGATGTTTCCAATTTTATAATAAAATGTCTGGACACAACTATAGAGTTGCTTCCCGAGGGTTTTGCTAGTGTTAACAATATTCTTTTTCACGTAATTGTGACGAGTTCACATGTGCACGGTTTTCAACTGACGCGAGGCATGTTTATCGCCCATGGAAATAAAGAGAGAAAAGTAGCAGCGACACATATAAAGATTCTTTGGAACTTCAAATTGCTCAGATTACGTTGTGTTTGTTATAATATTTAAAATTATTATTATTTTTTTTAAAACATTCATATTTTGTTTTTAATAATTTATGAGAAAAAAATTATAATTTTATAAAAGAAATTATAGCTATTAAATAAAAATAAATGATGCTCAATAATAAAATTGTGAAAAAATATTATAACTAATAATGAAACTTGGATTTTCAATTATGTTTATTCTACTCCATTTTTAAGTTTACAAATTCTTTTGACAACCTTTCTTTTTTATTTAGGTATATATATAAAATATAATAATTTTGTTTATACTTAATATCATTATAGTTAGTTTTTTTTAATACGATTATAATAAAATATATATGATATATATATTTTTATAATATATATATATATATATATATATATATATATATATATATAAGAGATGGTGCCAATATTTAAATTTATATTACACATGTTAGGTTTAAATTTATATCTCTATTTATTTCAAATGCCATCGACTCTAAGATTATGAAAGGTCATGAAAGGGGTTTACATAATTCCTTGTTCTTGGGGTACTTCCAATATAGGAAAAACAGGCTGATCCATTAGGCAGAGAATTCGTGAAAATGCTGCGGATATTAGACATAATCGACCCCGTACATGTGGAAAAATCCTACCACCATGTTTGTATTGAAGACTCTAAAGTCTTCACCAAGGTAGATCACTTCCACCATAGGAAATTAAGGGAGGCAATCAAAATTGAGAGACATGCTAAGAAAGATTGCTAATGGTTGAAAATTAAGTAAGAGTTAGACCCCCACTCTATAGGTAAGTAATTTTGTTTAAAAACTTTTAGTGTTTTTATTTTTAATTTATTAATTTTTATTTTTATTTTTATATTTAAATTTTTAATTCATTAATTAATTTATTTTAATTTAATTATTTAATTATTTTATTTATTTAAAAAAAAAATCTCCCATATTTGTTTTTTTTTATTATTTTTATTTTTAATTACTTTAATGTTTTATTTTATTTCCATCTAAATAATTAATTAATTAATTTTATTTTAAAATTTTTTAACCCTATTACCTTTTATATTTATTTTAATTTGATAACCCAAATAAAATTTTGTTAATTTATTTTTAATTGAGTTTACTTTATTTATGTTTTTATTTATTTAATTTATCAAAAATAATTTAGCCTCTCCTTAGTACCTTTGTAGGTAACTATGTTTATTTATTTATTATTATTGAGTTATATATTACTTTTTGAATTAATTTATTTTATTTTTATCTAAATAACTAATTAATTAATTAATTAATTTTATTTTTCAAATTAAATTACATAATAATTAATAAACCCATTTTTAATAAAGTAATTTTTTATTTTTAACTAACTGACTAACTTTCTAACTGCTAGTTCTTAGCAGCTAGTCTTAACCACTAGTTCTTAACAACTAGTTCTCAATGGCTATTTCCAAGCATTGATGCATCACCTCTATTTATTCTTCGACATCGATCAGTCTTTGCATCTTGTCCTAAAGATAAACCACACTAGTTGGTTCTAAACAATGACCTAATCCTAATAATATGATTAATCTAAAAATACATTTATCTACAATTTTTTTTTTTTTTAAGATCTAGGGTTATCGGTAACTGGTGAGAGTTGCCTGCTCGGGTTCAAATCCAACTGGATGCCACTATAAACCTAGGCTAGGTGCAACAACCTGCAAGCTGCACACAATAGCAATGAACTTATGCCTCAACAAGAGCCGAGACGTCCGCTCTGGGGTCGCCTACTCTTTTAGCCAAGACAGAACAGGCATACATCTCCACAGAGATTTGAACCTTGGTGGATTGGATGAAAGTCATCTCCCTCCATCGTCAGACCTCCGCTTCACGGACTAATCTGAAAATACATTTATATACATTATATTTCATAATTATTTATTTGAAAGTACTAACATAAAAATTTATTTTTACTTGAATTTTTAAAATTAAAATTATATTTTTATTTATAAATTTAAAAAATAAATATGTAAATATTATTTATTTGTTTTAATTATATTTGAATGGGAAAAAACTTATATTCTAACCCTATTAAGTTTTATTATTTATAACTTAACATTACAATATTACATTCATGTTGCAATACTAGGTCCACTTTATCTAATAAAATTTAGAAATGTTAAACCAAAAAAAGTTATGATAAGATGTTTATTATTTACTATATATTTTCTCTTTACGTCGAGAGCATAATTTTTAAAGGTTAAGAGTATGTGTTTCTTCGTAAGAGGTAGTAGGTGCAAAACCAGAGAGGTGAAGTGTATGTACTTTAGTACACTTAGCACATTTAGCAATCAAATCATTAATAAAAAATAAGTCTCTTGTTTTACAAACAAAAAATCTCATATACCAATTTGATGTCTCACTTCACTGTGACCTTAAAACTAGATAATAATAATAATAATACATTATAAACATACATGAAAACAAATATATAAACTAATGATATTATAAGATAGTTTAAACTAGATTATAGGAAATAATGCAAACCTAATTATTTAGGTATATCTTTCCTCGTAGGTCTGAAAGCGGTTCGAATTATGTAAATGATTAACTAAAAATTCCGCGGTTCGAATTACATAAATTATTAACAAAAATTTAACATTATTAAATTTGAAATGGAAAAGTACATTGCAATGCAACTGCCATTATATTCGTAAATCATATTTTATTTTTTAATCACTAAAAACAAAATCTTAGTACGTGCATTAAGAGGTAGAGGTGGTTAGAAGGTTACAGTTGTAATAAATCACTTTAAAATTAAACTTTTTCAAATTTTTATGTGATTTAAAAAAAGCTATTTTAGATTAAGGAAAACAAGTTCTTAGTTATCAATAAACGTTAATGAATAAATATTGAATTTCAACCAATTTTATTTTTGAATTTTGGATTGAATTCACTTAATTATGAAAATAAATTTCAAAATATACTATATTAATAATGAATAACTATATTAATAAATGTGATTGATAAATGTTGATAAACTTATATCAATCACATGTACGACCATATTAGTTAATTTTGTTGAAGTGAATAAACATACTTAATATTAATATTAATATTATTAAATATATAATAATAAAAATATTTTAATTTATTATATATTAAATACTAATATTATTGTATATCAATCATAATTAATAATAATATTAATAATTAAATAAAACTAATTAATTAATATTATTATTTAATTATTATCAAATTATTATTATTATTATTATCAAATTACTTTTTACTATGACATAATAATAACTAACAATTGTTATTAATATTTAATTTTTTTAATTAATATAAAAGAGAATTGATTTTCATAAATAATTACAATAATGAATTAATTATATTAATTAGTTAATTTATTAATTAAGAAAAATAACTTTATTATTATTATATTTTATAAAGACATATAAAAATGTTTTTTTTTTTTTAATATAATTTTTATCATTTAAGGTTAACCATAAATATTTTTAATTTAGACATTATTTTATAAATAATTAAATATTTATTTTTTATAATAATCTATCAATAAAAATTAAATAATTTAATTATTAATATCAGGAATTTGGCTTTTGTGATCCATAACATTGTATAATTTTTTTTTGTGAAAATCACATCAAAGAAAATTTTGTCAACGCTTTTCAAACCAGCGAGTATGGTTCATTATTTAATTATTTGATAATAATAATTAATAATTATTATTAATATTTAATATAATGATAAATAATTATTGTGAATTAACTAATAATAATAATAATAATAAGTAGTTAATTAATTAATTATAATAATTATTTAATCATAATAGTAATTAATTATATTAATTAATTAATTAACAATAAATAATTTATTAATATTATATTTTATAATAAAATATAAATATGGTTTTCTTTATTTTCTTATCATTTACTATTAACATTAATAACAATAAATATACATATATCAACCACATTTGTTAATAGTAATAAATTATAATTGATTATTAATAATTATTATTAGTTAACCATTATTAAGAAGTAATAATTATTCATTATTCCCCAGATGCGGGTGAAATCTCCTAAACGAGCGAGGAAAACTCCTCCCATGATTAGACTAATGTGGCACAACAACACCAACTTGTACATGATGCGGAAACTCACTTCGCTGATTAATTTTGCGAGTGCTTTGCCATGATTGGCCTCCCGACACAGTATGCATCACATGCAAGGACATGCAGGCACACTTGGATTGTCCCTCTCAGCCTCTATGCTCGAATTCAATGCCTCATGCCTAAAAAAGGCATAGAAGCTCCTCAATCAACCATTTCATTATTACTGTAATCGATCCTACAAGCTCTCTCTACCTTTGCTAATCCTTTTTTCTACCTGTTCGTTGTTGCTCTAGGCTACCTCACACGCCTCCTCTGCCATTGTTCCCCTTGCTACATGCTCACATTCCTACGCCACCCACCCTACTAGAATCCCCCTACTGCACCTCGTGTTACATGCCCCCCTGCTATATGCCCCTCCCCCTGTCCACCTCCCTACTATGCACCCCTACTTCGATCGCCCTGTTGTGCACTCCCCTATTGCGCGCCCCCCCTCCTCCAAGTTCCCCTATTGTGCACCTCTCCTACACGCCCCCTAGATGCACACCCTTGTGTTCTCCGCCTTGTTTCACATCCATCTCCCCATCCTCTTCTCGATAGCCTCTCCATGGCCCCACGCCAATGAAAAAACCCCATCTGTGGTAGCTATAGAGGGGCGCTCTCTCGCTACTCTCACCCTGGCTAGGACCAGTCTCTGGAATCCAACGGAGGATCTTCATTGGGATGCCATGACATGTCGACTACCGAAATGCCTGAAAACACTCACGAGGATATTGTTCAATAGCTAAAGAAGAAAAATGGCAGAAGAGGCCATAGAAAATCCACCATTGTGCAATATGAGCCACATAATCCACTGAATACCGAACCGCTTCCACTACATAAGTCTGCAGAGGAGGAGACATATGTTTGGATTATGGACTCGGATGGTGTCTGGACCATACTTCACGATACTGTGTATCATGTTGTTCCCATCATCTACGTGGCCCCTCTCAAGCCTCCTTGTGCACCCACAACTAAGGAGGAATCCATTGCAAGAGAATATGGATGCCTAATTGAGGAGGAGGACAACACGTTAGAGGAGGATGAATGAAATCCATGACTTCTTGGTAGAAAGGGTCATCTCTAATTTTTGTCTTCTCAGGACATACTTTAGCTACTTTTCTTTAATATGTGTCACTGAATATTTTGTAAATCAAGATTGTTTGACTCTTTTAAGGTATTGGTTTCATCCCATGAGGCAGCCCCAAACATGGTTTATTTTGAAAACTTCAAAGGTATGGATTGGCTAAGTATTGCTTGCCATCCCTGCCCATAGCCCATGTAAAGTTTCTTTTATGATTTCAATATAGTTTAGCCTAACTTACGAAAAAAATAAATTATTAATAATTATAAAATAATTATTAATATTTATATAATAATTGTTACTTATTATTACTAAGTAATAATTATTATGGCTTATTAATAATTGTTAACTATTAATAGTTTTAAATAATTAATTATTAATTATTATTATTAATTTATTTATTTTTATATATAATTATAATTAAAATTACAATTATCATTATAATTATAAACCTAAGGGATTGTTAAACAAAAAGAATTTATATTATAAACTCAATGGATTATAAACTAAAGGGATTTACATTAAATCTTCTCATTAATATTATAAACCCTATAAATAATATATACCCTAGGAATATGAGCCCTTAGATTAATAAACCCAAGGGATTGATATTATAAACCCAAGGCACTAATAAACCCAATAGATTAATACTATAACCCAAGGGAATAATATTATAAACCCAAGGCACTAATAAACCCAAGGAATTAATTTTGAAAATCGAAGGAAATAATATTAAACCGAAGAAATTAATAATGTAGACCGAAGGTATATAAACTCTATGATAAATATCATAAAACCTAAAATAAACATGGTTGACTATGGTTGATTTTCACATTGAGACAATGTTTTCCATAATGTGACATTATACCATAGTTGACCATGGTTGACCATGACTGACCATGTTTGACCATGGTGGATGTTCATATTGAGACAATCTTTGTCACAATGTAACGTTGGCCCATGGTTGACCATAATCTACCATGTTTGACCATGGTTGATGTTCATATTGAGACAATAGTTGTCACAATGTGACATTGGGCCATGGTTTTCCATTGATGACTATGATTGACCATGATTGACCGTGGTTGACCATGATTGATTTTCATATTAAAACAATAATTGTTACAATGTGACATTCGACAATGGTTCACCATGATTGGACATGGCTAACCATAGTTGTTTTTCATATTGAGACAATCATTATCACAATGTCATGTTGGACCATCATTGACCATGGTTGACAATGGTTGAACACGGTTGATTTTATATTGAGACAATATTTTTCACAATCTGACATTTGAACATGGTTGAGCATGGTTGAGCATGATTAGAAACCTAAAGAATTTATATTATAAAGCAGCAAGGTTAATACTAAAAATTTAAGGGATTATAAACACAAGGGAATAGTATTAAACCCAAAGGATTAATATTACAAACCTAAGGTATATAAACCCTAAGATAAATATGGTAAACCCTAAAATAAACATGGATGACCATGGATGACCATGGTTGACCATGTTTATTAGTTATATTGACACGATATTTATCACAATACGACGTTGGACAATGGTTGATTTTCATATTCACACAATCTTTATCACAATGCGACCTTGGACCATGTTTGATTTTCATATTGAGGCAATCTTCATCAGAATGCGAGGTTAGAGCATGGTTGAAAATGGTGGACCATGGATGACCATGGTTGTCACAATGTCACATTGGACCGAGAGACAACCTTTGTCACAATGAGACGATGGTTATTAACTTTGGTTGACCATGGTTGAATTTCATATTAAGACAATATTTGTCACAATGCGTCGTTGGTACACCGTTAACAATGATTGTCCATGGCTGATTTTCATATTAATACAATCTTTTTCATAATGTGACATTAGACCATTGCTGAGCACGGTTAACCATGATTGATCACAATTGTCCATGATCGACCATGTCTAGGCAATTTTGAGTATGATTTACCATGGATGACCATGATTTATTTTCATATTGAGAAAATCCTACAAACACTCAAAGATAAATATTATAAGCCAAGGTATATAATCTCTATGATAAGTATTATAAGCAACCATTCTCACAATGGGATATTGGAAGATAATTGACCATGGTTGATTTTTATATTAAGAAAATCTATATCACAATGCAATGTTAGACCATGGTTGACCATGAATGACCATGGTTGTCAAAATGGGATGTTGGACCAAGAGAAAATCTTTGTCAGAATGCGAAATTTAACCATGGTTTACCATGGTTGATTTTCATACTGAGACAATTTTTGTCACAATGCGAAATTGGACCATGGTTTACATTGATTGATTTTCATATAAAGAAAATCATATGATAAAGCCTAATATAAATAATATAAACCAAGGAATAGAAATTCTAGGATCAATATTATAAACCTTATGAATATCATTAAACCCTGAGAATGTGAACCCTCATATTAATAAACCCAAGGTTTTGATATTATTAACCCAAGGGATTGATATTATTAACCCAATGGATTAATTCTAAAAACCCTAGGTATGATAAGAAAAAGAGAATAATATTAAACCCAAGAAATTAATACTATAAACCCAAAGATAAATCAACTCAAGGGAATAACGAACCTAAGGTATTAATATTAAAAGCTTAAGATATTATAAACACAAGTGTTAAATATTATAAAACCAAGGAATATAAACCCTAAGATAAATATTATAAACCCTAAAATCTACATGGTTTACCATGACGCACAAATGATTTTCATATTGACAAAATATTTTCCACAATGTGACGTTGGACTATGGTTGACCATGATTGATTTTCATGCTAAGATTCTTTCTCACAATGCTACATTGGACAATGGTTTACCATGGTTTACAACAATTGAGTTTCATATTGAGACAATCTTTCTCACAATGTGACATTAGACCATGGTTGACCTTGGTTGACCAAGGGTATATACTCAAGGGATGTATATTAAAAATTATGATTGATATTATAAACCTTATAAATAATATTATACCCTTATCATCCCTTATATTAATATGAAAATAAATCATGGTAGACCATGGCCAATCATGGTGGACCATGGCCAACCATGGTCAAACATCACATTGTGACAATTATTGTCACAATATGACAATTATTCATGGTTAACAATAATCATTTCGAAGTATATAATATTTATCTTAGGGTTTATGTACCTTCGGTTTAAAATATTAATCTCTTGGATTTAATTTTATTCCCTTCGATTTATAATATAAATCTCCTAGTTTTATTAATAGAAGAGTTCATATTCCTCAATTACAATTTTATTCATAAGGTTTATAATATTAATCAATGGGTTTAATTAATTGATATTAAGTAATATATTACAAAATAATATTTATATTTTTAATAAATAATAATAATTTATTAATTTTTAACAATATTTATTAATTATATTAATAAATTTATATTAAATTAACAATTATTATTACTATTATAAATGATATAAAAATATTTACCCATAATAATTAATTAATTATTGTTTTGTTACTTAACTAATTAATTCTTATTAATATTTAATTCGATTTATAAATTAATTATTGATAATAACTATTAATTAATAATATTATATTATTATTAATATAATAATATATCATTATTATTGATATTAACAAATTATTATTAATTAATAATAATATTAAATTTAAATAATAATATTTATTGATAATTGTAATAATATTAATTAATGATAATAATAATAATTAATTATTTGTGAGAATAATTATTTGTAAATGATTATAATATTAACTATTTAGTGTTCAATATTCAATAATTTAACAATATTTAATATCTAGTAAGTTAACAATATTTATTATTAATAAAATTAACAAAATTTAATATAAATTAATGATCATTATTAATTATTAGTTGTGAGAATAATTATTTGTAAATGATTATAATATTAATTATTTAATGTTAAATATTCAATAATTTAACAATATTTAATATCTAGCCCGGATGCGGGTGCCTGCAATGTATGATGGGACATTGGCCCCTATGCGGCTCCCGAAGGAGCTCGCGTGGGAGGGCCATATGACCTCCTGCACTCCCATTTTTGAGTTCATTAATCGGCCAGCTCGAGGAGTAATTAATCCTGCGCAGGCGGTCTTTCATTTCACTATGGGTCTTCAATCTGTTATGGCATCCATTCTAGATTGTTCGGTTAATGGAGATAGCAGTAATGCCACTCTGACTCCTTTAAACAGTGCATGCCCTCAAGGCTATGCAGAGACCAGCATTTGAACCCACACTGGACATCGTTTCTCTCTTCCGGCTTGTTTTGAACCACTGTCTGGGTTTCACTTTTCTCAGAGCAGCTTCTGTCGAACCAATCCCGCTCATCAGGCTCGAACAGTGGATTACTGGGGCGACGCCTCCCCTCTTGAAACTTAGACAACGGATTGCTCTTGCAGAATTTCCCCTCATTGTGTTTCTAGGCCTCCTGCTTGCCCCTTGCATTGTATTTGCTCTCCGCCAGCCTCAGCCACCATGCTGCGCATACGACACAGAATGCGAAGCAGGCGTGGCTCTAGTAGAGGACGAGCCTCCCATCATCGACCCCTCTCCAGTTCCGTCTTGGGGTCTTCCTCTCCTGACGCGACTCAGGAAATGGGTCAGGATAGTGGTTGAAGGCGTCATTATGTCTCTGATCCTCTGGCTCAGCCATTCCCTTTCCCATCTGATGACCCTCCCAATGCTGCAAGTTATCCCGCCTCCCACAGGTCTGCTCGCTTGCCCATCCGCCAAATGTCTCAACGTGCTGAATTTCACTTTGAATGTTCTCATGACAATTCCATTGTCACTGCATACATCACTGTTACGCTCAAAGAAGAGGATCCTTTCCCCGTCCCCTCCCTTGAAGCTCCCCCGATGCCTCCTCCTACCTCTAGCTCGCCCAAAGGCACAGTTCAGACAGCAGGCACTGCCCACCATGCAGAAGAAGCACCGCGCATGATGGGTGGAGACTCGAACCAGGAAGGTGCCCTCAAAGGCGTCATGTATGACTTTGCAGATGAATACACTTGCAGGGTGGTAGAAGAGCCTCCGTCACCAACTTAGGATCAGTGATATGCTCAGCTCATAGCTCTGTCAGGTATTTTTTCTCAATTTCCACTAGAATGTTTTGTCTCTTTCTCTCAACGTGCAGCTGGAAAAGCTGATTGTTACTCTTAGTTTACTTATTTCTGTTAAGACATCATGTATAAACTGTAAGTCAGTTTCCCATCCCATGGCAGCCAATTTGATTTCTAAAGGACTAGTTTCCCATCTCGGGCAGTCCAGACTCTTTCTGTTTTGCATGTTCTTCAAGCCCAATGCTCAGGCTTCCTCAGATGACACTGTGGAAGTTTTGTAACAATACCCTTTATACATAATATAATTAGTTTTACTTAGAAAAAAACAAAAAAAAACAATATTTAATATCTAATAAGCTAAGAATATTTATTATTAATAAAACTAACAAAATTTAATATAAATTAATGATCATTATTATTAATTATAATTATAATATTGATATTTTTAATATAATTTCTATATTTTTAAATATTATTATTATTATTATTATTATTATTATTATTATTATTAGATATTCCTCGCTAGGGTTGTTCAATTAGTCGGACAAGTGGGAGGGGGTAATTATGGCCCACCCGACCCCAAGCCACGCACCCGCTAATTCACCAACCTCACACGCATGAGTGGTAGAGAGCATCAGGGCTGGAGATCTCATGATAGGTTGATTTTTTTTAAACACTCGATGGACCTAGCTCTACGCATTTCGTTTCTGCAGGCGATGGTGAAGGTTGATGCAGCGGTCTGTGAAGATGATCACGCGCTGGCTCTCAAGCCCTGGCTTGAGCTCCACCAGCTTGGAAAGAAAAAAGGAACAAGCTCGTCGGGAAGTGGTGGTGAATGGTGGGATGCGGGGAGGCTTCTTGGAAACGACATGGGAATGAAAACACTGCACTAGGAGGAGGACGAGGGAGGTGGTAGTGAATTCCGAATGGTGGACGTGTTTTTGGCTAGAAGAATTGGGTTTATAGCCTAGGCACCAACTCCTAATTTGCAGGCTACGCAACACCAACCTCACAGCATCGTAGCTCCTAGGTGGTTTTTCCTCGAGCTCGTCGAGAAATCCAACCTTCCTGCATTTCATATCTGTGGGTGGTGGAGCTTTTGAACCTCTCTAAACAATAATGTAAAGACTCGGGGTGGTCCTGTGTCCCTCATCTACAAGACTCAAGGGGCATAGGACGCGGCCCAAGCCAAGCTCAGTCAAGGGTTCAAAGGTGGAGTGTGGGTCTCTTTTACGTGAAGAATTAAAGTGTCTTTGCGAGTTATCACAACAAAACGAGCGATACAGAAGGGCATTTGTATGATGAGAGAGCCTGGTCAGGTCCTCCATGGTGGTCTTGGTTGAGGAATGGATAATTGAGAGGTTCTTGACGACCTGAGTTCCCACTCTGAGTATACAGAGAGAAAACACTCAGCAGCAGGCATGGTTGTCTCCCTAGCCCAATCCCCTGGTGGGATTGAGGCCCCAGTCACCCTTGAAGCCATCTCCGCTTGAAGCCATCTCCGCCCAGCTCTAGCAGATTCAGCTCAACTTGGACACCATGAGAGAGCAAAGGTATGAGGACTAAAATGAATCAGTGGCTTAAATTCACATTTTCCAAAGCCTACATATGGAGACCCTTGATATTTTGCATTGGTCTTAACAGATAGTAACCATCATCATCATCATCATCATAATCATCATCATCATCACCATCATTATCATCATCATCATCGTCATATATATATCTATGTGTGTGTGTGTGTGTCCACGTGTGTTTTAATAATTTTAAATAAATAAAATTAAAAAAAAATTATCATTAAAATTCTTAAGGATGAAATGGAATTATGATTCCCATAAATTCCCATACAATCTGCAAGAAAATGTAAAATATTTAAGAAATAGTTTTTGACATCCACTATGTATTTCAACTACATACATCCACTCTTCAGAGTTCAAATACCCACTTTTTTCATTTAAATCCTATGAATTAAACTGCAACATGGATCTGTGTTCATGGCCAATCTAGCCTCATTAATTCCTACAATAAGCTCGGAGATGAGATCCATGATGAATAACCATTTCGAAAGAATGATTACACAGAAAATTTTGATTAAAGCATTAATCTATACAACACATTCACATTAGAGAGAGATTCATTCATAAAAAGGAATAATAATTATATTAAATCATTAGTGGAGAGGATATCCAACTACTTCCATACAAATCTATGGTAACAACCCACACACATACTCTTGAGCCGATATGATTTTGTACCATAGTTTATCTAAAATTATAGAAATGGGCCACTCAAGAAATTTGATATTTTCGGAGCATAAGAGATCTAACTGATTAGAGTTCATAATATGTTCAAGATATTTAATTTTTTTAATAATTTCGTGCTACCATGAAGAATATATAATAATATATGGAGTATATATGTATATATATAGAGTATATATATGTATATATAGGTATATATATTTTGTGGAATAGATTTTCCCTTCAGCAGTCTTGTATATACCTCATGACACTGGTTAGAAACTCCATCATAATATCAAATATTATCAAAATCCTACACCCACATGGGCCACCATTATGCTTGTTCCACCTCACTCTCTTGTAGAGAAACCTCTTCGAATAGTGAACTTGATAGTCATGGATCCCTCCATTGACAATCTTGTGGAAATTATGCCTCCTTATGCCTCTAATCTCCATGATGTGGAATAAGTAAAGCCTGGCACTTTAAAAATTGTATGGACCCACGCACCACCTTCCTGGTGTTCCTTCTCATTTCCACCCATGGATATAGTCAAGTCCTGGGATTCTACTACCGAAATTTCTGGAAAATTTTCCAACTTCTTACCACCTCTTGACAATAGTATTGTACCATCTTTATGTCTTGATCCTCCCTTATGTCTTCATGATAATTTTAAGAGCATTACTATGTTAGACTATCCTTAGCATGGTCAACCTTTCCAAACTGGGAAGTTTGACTTCCGTTGGCATTGCCCCACTTTGGTGAGTGATATGGCTCCCTTGCCCTCTAGGAATTTTAATATAGAAACCCTTGGCATGTGCCCTGTAGTGGGCACACCTTAGCGTGACCTATTATACTATGTCACACTTGTACATATTGTACATAAGAGTGTGATATTTTATCACATTTTTGGTTTTGTGTGTGATGTGATTATTTATCATGCCTTATTTATGAAAAAAATAGAAAAACAAAATATTAAATCCAAAATAAATATAAAACTAACTATATATATATATATATATATATATATATATATATATATATATATATATATAGTGCTATTTTTACCTAATCCATGTTTTTTATTTCATAGTATAATCTAACCATGGGTCCAGTATTTAGATTGCTTTTACAGGACAGGGTGGAATTTATATTGCAACATCCATTGGACCTTAGGTATGTTTCCTTGACTGGAATATAGGGGTAGGTCATTTTCACTGATAATGCATTTTGACCATCAACATTATTTTTATGCCCTAGGTCTGAACCCATCAAGTTGCAACTTTCGCCATTTCTTGTATGCATGTCGTAGCCTAGTGGTATAGCTAACCTGCTTATGGATATCCTACTTAGCACCTTATTCCTGAATTGGTGTCCATGTAATCGATTTTGTTCTCTTTTTGGAACCCCTCCATTTGACCCGCCATGGAATAGAATTTGTGCCTCCTGTCCTCTTCTTCGTCATATTTCTCGATATACCCCAGGAGGATTCCAAAAAAAATTTATCCTTGCTGATTGCCACTTTTTATCAGTATACTTTTGTAGTTTGAGCCTTCATTTATCCCTTCCATCATCACCATCCGCTTGCCCTATCATCTTATTTCACTTGGTGTTCTACCCTTTCTTGGAGGAATCACTATGATGGGTGGTCATATTAGCTATCCTCTTCTCTAGTTTACACCATGAGAAGTTCCATCGTTGCTGTAACTAGTTTTTATCCTTTATACCAATCGTTCCTCCAAGAGGATTTTCCTTTAAGCTCTTTTCATACTCCTTAAATTATAAAATATTTCCAAGTAAACTTGTCTCTTTAGCACTCGTAAAAGTACTTGAAGGGTCATCCATAGAGTATAGTTTAACCCTTTTCTGGATTGGGATATACTAGCTACAAAAAAGGAATACCCTAGTATATTGTGGTTAGGAGGATCCCCCACATACACTTTTATCTCTTTTTTAGGCTTGGGGGACAACTTTACAAAAAAGGAACGTATAAAAAGAGAAGGGAGTGAACATTTATTTCCATTAGTCATCAAAATTGCAGCATTAGATGCATCACCCTTAAACATGGCTCCTTTCTATTTCATTATCTCACAGTTGGGTTTTAGCTTGCCTAGGATCCATACCATAGATATGAGTATGTACACTCCTCCAGCTAGTTACTCTTACAATAATATGGAGCATGCCTTGATGTGTCCTCCATCGTTACATGATATCACATGGTGCTCATTAGTCATGTTGGCAACTCATTCTTGTGTCATGTTGTGTTCAAGGGAAGTATCATCCTGCTTCGGCCATATATCATAACCTATTGACCTTTTTGAGTCAGTCATCCCTGTGTCATTTTTCATAAATTTCTTCATCTCTTCATCCACACATCACATGATCCTAGTTTGTTTCGTGTCGATTAATGGGGGATACATTAAGGCCCTCCTCAGACGGATCTTCTCTTGTCAACTTCAACTCATTATCCAAGAGCTTGATCTAGGAACTGCTAGTAGCTTTGAGCTTGCATACCTCAGTGGAAAGATTCCTTGCAATTGACAGTGGGTTTACATTATTGGCTCTTGATTGATCGAGTTCACTAATGCTAAATTTTTTCTTATCTATTCACACTTAGTGGACTGTACTAGGTGCTCTAAGGTCCATTTTCGACATTGGTGGATTCCCTCATGTTTGTTACTGGTTTACCATATTGGCTAGTAATTACGTCATTTCTTCCATGTGTGACCTCAGCTCATATATTTTCATGATGTAGATTTGTACCATCAGGTTTATATCGAAGACACCAAGTTAGGGACATCTCACTCTTATATGGCATCCTTCTGACGCTACATTGGAGCTATGTATCATTTATATACTTTGAGGACTATCTTGAGACACTTATGTATTGGTCATGTGTCCATATTCCTACTAATGTATACTTTGACATAGATCCATATTTTATTTGCTGGTGGTTGTCCTCTATCTATTGAGTCACATGGATCCACTGTGTATGTCTTTGTGGCCATGTTCTAGCATTTCATGTCATTGATGTGTAGTGTATTTAATGGCAACCATGTTTATTATATCTTTCTGACCGAGCATGGGTATGCTCCCCTCTAAGATGTTATCAACATATTTAACACTTCAACACTTGAAATCCTTCGATCCAACTTCGTAGTCTTGGATCCTTCCTACCATTTTCAGTTTTGTGTATTATTTTAATGCATTTCTTCCATCATTTTCTACTCTAATGTCATGCATTAGGTGGCATATGTTATAACCCTATTTACCACTCCATTATAGTGAGAGAAACCCAACATCAAATTACCTCATTTGTTGGATAAAATGGATCCATTTTCACCTTTTCTTTTACTTTTTGTTGGATTTATCCCATGATAAAAGGGTTGAATTACATTATTGAGTTATTTCTCAAAATTATTTTTCCAAAATATTATAATTATGAGATATTAATTATTTCATAATTGAGATAATTTAGAAAAAACTCGTAATTGTGAAAAAGGTTTCTAGAGTTTCCAATTCTCAATGAGATCAACTTGACCCACTTATGTATGAGTTGCATAGGGGTCCATTATTGTAGAACATTCCTAATTTCTCAAGCGCATAGGTATCTATATACATTCTCATAGAGGATATAATGAGACTATATAATCTCACCAAGTGGAAAGGGAGTGGGGGAGAGGATCGAAATTATAGCACAAGAGATTTGTTGTATTAGGAGAGGAGACCATCCTACAAGCTAGAGGATAGGAAGCTTTGAGGCAAAGGTATAACCATTGTAATTTGTTTTATTATAAATGAAAGCTCATGTAAATTCCTTTATATGATATTGTATTCAATAGATTTATATCTGGCTTTATTGCTTTTGATCTAACAATATTCCAAGGAATATCACATATCATCTATGTTCGGTTCTAATTCTGTGAATATATAAGATATCGAGTGCAGGCATGATATATCGCTCGAGCAGAGTGAAAGATTTGCATCGAACTTAAAACCCTTACCAAAACTACGATGAGGTTAGGATTGGGATATCTTATTTTTTTATCGATCTTGTTTTCTTTTATCTGGTGATCTGATCAGACAAGAGATCGAACAAATAAAACTCCTTGCAAGTTTAGATGCAACACACCTGCTGCGTAGAACTTTTTGTAACTTACAAAATCCATTAAAAACATGATTATAAGGCTACTAAACCAAAAATTAAATCCAAGACTAATCCCGACCATACCCAATCGGGACTAAATTTTTATCAAACATGTCACAAATATGAAAGCTACATGTGTAAAAGATAGACCTGAGCATAGGGGTATCATACTTATATAAGAATCTATAAGAAGCAATATTCCTTTTTATCATTAGCTGCAATATCATCTATTAGTTCATAGATACATTTTTCATTCATTTGAAAATCAAAACATGTGTAGAGGAATAAATCATCACTGCCATAATACATGCTTATATCTATAATAATAACAACAGAACTATCATGGATACATCAACCATATAATCCACATAATAAAAAGAATATTTAGTCATCAATACAAGAGGAAAAGAGCTCTTATTTCCACACAAAATATGCAACTAGTTTTGGGACTTCCGCATCCCACCTGACCATAGACATGGTTGAGCCAAATCTCACTTCAACCAGTAAACCCCATGCCTATTCCAAGAATTAAAGTCGAATATCATCAAAAAATTCAATCAAAACCAAATTAGGGCTTCGAGAGGCCAAATTGCCTCACCCTCAACCAATGATTCCACCTCACAGTCATACATCAAAACCATCATGGATTGGTCCCTAGCTAACTTGTTCAGAGTTCAAGTGTTTGTTCCAAACAAGGCTCCAATAATATTAATTCAACCCCAATTATTTCTAGGCTTGAGAGAATTTGTCCAAGCAAGGCTCCAAGACTAGTAACTCAACCCATCCAAAGTGTTTTCCCTACCAAGGTTCGAGGTAAGTAACTAAACCCACATTTTTCCATCAGGATCCATATCATTTTTACAACCAAGGATCTGGGAACAAATAACTCAACCTACAACTAAAGGAATCATGAGAACCAACTAGAAAAAATCAATGGAAATAAACCCACAACATCGTGTCTATGATTGAAAGGGAAGGGCCAGACAAATCCATTGTCAATCTAGGAAATCCTCCATGCCAATGGTAGATCAAAATGAAGAAACCACATGCAATACCATGAATTCCAAATATAGTGAGAAAAAAATAGATGCAACTTGGTACCTAAACTCAGAACATGTTCTAGATGTTGATTCTGATGCCATTTTGTGCTTTCGTACTCATCATTTCCCTTCTTGCTCTGAATCTCCAAGCATGCCACACTCTCTAGGAGGGCTCCAATAATACTTTAAGTGATCAATAGTATTAGAGAGAGAGAGAGGGAGAGATAATATAATGATAGCCATAACTGTGAGCAAAACCTTTTCAAATGATCCTCAGAAGCCATTTTATCAATGATGCATCTTTTTTCTTCAATTTCCATTCTTTTCCTTCATTTCCCTCCTCACATGCAACCCGTCACCTTTCACCTCCATTTTCTCCTATTTTCCATTATTTTCATAAATAAAATTCCAATAATGCATCTTTCCTTTCCAAATATTTTCCCATTACCTTTTCCAATTTCCATTATCCATAATAAACTGAATGACCAACCACTAGAATTTTTTGCCCAACATTTAACTTGGAATACATGTCCCATAAATTGCAGTTATTATTTTTTCCTTTATTAAATTTCATTGCATGGAATTTTTGCGAGGGGTGTTATATAAACTTAATAAAATAGAGGCCTTATTGATAAAAATTCTTCTAAGGATTAATTGGTACATTTTGTCTATTAAGTTTTGTAGCACTCACTCTATTCTCTCTAACACACTCTTGGACACTTACCTTTATCTTAGAGCACCTCAACATTGGATCAATAAGGGTAAATAAGGAAAAGAGGAAGAAAAGATCGAGCAGGGAAAAGTTGGAGCAAGAAACTATAGTGGGATTATTTGCAGGTATAGATTTACATGTGTGGTTTTCTTGTGATATTTGGCATGCATGGTTTTGCATGTGTGTTCTTGGTTCTCTTGTTGGTATTGGCATGGTTTTTTCCATGTGTGACAATTTTTTCAGCCTAGCCTTTCCATTTCTGAATAGCCATGGTGTGATGGGTTCTCATGTTTTTAGTTGAGATTTATTTCCATATGGATTCGAGGCTGAGTGAGGTAGATATCTAAAATAAAGAACACATGACCTAGTAATCCCTGAACTGGATTGCAGATTTCGGTAAATCTGCTAGCCTAGTGACCTATGAACTAGTGTGTAGGTTGTGGTAAAGCTAGGTAATGTGTTCCTTGGTATCCCTAGTAATCCTTAATGTTGAATAGCGACATATATAGTAAATAATAGAGGTGGTTGTCATTGATTATGCTTAAGAATCATTGACGATGAATGGTAGGATATATGATAAATCCTAGAGGGTGGAGTCTTGGTTAGGGCCTATTGATCTAGTGTGGATTGTGGTAAATCCTAGAGACTAGGAGAAAAGAAAATTCCTCATAGAGTAGGTGGTGAAATACGATGCAATCAATTCTTGTTTTGGCATGTAAGTGATCTGGTGGAGATCATGGCAAATCCTGGTGTTACATATTTATTATTTTTCCCAAGTGATCTGGTGTGGATTGCGGTAACACCTGGTTATTTTGATGAGGGTGAGGTGGTGCGACCTCGAGAATCCCTGGTTGATTTTGGTTATGAGTCCCACATTCATACTTGGAATATGGCATGGGGGTGATTGGCTAAAAGATATATTTGGTTCAACCAATCTATTCTCGGATGGAACGTGGAAGTCCCAAACCTAGTTGGCATTTTGATAAATTATTAAAAGGTGAGTATTATACTAGTTTGTATTCAGATTCTACTTTTTTTGTATCCTTGGTATTTATCTTTGTATTATATTGGTTATGAGAATGTATTATGATAATGATGATGCACATCTCTCATAATTTTCTGACTTTCATTTCATTGAACAATGAATATATGACCTAATAGATGATAATGAATCTAATGTGATAAGGAAATAATAGTTCTGGGGAAATCTTAGATAGGTATGAGACCCTTATTCTAATTATTTTTTTTAAACATGTGTATTACACATTTGTGACATGTTTGATAAAAATTTTGTTATGGATAGTAGGGGTCCAATCAAGTCATTGTTCAAATATTTGCATTTACATCACTATTCCATTGTTATATTTCATTTCTAGAAGTATCAGGTTGTTTTTGGTGGTGACATGAGCTCTGGGCCTAAAAAAGTGGCACATAAATCAGGGTTGTGGGCTCTGAACTACCTAGGAAAGTCCCCAGTCACATGCATGCCCATGCTATAGGAGTGACTCAAGGGTCCCAATCACACTATTTCCCATATCAAGGGAGAGACTAGGGGATTGATGTGAAAAAAGTTATGTTTTTATCAGGGGATAGTCACCTGGAAGGTTTGGATGGATCATGGGTGTTGTGGAGTAGGTGAAAAATCTATGTGTATTTGAGTGGTGTCAGTTCCATTTCCTTAAAGTGATCTAGGAGGTTGAATCAGATCATAGTAGACTCTCATCACATGTTTACCCCATTGGACTAGTTAGTTTGGGTAAATGTGGGAAGAGGGTGTTACATATTTTTATTGGCTAGACCTTCGAGAGGATGTTTGGAGGTACATCAAATCCTACATTTCCTACACCATTTCCAAACATGTAATCAATATGCAAGGCCTATATACTCCTATGAATACTCCTATTAGACCCTAGGAATCAATATACATGGATTACATGTGAGGGATTCCCTTTACCAAGCATGGAAATGACTGTGTTTTCGTGGGATTTGATGGATTCTTTAAGATGTTCATTCTGGCAGCCTGTAAGAAGAGTATCACAACATAATTCACTAACAAATTCTTCCTTGAACAAGTATGGGTACACTTTGGGATCCCATGATCAATTATCTAATATCAGGACAACAACTTCCTAAGAGCATTCTGGTCAAGACTTTGGTCATTGTTAGATGCTAATATGACTAATTCCATGTCCTTCCACCCCAAAATAATGGCTAAAAAAATGTTTTCAACGGGATGATCATACACATCATATGCATGAACAACTCAAAGAATACACACAACCAAATCCTCCCCTATTTCTATCACAGCTAAAACAAATATCTCCACAACTCAACTTGCCATAACCCCTTTCAGGTGGGATTGGGATTCCAACCCCTATGTGACATTGATGTTTCCATACCACTTGTAGCTACTCATGAAGATTCATCTCATGTTTAGTATGAATTTTACTGAGCTAATAACTTCATTGAGTACATTCAACACATTTTCTAGCAGCTCCATGACATATTCGATAGAGAAAATGATAAGTAGAAATAACATCATGACCAACATTGGGTGTGACACGAGTTCCAGGTGGGAAAAAAAGTTTGGTTACATTTGAAAAAGGGGTACCTCGGGGGAGCCTACTACAAGCTTCTCCTACTCCAACATGGGCCTTACACCATCACTAAGGTTATCGAGGAAAGTTATTTCAAGCTCATTATATCACCATTCCTTGGCCTACACCAAGTATTCAATTTGGACTAACCGCGACCATACTTTTCCCCATCGTTGGACACAATAGATATTGATGAACAACTGACACCAACAAAGCTCAACCCAAGATGCATTGAACATTCCAAAAATGATAATATCATGCAAACATATATTAAGAAATATTGCTAGCAAAGGATACAAATATATCACATTTTCAAAGTCAGTCAGCTCCTTCACCAACTCAAGTGGCTCACAACGGACCAAGTTCAACAAAAATATCCTCACATGATGAAGGTTTTACATGCAATGGGGACTATTTATTCCTAAATAGGAATTATTGATCCATGTGTATATAGGTGGCCACCCACCTATTCCACATAGAACTCCAATCTGTCTCATTAACTTCCTTGATTATAGCATAATTTACTCTTTTTAACAAATTTTCAGGTCTTAAACTTATGAAGTTGTTTTTACCCCCTAAACAATGTTTATTACAGTTGCAACATGCTCATGTATCTGGGTATAATATTTTATTACTCTGAGATATATTTCTAACGAGGTACTGTGCATGGAAAACGAAGATAATATGACCAAATTAGGACCCAAGGATGTTGGTTGCCCAACTAACCCCAACAGGGCCCAAAAACTCTTGGAGTTGCATCTCCTAGATTTATTTTTTTGGTTTTTTAGGGTTTCTCTTTTTTGTTCAATAATAAAAACGCCATTGAGCCTCATTTTGACATAGTTCATATGCATGTAGTTGACACATCAGTTCTGAGAGATAAGCTACCACCGCCCGAGCTAGTTATTTCCATTATGTGTGTAAGACTATTTTAGTTGTTTGATATTAATGAAATTTGTTTTTATTTCTATTTCATTTTTATGTTTATTTTGATATATGTATTCTGTTTTGTTCCTGCATAAGTCTAGATCAATTGTAGTAATGGAATTATTGTCAATGAGGACTTAGTATTTTTTGACCTATCAATGATGTCAACATGGTGATGGTGGCCCTCAAGATTTGAGGTTAGCTAGAGGTGATTTATCATGTATCTGATGTAAATATGTTGACTTGATGTTGATTTTTTGTACCGATGTTGCTCCATGAAAAGGTATTTGGCCAACTAGGTCTTCATTATCTTAACTTGATGCAAATATGATTGGAAATCTAGTCCCTTATGATGTTTCTATGCCTTCAAAAAATTTTCATTGCGTGCAATTACTTATGGAAGGTTTTCATGGTTTCCTAATTGCATTCCTGAAGCTTAGCTTCAAATTTGGTTGAATGAGGAGACAAAGATCAAAAGTTATGTTATCTTATCTAGGATCCAGTCGTCCATAGATCCAATATTATGTTATCATTGTTGGGAATCCCATATGATCCAAATGAATTTTTCAATGGATTTCCATACAATCAAAAAAAATATTATTGTAAGTAAACTTCGATAATTTTGTGTGCACTTAATAATTTTTATGGTTTCTACTATTAATTTTGCACTTTTGTTTTAGTAAAAAAGTTTGATGAATGTCTCCTTTAATCTATAAGTTCAAAAAATGTGAAAAAACTCTCTCATTCAATGAAGATAGTGGTGGATCAAGTCAAGGGGAAAAATTATAAAATATTAATAAGTGTTTGTCTCTCCATATTTGTGTGTAATTATTGTGTTAATCACTTTAGATAATTTATATAATTGAAAAAACTTCATTTTTGATAGGTTGGATGTGTTTCTACTATGTGTGGGGAGAAGAGTATGCAAAAAGACAAATGTATCCAAGTGGAGCAAGATATGTAAATTTTTTGAAGTTGCAAAGACAGTTAAACAATTGTAGAAGGTTTAAAATGCATGTTTCATTCAATATATTGAGCATAGTGTGAGGATATGGTGCAAAGAGAGCTTTGAAGATCTATATTGTGTGTTTTTTTGTTGCAATTTTTTTTATTAGGTTGTTTTGTGCACTATTTGTATTAATTGATATTATCATTTTGTAGAGGATTGATATATCATTGTTCATTTCTAAAGTTATCCCTAAAGTCCATTTTGAAAATAAATGAAAGTATTACTCCAATAATTTTAAGAGGTGGTAGCCTTTGTCGAATAGTGGCCAACAAAATGGTATGTTGGGAGTGTTGTCTCCATCTAGAGGTGGTTGGATATTTTAGTGGTGGTTGGGTGACTCTTACTAGGATTTTTGGCTTCACTTAGGCGGTTACCTAAGAATTTGTGTGATTCAGAACTCCTTAACTACTGGGGGTCGAAAATATTGTTCACAGGGGTATTGGATCCTAGCGAGTGGTCAGAAATTGAAATATAAAAAAAAAAATTATTTATAATAATAAGATAAAAACAATCGGCACAAAAATAGTAGGGTTTTTTCTTCCCTTGAGGATTCCCACCAAAAATAATTTTGTCTCCTTATGCATTTGTGTGTTGATTTACTTTCATGGACCTTATGTGCTGATATATGTTGCAATCATCTAATAAATTTATGATGTGTATGGTTGTTTAGCGATTTGCAAAAAAAATTTTAAAGTTATACAAGTGACTTCATTACTACTTCGCCTACCCTGTTGGTAGTGGTCTACATTTCTAACATTTAGGCTCTCAACTATCGAGAAACAATTAAAAAAATAATTTGTAGTCTATGAAACCATAATTGACATAGAAAAATAAAATGACCCTCCATATTAAAAGGATATAACCTACCAAAAATATTTCCCTGACAAGAGTTAAAAGTCAAGAGTGGATGAATCAACCATGAGAGAGGAATAAAATTTGAATTGTGAGGTTTTAGTGCGAGACAAAGACTATACCTACACAAAATACATGAATTTTTCGCCCAAATTTAGGAGGAAAATTCTAGGGCTTTATAAGGAAAGGTTATGAAATATTTGATTTGGTTCTTGAAAGAAAAGGTGCATAGAGCTCAGGGGAAATCAACAAATCGTTGGTTGGGAGGAGTATGGTTACTCCTGTTATATTTTCCAAAATATAGATAATTAATTAATTTGTTAATTTATTTAAATTTCTATTGAGAACTTGATCCATAAGAACTATTTATTCTTATATATAATGGATAGGAATTACTGTAAACACTGAAGGGAAAAAAGTTACTTTCCTAAAAGGGTTTAGTTTATGTTATAACATGTCTACAATTTGAGTGTATAGATGCAATTTATAAAAAAGAAAAAAAATATTTATATGCATAATACTGCTAGTAGGGTATGGTACATGATGTAATTGAAGGAGGAATTTTTGCAAAATCCTTCAACTCATGTAGTCCCTATCTCATAAAATATCCCAAGAAGAGTTGAAAAAGAAATCGAGCACAAGTGTCAAACACTAACTCCTCTATATGTGAACGATTCTATAATTCAAGTACAAGTTAAAGGAAAATGGTTAAATACATAAATAGAAACATGAGGAAATACACAATAATTTTGTTGTAAAAGAGAAGAAGATAGGAAATAAGTACTACAATATTTCCAATAATGTAATGAAAAAATTAAACCATACATGTAATCATTGAGGCGGTTATGTAGAAGATCAAGGTAAGGGAATATAATGTTATTGTAACTACCTTACACTATAGTAATAGTATGTTTGTGTGTGAGAGAAAAATATAAATATGTAAGAAGAAATCTTGTAGGTAGAATAATGGGAGGGACATAGAACTAAAGAGTTTATATTAACCATAGATTTAGAAGAAAAGTAATAAACCTTGTTTGAAAGAACAAGGGTAGAGATTTATCAAAACACTCATGCATGCATTGCGAAAATAAACCTATGATCAAAGTTGAAGTATGCTATGTCGGAAAGTCGAATATCAAAAATTTTTACATGCTTGAATACCGAAAGTTCTATTGGAAGCAAAATCATTATTATTATGTCTTAACAATACATTAACAATATAGGCTGGTAAGGTAATATAGTGGAAATGAAAGATGAATTATACAAACAGATAATAACGGAATGCTACATACAATATGAATGTAAATGATAAGACCAATGTCACATAAAATATGGATGACTACACAATGAAGGGTAGAAAACCCTGAAAATTTATAAATCCAGATTCTGAAAGAAAAAGCCCAAAGAAAAAGCCAATTTGAGCATCACCATTCTAATATGTAAGTAATCCCCTAATAAATTAAATATAACTCTAGAAATAAGAAAAGGGGACAAGGGTTAGATAACCTTATGTACTTAGGAATCACTTAGCTGAAATATAAGATCAAAAAATCCAAATCAACCTAATACCAACCTAGAGTAAAATGTAGGAAAGATCATGTTAGATATTTCGTGAATGAGACCGGTACGCAAAAATAAAATATTATATATAAAATGAGAAGAGAGTCTAAGATACATGTGCATTAAAATCTTCAGTGCGATTAACCCTCACACATGTGCACCACGAAGAAATGGTGCAATGAGAACCTACATAAAAGTACCTACATTACTGGAGCAGGGTTTAAACATGACCTGCAAAGAAAATTGAGAATGAAGAAGGAAAAAAAAACCCATAAAAAACTTATTTAACTCCATCAAACCTTAAGAAATAATTAAGAAGATATTTATTTTCGTAAGGGACACCAAAGGTTCGTGTCACCAGAAGCGCAGTCTTAGAAACTCGTCAAGACTAATATAGCACTTATTTGGGATGAAGATACAATGTGTAGTCAAAGGATATCATTTCGTCACTTCTCTGGAGGAATAAGCAACCAAGCAACCAAACACCTCTGTGAAAGAAGGAAATAAAAAGAAGAAGAAGGAAGGAATAGTTTTTCATTATACCCAATGCTGTGAAAGCTTAATAGATATTACTATTAAATTTATGTTGGTATGAGTATCACAATAAATAAATAATGAAGTATTAGGCATATTATTATGAATTTGATATTAAATATGAAAATAATCACATAAAAATAGTTAAAGGAATATTCAAAAAGTAGTCATAAATATTTAGAATAATATAATAATCTATCTAATAATTTATTTCACTTAAAATAAATAAGCTGTATCAAGAAAAAAAACGTGTTTACACATTACCTTATGTTAATTTCAATATAGTACTTGAATTAAAAATTATAAATAATTTAAAAGTTCGATTTTAATTCTATATTTTATTAATAAAAGTATTAAAATTCAACTATAAATAAGTTGTATGATTCAGGAAATAATGTGATTACACATTACATTATGGTAATTTCAATATACTAATTGAATTAAAAATTCTAAATGATTTAAAAGTTCTATTTTAATTTTATATCTCATTAATAAAATTATAAAAATTCAATTATAGAAATCATTATTTATATTATTATTAGTCATTTATTTTTAAAATAAGTTTTTCAAATTTTGAATTAAATTTGTTAGATGAATGGTAAATATCTAACTTTTATGAAATATTTTTTAATATTTTTAATATAAAATTTGTGAAGTTAATATTTATGGTTGATATATTACTTTTGCTTAATTATTTATTAATTAATTAAAGAAACTGCAATCTCAATAAATATTATATGAACTAGGTTACGGTCATATGTAATATTGAAAAACCATAATATTGGATCATGACATTGAAACAAAACCTATTTATAAATTAACGATTATATTAATCTACAACATCATAGTAAAATCTTATAAACATACTTGATTTACATGTCTAAGATATATCTACTAGCATAATCACATTTACCAATGTGGGTGATATATGCCGATAGACCTATATCCACCACCCACCACATGTATTTTACCAAAATAATCATTATATATTTATCAATATAATTACCAATATATTTTATATATATTATTAAAATATATTAATAATATTAACTATATGCATACTGTATATTAAACTAATATATATATATATATATATTATTTGATAATAAAATATTATTAAATTTTTTCAATACATTAATAGTTGTAATTCAAACTATACTAAGATTTAAATATAACTTAATAATAATATTTTATTACTATCTAAAATAAATATATATCTCTTACTAATATCCCAAGGGATTATTAATATTATAGGACAAATGAAGTTATAAAACCGAGGAATTGGTGAACCAAAGGGGAAAATATTAAAAACCTAAGAGATCAAGAAGCCCAAAGGATTCATATTAAAAAAAGAAGACATTAATAAAAGCTAAGAATTAATATTTTAAATACAAATGAATGATAATAAGAGATCAATATTAAAAACCTAAGATATTAATAAAGCTTAAGAATAAAGATTTCAAAAACAAAAACATGAGAAATTAATAAACTCTAATAATAATTCATATTTTAAATTCAAGATATAAATAAACCCAGGAGATTATTAATATTATAAGCCATTTAAAGAAGTAATAAACCCAGTGGTTTAATATTATAAACAAAAGGAAATAGTGAACCCAAGGGATAAATATTAATATCATAAACCAAGAAATTAATAAACCCTAAGAATTAATATTTAAAATCAAGATATTAATAAAGCATAAGAATTAATATTTTAGACTCAAAAGATTAATAAACCCAAGGAGTTATTAACATTATAAACCAAAAGAACTAATAAAATCAAGAGTTTAATATTACAAACCAAAGGAATTGGTGAACCCAAGGGAAAAATATTAAAGACCTAAGGGATAAAGAAGGCGAAGGGATCAATATTAAGAGCAAAAGAGATTAATAAACACTAACAATTAATATTTTAAACACAAAAACCTAAAAAATTAATAAACGCTGAGAATTAATATTTTTAACTCAAGATATTTTAAAACCAAAGGGATTATTAATATTATAAACCAAAACAACTAATAAAGTCAAGGGTTTTATATTTCAAACCCAAGAAATTGGTGAACCGAAGGGATAAATATTAAAATCCTAAGGGATCAATAAGTGGAAGGGATAAATATTAAAAACAAAAGAGATTAACAAAGCCTACAAATTAATATCTTAAACAGAAAGGATTGATAAAATCACATAACTGTTAATATTATAAACTCAAGGGAGTAATGTTAAAGCTAATAGATTAATATTATAAACCTCAAGTATATAAAAACCTTTAGATAAATAATATATACCATAAAATAAACATGGTTGAGCATGCTTGATTTAAACATTGAGACAATTGTTGTCATAATTCGACGTTGGACGAAGAATGACGATGGTTGGCCATGGTTGATTTTCATATTAAGACAATATTTGTCACCATGTGACATTCGACCATGGAAGACCTCGATCAAATACGAATAACGATGATTAAAAATGGTCTCCCATGGTTGGTTTTCATATTCACACATGTTTTTCATAATATGACATTGGACCATGCATTAATATTAAAGCCTATGACTAATATTTAACACCTAATATTACGAACCCAAATATTTAGAAAACTCAAAGATTGTTAAACCCAAAAAATTAATATTTTAAACTCGAAAGCCGAAGAAGTTAATAAACCCTAATAATTAATAATTTAAACTGAAGAGGTTAATAAAACAAAGAGATTATAAATATTATAAACCAAAAAAACTAATAAACCCAAGGGTTTAATATTATAAACTAAAGGAATTAGTGAACCCGAGGGATAAATATTAAAAACTTAAGCAATCAATAAGCCCAACGGTTTAATATTAAAAACAAAAGAGATTAATAAATACTAAGAATTAATATTTTAAACACAAAATTCTAAAAAATTAATATACCATAATCTAATCAATATTTTAAAATCAAGAGATTAATAAACCCAAAGAACTATTAATATTATAAACCAAAAGAACTAATTAACCAAAGGGATTAATATTGTAAACTAAAGGAATTGGTTAATCCAAGGGATAAATATTGAAAACCTAAGGGATGAATAAGGCGAAGGGTTGAATATTAAAACAAAAAGAGATTAATAAACCCTACGAGTTAATATTTTAAACATAAAAAACTAAAAAGTTAATATATGATAATGTAATCAATATTTTAAACTCAACAGATTAATAAACCCAAGGGATTATTAATATTATAAACCAAATTAATTAATAAACACAAGGCTTTAATATTATAAGCTAAAGAAATTTGTGAAATCGAGAGATAAATATTAATATTATAAACTAAGAAATTAATAAACCTTACGAATTAATATTTTAAACTCAATACATTAATAAACCCAAGAAGTTATTAATATTATTAACCGAAAGAACTAATAAAAAAAAGATTTTAATATTACAAACCAAAGGAATTGGTGAACCCAAGCGATAAATATTAAAGACATAAGGGATAAATAAGGCCAAGGTATCAATATTAATAGCACAAGAGATTAATAAACCCTAAGAATTAATATTTTGAACACAAAAACTTGACAATTTAATAAACTCTAAGGACTAATATTTTAACTCAGGAGATTTTAAAACCAAACGGATTATTAATATTATAAACAAAAATAACTAATAAACCCAAGGGTTTTATATTTCAAACCCAAGGAACTGGTGAGCCCAAAGGATACATATTAAAAACCTAAGGGATCAATAAGTGGAAGGGATCAATATTAAAAAAAAAGAGATTAACAAAGCCTACAAATTAATATATTAAATAGAAGGGATTGATAAAATCACATGATTATTAATATTATAAACCCATGGGAATAATATTAAAGCTAAGATATTAATATTATAAACCTTAAGTATATATAAAAAAATTTATAAGCACTATAAACTGTAAAATAAACATGGTTGAGCTCCGGATGTAGTTGCTTCCATCAATTGATGGGATGTTCGTCCCCTAGCGCCTCCCGAGGCCATCCGTTGGAGCTGGCCACATGGCCTCCCACACTCGACTTAATGGTGGCATTCATTTCGCCACCCCACACAACCTTAACTGCTATCTCTCGAACCATGTTCGCAGCAAGCTTTCATTTTGATTTCTCTCAGCTCTTGCAATGGCGTGTGCTATTCCTCATGGTGTTTTCCCTGTCTGCTCTGCAAATTCACTTCTCTATGCCTCCTGTCGAGCCAACTGCGCAAAGCCTAGTGCTAGAACGCAGACTAGCCAGAGGTGCGTGCTCTTGTGTTGCTTGGAAACAATTCCAGAATTTCACCACTCGCATAGCCTGCTCTTTTGTTCAAACACTTTGTGAAATTATCCTGGCCCTCCACTGCCACTCCTTCTATGCCCACTTCATCTACCTCTCTTCCCCGCCATGCCTCGACTGTGCCATCGTATGCGATGCCGCTGAGGCTCCAGTCGTGGTCGGGCTTCTCGGTCTCAGATTTCTCCCTCCGGTGATTCGTCTTCAGAAGAGCTCTCCTGTGATTACTCTCTGGACTTCAGGAACAGCAAGGGCGCACCTCGCAACCCTGGCTCGGCCCCTCCCTCTGCATGTCCTCCACCACCCTATGCTTTTTCCCCTGCACCCCATCTCCATACCTCTGCTTATTCCTCTGCTCCCCTTCCGACTTTCCCTCCTTTCCTGCGCCAGACTTCCCAGCATGCAGATTTTATTTTTAATGCAAATTTGATAAACCGGTCCTCCGAGCCCATGTTATTCTCACGGTTAGTGAGGAATATGCCAGTTTAGAGTCTCTTCCACCTGCGCCTCCCGGTCCTTCTACTGTTCCTAATGGTCCCAATGGGCCCAGCACTGCCGAAGCTGATACAGCCAAGGAAGCCTTGGCCCAGTTTTACTCTACCCCCAGCATATCTTTGCAGGTCCAGAGCATGGAAGATATGAGAAAAGGAAAAGAGCCCACTTCAGCTGCTGAAGATGGATACAGCGATGAGTTCGGGTGCAGAATCATTGAAGAACTGCCATCTCCAATCAATGGATAGAAGACAGAGGAAAACCTTGAGGTTTTTGTCCTTTAAGCACAATATCTGTAAGTTATTTTCAGTTCTCATGCTTTTTCATCCTACGCTTGTAGCGAGGCATGCAATAGGTTTTTGATTTTTTGCTGAACAATCTGAATGTACAGCCGGTTTCCCCGTTGTGGGCGGCAGTCTAAACTCTCAATCTGAAATGAACTGGTTTACCCACAGTGGGTACTCCAAGTTATAGTTTTCTTGGCAGTCAGGCCCTGTGCTCAGGCTTCTTCAGCTGAGACAGAGGCAGTTTTGTACCATTATATTATAAATTAATATAATTAGAGTTACTGAGAAAAAAAAATAAACATGGTTGATCATGCTTCATTAAAACATTAAGACAATTTTTGTCACAATGTCATGTTGGACGAGGAATGACGATTGTTTGCCATGGTTTATTTTCATATTGAGAAAATATTTGTCACAATGTGACATAAGACGATGGAAGACCTCGATCAAATATGAATAATGATGATTAATAATAGTCTTCCATGGTTGGTTTTCATATTCACAAAATGTTTTTCAAAATATGAAATTAGACCATGCATTAATATTGAAGTGTATTATTAATATTTAACGCCTAATATTAACAACCCAAATATTTATAAAACTCAATGATTATTAGACCCTAAGAGTTAATATTTTAAACTCATAATCGTAACAAGTTAATAAACACTAATAATTACTAATTTAAACTCAAGAGGTTAATAAATCAAAGGGATTATAAATATTATAAACCAAAAAAACTAATAAACCCACGGGTTTAATATTATAAAGTAAAGAAATTGATGAACCCAAGGGATAAATATTAAAAAATTAAGGGATCAGTAAGGCTAAGGATTTAATATTAAAACACAAGAGAATAATAAATCCTAAGAATTAATATTTTAAACAAAAACCTAAAAAATTAATATACCATAGTCTAATCAACATCTTAAAATCAAGAGATTAATAAACCCAAAGAATTATTAATACTATAAACCAAAAGAACTAATAAAACAAAGGGTTTAATATTATAAACTAAAGGAATTGGTGAACCCGAGGGATAAATATTAAAAACCTAAAAGATCACTAAGGCAAACGGTTTAATATTAAAAACAAAAGAGATTAATAAACCCTAAGAATTAATATTTTAAACATAAAAACCTAAAAAATTAATATACCATAATCTAATAAATATTATAAACTCAAGAGATTAATCAACCCAAGGGATTATTAATATTTTAAACCAAAAAAAATAAATAAACAAAAGGGTTTAATATTATAAGCTAAAGAAATTGGTGAGCTGAAAGGATAAATATTAATATTATTAACCAAGAAATTAATAAACCCTAATAATTAATATTTGAAACTCAACAGATTAATAAAGAATAAGAATTAATATTTTAAACTCAAGAGTTTAATAAACCCAAGGAGTTATTAATATTGATGACGATGATGATGATGGTTAACGTCCACTGAGACCAATATTTGGTCTATCGGACCTAAATTAAAAGTTATTTAATTTGACTTAAGATTTTACTCCTATGTTAAAAAATCTTGGAAGGAAGCCTCCCGAGCTCACTATAATTTTGACATCTTAAAAGGCTAGGAAGGTCAATATTGCAACAAATATTATGAAATTGAGCTCTAATGTGTTTGTACACGGGGCACTCTAAGAGGAAGTGATTTTCATCCTCGATGTTCATATTCTCACAGAGATGGCATATCCTTTCCATCCATGGTGTTTTTGAAACTCTCCAATGACCTGTTTCACTATGGAGCTCATGAGAGTTCATTTTAATCTTGGCTATATTAATTTTCTTCTTTGAGATAGTTAAAACAGAGATATAATTTTGATCTTCGAAGGAGGGGTTCATGACCTCCTTCTAATACCTTAATTTTCTTTTAGCTGCGAGATATTTCTTGCACCACATTTTTTCTTTAAACTTAGAAGTAAATTTTTTTTTAATGTTATTGATATTTTGCAATGCAGCATTCTCGTCGATCTCCCAATGGTTTAACCAGGCCCTAGTGTATTTCTACTTACCTCGTTCAAGCCTTAGGTGATTTTGGCTGGAATTTTAAGCTAGCTTAGGAAGTATATGGTCTCCTATGTTATTGAGCTTGTGCTTGTACAACAGAAGGCTAGTCATAGCTAGGCTCTTGATAGGGGAAATACCCACTTCTATAAGGAGAATAGGATAGGGTGTATTGATTTTAATTTTAAGTTTATACATTATAAAAAGCTTCTGTATTTGCTCAATATTTCTCCAAGATTCTCTAGAGATGCTGCAACCCCAAACCTCACATCAATATAAGATAACAGGAGTCACTAAAGTTTCAAAGAGGAGCTTCTTTCTATCCCACATTATGACGTTTATCGTTTTACAATTATTTTCAAGACAAAAATATGTTGTCCACCCCACATTAATCCTTTTCTGAATGCTATAGTTCCAGTTGAGCTTGTGATGAACATGAATTCCTAGGTGCTTGTAAGAAGACACTTCCTCCAAGTTACTATTGTCATACATAAAATTAGCATAGGTGTCCTTCTTGGATTTGATAATCATAACTTTTCTTTTGTAAGTGTTAACAGACATATCCATGGTAGAGCAGAAATCCTTAAGAAGTCTAAGTTTCTTATCAAGATCAGATGGGCACCTTGTGAGAAGAATAATATTTTCAGCATAGAGAAGAAGGATGATTACTATCCCAGCTAAGATCATGCTAGGAAATCCTGCTTCCTCTAAACCAAAAGAAGTAATAAAATCAAGGGCTTAATATTACAGACCAAAGGAATCGGTGAACCCAAGGGATAAATATTCAAGACCTAAGTGATAAATAAGGCCAATGTATCAATATTAACAACGCAAGAGGTTAATAAACACTAAGAATTAATGTTTTAAATACAAAAAACCTAAAAAATTAATAAACTCTAAGGACTAATATCTTTAACTCAATAGATTTTAAAACTAAAACGATTATTCATATAATAAACCAAAATAACTAATAAACCCAAGGATTTTATATTTCAAACCCAAGGGTTTTATATTTCAAACCCAAGGAATTGGTGAACCCAAGGGATAAATATTAAAAACCTAAGAGATCAATAATTCGAAGAGATCAATATTAAAGATAAAAAAGATTAACAAAACCTACAAAGGAATATCTTAAACATAAATGATTGATAAGATCACATGATTATTAATATTATAAACCTAAGGTAATAACATTAAAGAAAAGAGATTAATATTTCAAACCTCAAGTATATAAAAGCCTTTAGATAAATACTATAAACCGTGAAATAAATATGGTTGAGCATGCTTTATTTCAACATTGAGACAATTGTTGTCACAATGTGACGTTGGAAGAAGAATGATGATAGTTGGCCATGGTTGATTTTCATATTGAGACTATCTTTGTCACAATGTGACATTCGACCATGGAAGACCTTAATCAAATATGAATAGTATTGATGAACTATGGTCTCCGATGGTTGGTTTTCATATTCACACAATGTTTTTCATAATATGACATTGGACCATGTATTAATATTAAAGTGCATGACTAATATTTAACACCTAATATTACCAACCCAAATATTTAGAAAACTGAAATATTATTAAACCCTAAGAATTAATATTTGAAACTCAAAAGCCTAAGAAATTAATAATCCATAACAATTAATAATTTAAACTCAAGGGGTTAATAAACCAAAGGGATTGTAAATATTATAAACCAGAAAAGCTAATAAACCCAATGATTTAATATTATAAACTAAAGGAATTGGGGAACTCAAGGGATAAATATTAAAAACTTAAGGGATCAATAAAACCAAGGGTTTAATATTAAAAACACAAGATATTAGTAAACTCTAGGAATTAATATTTTAAATACAAAACCTAAAAAATTAATATACCATAATCTAATCAATATCATAAACTGAAGAGATTAATAAATCCAAGGAATTATTAATATTATAAACCAAAACAACTAATAAACCACAGGGTTTAATATTATAAACTAAAGGAATTGGTGAACCCAAGGGATAAATATTAAAAACCTAAGGGATCAATAAGGCCAAGCGTTTAATATGAAAAACAAAAGAGATTAATAAACCCTAAGAATTAATACTTTAAACATAAAAACCTAAAAAATTAATATACCTTAACATAATCAATATTTTAAACTCAAGAGATTAATAAACCCAAGGGATTATTAATATTATAAACCAAAAAAAGTAATCGACCCAAGGGTTTAATACTATAAGCTAAAGGAATTGGTGAACCCAAGGGATAAATATTACTATTATGAACCAAGAAATGAATAAACCCTAAGAATTAATATATTAAACTCGAGATTAATAAAGCATAGGAATTAATATTTTAGACTCTAGAGATTAATAAACCCAAGGAGTTATTAATATTATAAACCAAAATAAAAATAAAACCAAGTGTTTAATATTACAAACCAAAGGAATTACCGAACCCAAGGGATTAATATTAAAGACCTAAGGGAAAAATAAAGCTAGGGGATCAATATTAAGAGCACAAGATATTAATAAACGCCAAGAATTAATATTTTAAACACGAAAACCTAAAAAGTTAATAAACTCTAACAATTAATATTTTTAACTCAAGAGATTTTAAAACCAAAGGGATTATTAATATTATCAACCAAAATAACCAATAAACCCAAGGGTTTTATATTTCAAACCCAAGGAATTGGTGAACCCAAGGGATAAATATTAAAAACCTTAGGGATCAATAAGGTGAACGTGTCAATATAAAAAAAACAAAACAGATTAACGAAGCCTACAAATTAATATATTAAGCAGAAAGGATTGATAAATTCACATGATTATTTATATTATAAACTCAAAGAAATAATATTAAAGCTAATAAATTAATATTATAAACCACAAGTATATAAAAACCTTTACATAAATACTATAAACCGTAAAATAGTCATGGTTTAGCATGCTTGATTTAAACATTGAGACAATTTTTGTCAGAATGTGACATTGGACGAAGAATGATGATGGCTAGCCATGGTTGATTTTCATATTGAGACAATATTTGTCACAATGTGACATTCGACCATGGAAGACCTTGATCAAATACGACTAAAATTAATTAACAATGGTCTCCCAGTTGGTTTTCATATTTGGAAAATTTTTTTGATAGTATGACATTGGACCATGCATTAATATTAAAGTGTATGACTAATATTTAATGCCTAATAGTACCAACGTGAAGATTTAGAAAAATCAAATATTAATGAACCCTAAAAATTAATATTTTAAAACTAAAAATCCTATGAAATTAATAAACCCTAATAACTAATAATTTAAACTCAACAGATTAATAAACCAAAGGGATTATAAATATTATAAACAAGAAAAACGAATAAACCCAAGGGATTAATATTATAAACTAAAGTAATTGGTGAACCCAAGGGAAAAATATTAACACCTAAGGGATCAATAAGGCCAAGGGTTTAATATTAAAAGCGTAAGAGATTAATAAAGCCTAAGAATTAATATTTTAAACACAAAAACCTAAAAAAATAATATAGCATAATCTAATCAATATTTTAAACTGAAAAGATTAATAAACCAAAGGAATTATTAATATTATAAACCAAAAGAACTAACAAACCAAAGGATTTAATATTATAAACTAAAGGAATTGGCGAACGCTAGGGATGGATATTAAAAACCCAAGGGACCAATAAGGTCAAGCGTTTAATATTAAAAACACAAGAAACTAATAAACCCTAGGAATTAATATTATAAACATAAAAACCTAAAAAATTAATATACCATAATCTAATCAATATTTTAAACTAAGGAGATTAATAAACCTAAGGAATTATTAATATTATAGCCAAAAGAACTAATAAACCAAAGAAATTAAATTTTATAAACTAAATGAATTGGTGAACCCAAGGGATAGATATTAAAAACCTAAGGGACCAATAAGGCCAATGGTTTAATATAAAAAACACGAGATTAATAAACCCTAAGGATTAATATTTTACGCATAAAAACCTAAAAAATTAATATACCATAATCTAATCAATATTTTAAACTCAAGAGATTAATCAACCCAAGGGATTATTAATATTTTAAACCAAAAAAAATAATAAACAAAAGGGTTTAATATTATAAGCTAAAGGAATTGGTGAACTGAAAGGATAAATATTAATATTATAAACCAAGAAATTAATAAACCATAATAATTAATATTTGAAACTCAAGAGATTAATAAAGAATAAGAATTAATATTTTAAACTCAAGAGTTTAATAAACCCAAGAAGTTATTAATATTGATGATGATGGTTAACGTCCACTAAGACCAATATTTGGTCTATCGGACCTAAAGAAAAGAGTTATTTAATTTGATTTAAGATTTTACTCCTATGTTCAAAAAGCTTGGAGAGAAGCCTCCCAAGCTCACTTTAATTTTGACATCTTAAAAGGCTAGGAAGGTCAATATTGCAACAAATATTATCAAATTGAGCTCTAATGTGGTTGTACATGGGGCACTCTAAGAGGAAGTGATTTTCATCCTTGATGCTCATATTCTCACAGAGATGGCATATCCTTTCCATCCATGGTGTTTTTGGAACTGTCCAATGACATGTTTCACTATGGAGCTCATGAGAGTTTGTTCTAATCTTGGCTATATTAATTTTCTTCTTTTAGCTAGTTAAAACAAAGATATACTTTCGATCTTCGAAGGTGGGGTTGATGACCTCCTTATAATACCTTAATTTTATTTTAGCTGCGAGATATTTCTCGTAGCACATTTTTTCTTTGAACTTAGAAGTAACAATTTTTTTAGTGTTATTGATATTTTGCAATGCAACATTCTTGTCGATCTCCCAACGGTTTAACCAGGCCCTAGTGTCTTTCTGCCAACCTCATTCAAGCCTTAGGTGATTTTAGCTGGAATTTAAAGCTAGTTTAGGAAGTCCATGGTCTCCTGTGCTATTGAGCTTGTGCTTGTACAATAGAAGCCTAGTCATAGCTAGGCTCTTGATAGGGGAAAGACTGACTTCTATAAGGAGAATAGGATATGGTGTATTGCTTTTAATTTTAAGGTTATACATTATAAAATGCTTCTAGATTTTCTCAATCTTTCTCTAGGATTCTCTAGAGATGCTGCAACCCCAAAACTCACATCCATATAAGATAATAGGAGTCACTAAATTTTCAAAGAGGAACTTCTTGCTATCCCACATTATCAATTTTTCCATTTTACAATTATTTTCAAGATAAAAATATGCTTTCCACCCCACATTAATCCTTTTCTGAATTCTATAGTTCCAGTTGAGCTTATGATGAATATAAATTCCTAGGTGATTGTAAGAAGACACTTCCTCCAAGTTACTATTTTCATACATAAAATTAGCATAACTTTCCTTCTTGGATTTGATATTCATAACTTTTGTTTTGTAAGTGTTAACAGACATACCCATGGTAGAGCAGAAATCCTTAAGAAGTCTAAGTTTCTTATCAAGATCAGATGGGAACATTGCAAGAAGAACGATATTCTCAGCATAGAGAAGATGGACGATTACTATCCCAGCTAAAATTTTGCCAGGAAATCCTACTTCCTCTAAACCAAAAGAAGTAATAAAACCAAGGGCTTAATATTACAAACCAAAGGAATCAGTGAACCCACGGGATAAATATTAAAGACCTAAGCGATAAATAAGGCCAATGTATCAATATTAAGAACACAAGAGGTTAATAAACACTAAGAATTAATATTTTAAACACAAAAACCCTAAAAAATTAATAAACTCTAAGGATTAATATGTTTAACTCAAGAGATTTTAAAACTAAATGGATTATTCATATAATAAACCAAAATAAGTAATAAACCCAAGGAATTTATATTTCAAACCCAAGGAATTGGTGAACCCAAGGGATAAATATTAAAAACCTAAGAGATCAATAAGTGGAAGGGATCAATATTAAAAATAAAAAATATTAACAAAACCTACAAAGGAATATCTTAAACAAAAATGATTGATAAGATCACATGATTATTAATATTATAAACCCAAGGTAATAACATTAAAGCTAAGAGATTAATATTTCAAACCTCAAGTGTATAAAAACCTTTAGATATATACTATAAACTGTGAAATAAATATGGTTGAGCATGCTTTATTTAAACATTGAGACAATTTTTGTCGCAATGTGACGTTTGAAGAAGAATGACAATGGTCGACCATGGTGGATTTTCATATTGAGACTATGTTTGTCACAATGTGACATTCGACAATGGAATACCTTAATCAAATATGAATAGCGATGATTAACAATGGTCTCCAATGGTTGGTTTTCATATTCACACAATGTTTTTCATAATATGACATTGGACCATGTATCAATATTAAAGTGCATGACTAATATTTAACACCTAATATAACCAACCCAAATATCTAGAAAACTCAAAGATTATTAAACCCTAAGAATTAATATTTGAAACTCAAAAGCCTAAGAAATTAATAATCCATCATAATTAATAATTTAAACTCAAGGGGTTAATAAACCAAAGGGATTATAAATATTATAAACGAGAAAAACTAGTAAACCCAATGATTTAATATTATAAACTAAAGGAATTGGGGAACTCAAGGGATAAATATTAAAAACTTAAGGGATCAATAAAACAAAGGGTTTAATATTAAAAACACAAGATATTAGTAAAATCTAAGAATTAATATTTTAAACAAAAAACCCTAAAAAATTAATATACCATAATTTAATCAATATCATAAACTGAAGAGATTAATAAAACCAAGGAATTATTAATATTATAAACCAAAACAACTAATAAACCATAGGGTTTAATATTATAAAATAAAGTAATTGGTGAACACAAGGGATAAATATTAAAAACCTAAGGGATCAATAAGGCCAAGGGTTTAATATTAAAAACAAAAGAGATTAATAAACCCTAAGAATTAATACTTTAAACATAAAAACCTAAGAAATTAATTTACCATCATTTAATCAATATTTTAAACTCAAGAGATTAATAAACCCAAGGGATTATTAACATTATAAACCAAAAAAAGTAATAGAACCAAGGGTTTAATATTATAAGCTAAAGGAATTGGTGAACTCAAGGGATAAATATTACTATTATAAACCAATAAATGAATAAACCCTAAGAATTAATATTTTAAACACAAGATATTAATAAAGCATAGGAATTAATAATTTAGACTCTAGAGATTAATAAACCCAAGGAGTTATTAATATTATAAACCAAAATAAAAATAAAACCAAGTTTTTAATATTACAAACCAAAGGAATTAGCAAACCCAAGGAATAAATATTAAATACCTAGGGGAGAAATAAAGCCAGGGGATCAATATTAAGAGCACAAGATATTAATAAACGCCAAGAATTAATATTTTAAACACAAAAACCTAAAAAAGTAATAAACGCTAAGAATTAATATTTTTAACTCAAGAGATTTTAAAACCAAAGGGATTATTAATATTATAAACCAAAATAACTAATAAACCCGAGGGTTTTATATTTCAAACCCAAGGTATTGGTGAATCCAAGGGATAAATATTAAAAACCGTAGGGATCAATAAGGTGAGGGTATCAATATAAAAAACAAAAGAGATTAACGAAGCCTTCAAATTATTATATTAAACAGGAAGGATTGACAAAGTCACATGATTATTAATATTATAAACTCAAAGGAATAATATTAAAGCTAATAAATTAATATTATAAACCACAAGTATATAAAAACCTTTAGATAAATACCATAAACCGTAAAATAATCATGGTTGAGCATGCTTGATTTAAACATTGAGACAATTGTTGTCACAATGCGACGTTCGACGAAGAATGATGATGGCTATCCATGGTTGATTTTCATATTGAGACAATCTTTGTCACAATGTGACATTCGACCATGGAAGACCTTGATCAAATACGACTAACATTAATTAACAATGGTCTCCCAATTGGTTTTCATATTCAAATTTTTTTTTTGATAATATGACATTGGACCATGCATTAATATTAAAGTGTACGACTAATATTTAATGCCTAATATTACCAACCCAAAGATTTAGAAAACTCAAATATTAATGAACCCTAACAATTAATATTTTAAAACTCAAAAGCCTAAGAAATTAATAAACCCTAGTAACTAATAATTTAAACTCAACATATTAGTAAACCAAAGGGATTATAAATATTATAAACAAGAAAAACTAATAAACCCAAGAGATTAATATTATAAACTAAAGGAATTGGTGAACCCAAGGGAAAAATATTAAAACCTAATGGATCAATAAGGCCAACGGTTTCATATTACAATCACAAGAGATTAATAAACCCTAAGAATTAATATTTTAAACACAAAAACCTAAAAAAATAATATACCATAATCTAATCAATATTTTAAACTGAAGAGAATAATAAACCCAAGGAATTATTAATATTATAAACCAAAAAAACTAATAAACCAAAGGAATTAATATTATAAACTAAAGGAATTGGTAAGCACTAGGGATAGATATTAAAAACCTAAGGGACCAATAAGGCTAAGGGTTTAATATTTAAAACTCAAAAGATTAATAAACCCTAAGAATTAATATTATAAAAATAAAAACCTAAAAATTAATATACCATAATATAATCAATATTTTAAACTAAGGAGATTAATAAACCCAAGGAATTATTAATATTATAACCAAAAGAACTAATAAACCAAAGGAATTAATTTTTATAAACTAAATTAATTGGTGAACCCAAGGGATAGATATTAAAAACCTAAGGGACCAGTAAGGCCAATGGTTTAATATTAAAAACACAAAGAGATTAATAAACCCAAGCGGCACGAATACGAAATAAACGGATAAGACATCTTTTTTCTAAATGGATACAGTATGGATATAAAGCATATCAAGGGGAAGGAGAATAAAGTTGCTGATGCATTAAGTAGAAATGCTTGCCAACATCTAAACAGCATGAGGAGTAGTGCTCAGATGGAGATAGAGGAATTGGTAGGAAAAGCAGCAAATCAAGATCCCAATTATGAAGCACTCTTGGTGAATTTTCAGAAAAATGATAAAACTGATTTCACAAAGGACCAAAAAGGGCTACTATATTACAAAAACAGGTTGTATATTCCAAATATAGAGTCATTGAAAAGAGAAATTCTAGATGAATATCACAAACAGCCCTATGCAGGACATCCAGGATATCAAAAGATGTTAACTGCCTTGAAGAAGAAGTTGTTCTGGCCAGGAATGAAAAGAGATGTGGCAGAGTATTTAAGTAGATGTATGGAGTGTCAGCTAGTTAAAGTTGAGCATCAACACCCAGCAGGGCTTTTAAATCCCCTGCCAATTGCAGAATGGAAATGGGACACAGTTTCCATGGATTTTATAACAGGACTACCTAAAACCAAATATCAACATGATTCTGTAATGGTAGTAGTAGACACTCTAACCAAAGCTGCTCACTTTATACCAGTGAAATCTACTTTCGGAACAGCTCAAGTAGAAAATGTTTTCCTGAAGGAGATAGTAAGGCTTCATGGAGTTCCTAAAGTAATTGTTTCAGATCGAGATGCTAAGTTTACAGCAGCATTTTGGAAAGGATTGTTTGGAGGGATGGGTACTAAGCTGAATTTTAGTACTGCCTATCACCCGCAAACAGATGGGCAGACAGAAAGGACGAATCAAATTTTGGAGGATATGTTGCGAATGTATGTGATGGATAGACCATCAAAGTGGGAAGAATATCTGCATCTAGCTGAATTTGCCTATAATAACAGCTACCAATCTTCTATTAAGATGAGTCCGTTTGAGGCACTCTATGGGAGAAAGTGCCGTACTCCCTTGAGTTGGAGTCAACCAGAGGATAAACTGGTGTTGGGACCAGATGCACTACAAGAGATGGAAAGAATTGTCAAGCAAATACAAAGAAATATCAAGACAGCACAAGATCGCCAGAAAAGTTATGCTGATAAGAAAAGAGTGCACCGAGAATTCAAAGTGGGGGATCATGTGTATTTACGCATCAAACCCAAAAAGAGCACACTTTATGATGGAAGTTGTGCAAAACTTGCACCTAGATATTGTGGGCCTTTTGAAGTTTTAGAAAGGGTGGGACCAGTGGCTTACAAGCTGGCCTTACCACCCCATGTTAAAGTGCATAATGTGTTTCATGTTTCATTATTAAAAAGATATGTGCATGATGCTTCTCACATAGTTGATTGGAATGTTGTACAGGTGGAACCAGAAGGGGAGTTTCTGCCAGAACCACTTCAAATATTGGAGCGGGAAGAAATTGAATTGAGAAACAGAATAGTGGCCAGAGTAAAAGTGCAGTGGAAGCACTTTACTGCTGAAGAAGCTACCTGGGAAAGGGAAGCTGAAATGATGGAGAAATATCCATTTTTGTTTAAGTGAACTCTAGTAGTTGAATAACAACACCGAGGACGGTGTTTATTTTCAGAGGGGGAATATGTAACACCCCCAATTGGTGTGTTGAATTTTTAAAGTTTGACATTTGAACTTTAATCCTAAGGGGGTGGACCCCAAGGGCTAAGTATGGTGTGAATGTATTTGCATATTTTATTTGAGGAAATAAATAAAATGATTGTGCATTTTGACCAAGATGAGAATTAGAGATCACTTGCCAAATCCATGAGGATGGATAAGGCAACAAATCCCAAAAAATCTTTCAAAAATCCTTGAAAGAAATTTATTTAGATTTGAGGAGGAATCTAAATTTCCCCAATGAAGAGGAGTAGTTGGGAAGAGGTGAGAAAAAGCTGGAAAAGCTGAGGAAAAGCTTAAAGCGGCTTTAAAGAATCCCAAGATGGGAAGCCTAGGCTAAACAGGAAAGAAAGCATCCTGCTATTCTGGACGCAGAATTAGAAACATGCTTTGGGGGAATTATGAGCTTAAATAAGCTGCTCCTAAGCAGATCAGAGGTTGATCTGTTCTAGGAGGTGATCTCTGCTCGGGGGTGAATCCTGGGAGATAAAGAGGATTCTAAGGTTGGGAGGTTGGTCACTTGCAGGCTGTGGTATGTTCTAAATTGCTTATGATTTTGAGTTATTATGGTATGAATTGGCTACATATAAAATTAAATTGAATGGGATGATTGATTTAGTACTACATTTAACAGAACCTTTCCTAAGGTATTCACCTTCCAGATTCTGTTTAGTTGTATACCAGAAAAGTCCATAGAGTAGAAACTCCAGAAGCTCTAAACCAAGGTCGGTTTAAATCTGAAGTTACTTAACTTCTACAGATGATTAATTATTGTTTTATTCACGGTAGACACAAATGTGATATGGTATGCTTATGAGTCTACTAGAGAAACATTACAACAGTACTAGAGTTACATGGTCTGAATACAAAAACTGAAAGTATAACAATGAAGTATGACATGCGAACTTATACTAGAAAATTGAATATTACATTAACCCCTATAGGGGTAGAGTTGTGAAATTTTATACTCATATGTAAGTGGAGAACTATATTTGCAGACTTATAGCTATATGATACTACAGCAGAAAACCAAAAGATGTCAACTTCGATATGTTGATTTGTACTAGCTTTAAAAGAAATCCTATTCTACAGCAGGAATATATCATTTATAGCATATAAATAACGTATTATGCTTTGAAATCCATCTCACATTCCTGAACTAAGCAGCATAGTCAAAGACAAAAATTTCAATTAAGTTATACACCACAATGGCTACTGAATACATATATATAAATCCCCATGTGACAATCTATGTTCATAAGTATACATAGGAAAATAGTGTAACAATATTGAAATTGTTATGGTACTCAAAATCCAAAAAGGGAAGACGTAGTGATAATAAAGTATGGAACTCTAAGATGGATTGATAAAGGCCTAACTCTATCTTATAAGAGTATTTTATCACTCATGGAAATTTTATGATATATATATGGTTTTCTTAAGTTCATTCGATTTAATCACCCATTGAATACCTATTTATGCATAACAAATTGTATATGTATCGAAATATTATGATATGATGAGTGCGCCTATCTTTTGATACATCTACTTTTAATCTTGGCATTAAAGACATTAGAAACCTAACCCAATATACGAATGGCGCATTACCAAAAATTATGATACGAAACCTCTAGAAAGGAAACACTGGAAACGATAATTACAGTGCCGCGAGTTAAAGAGAACCACAGTAAAAATAATCATTACAGCGCCGAGAGCTAAATTATGGCTCGGTTGTTTCTGGTTTCCATACGTGTTTTGGAAAACGAAATTAAACAGGGATATCAGTGCCGAGAGCAAATAAAACCATCTCAGCTCTTAATGAATATGAAAGCTCTAGAAATGGCGCGACGAACAAAATGGCTATCCGACAGCTAGGGTTCTGAAAATTCATGAGCAGACAGTAGGATTAGAAAAACATATAAATTATGTAACTCAATAAAGAAGGTGAACGCGACAGGAGTACGTCCATCCACGTAAGTCACAAGACGCAACCACAGTATTGAATAATACGTCAATAGAAAAGACCCAACATAGATAGGGTTATGCGCTGGTTAATAAGTTCATGCGATTTGTTTTAATGATCTTTATAGGATGCAGTTAGGGAAACTTCAAAAACAGAGGGTAAAACATACATATAAGATCGCGCAGAGGAGAGGTAGCATAGGCATAAGGCGTGCAACTTTCGTAAAGAAATAAGGCGGACCGCAATGATAGTCTGCCCAGAACAGGAGTCAGTATCATCATGCCTAACAAAGAAAATATATATATAAAAACCGACCAAGATTCGACCCGTAAGACTAGCCATCCATATGATGCGCAAGTAAATCTAAACGCTGTAGCGTGGGTACTGTTACCATCTGGGTATGTAGGAAGACCCTAGGCGTTCGTCCCTTAGACCTCAACTTGGAAAAGAAAAACAAACAGAGATTAAGGAAAGTCTCAATACATAATCAACAGTAAATACTGCGGATAAATCTCTGTCCTATAAATCGTGTTGAACACATTCAGCATAAATCGTTAATACCAAACTATTACAGAGAATAGAAACAGAGGCTGATTGTACACCAAATAAAAATATAACCATACTAGAACGCAGCCAGGAGTAACATGTTCGATCTCGGCCCTCTGTCACCAGGTGGGTATGTCGAAAACGTTCCTCTCTGAGCAAAAACACCACAGCAGACGATGAGAGGGCATTATTGGTTAATGTATGCAAAAAACAAAATGAACAACTTTAAAACACAGGCCGACCTGGTTACACCCTCCTCAACCCGGCGATGGGAGCAGGAACAGGCACGACTCTGTAGTTCCAACATGAAACATAAAGAGTCAAATAAATAGATCAGCGTAAGAGTCTTGAATAAAAAGAACTCTTGCAAACCCTAATGCACCCTGCCCCAGAACTGCAGAAAATCACGAGATTGATTTAGGAGACGCTACCACTGCAGAACAAGGTACCATACTATGCTGAGGTGCCCAAGGAGGACGAGCGACGCCGGCGGAGGTACAGTCGTCTCAGTAGCTACATCCCATCACTGCCTGCAAAAACATTGAATAGAAAAATCAAACGCATACGTTAGGGAAGACCGAGCAAAAGCAGTGCGACACATACGTTACTAACCCTAACAAGTACACCTGTCTCTGGCTCTGTGTAGAAAAATCATATCAAATCTGAACGGGATCAGAGTAGTCATAATGAAAAACCGCCACAAGATGTAAGAACTCGGTTATTTCATGAATTACAGTCACGCCGATCCGTGGCTTGGACCGTATTGCGTGAGATACAATGGTTATAAATTTAAAAAGACTGTGAGAACGACTATACCGTGGCGCCTCGGTCCAAATCAACCACCCATCGTAGTTACAATAGGATTAAACCAGTTCGAAATCGCAATGGATATGACGCAGCGCTGACCTGTCGCTACGTAAATCGCTCGCTGAACATAGTTCTCCAAATTGACTGCTTACGTGGACTGTATAGCGGCTCTGCAAAAACATATATACGGTTAATGAGACATCACAGATATGGGACGTTAAATCCACGTAGGACCCAAGAAATCGGTCAGAGAATTTACTATAGACTTTTCAACCGGTCTATACATATATATACATGTCATGATTATGTACGAAGATGTGAATCCAACGAAATTATCCAAAGGGGTAGGAAGTTTTTATATATATGATATAAATATATATATCAAAGGCGCCTTGCATAGTTTAGTAAAGTGGATATAAAAAATAAATAAATATATATATAGGCTATTGAATAGATATATATATATGAGCTATTGGATAAACATATATATATGGGCTATTGGATATATATGTTTATATATGTTTTTATATATATATACATGTATTATATATATAGGTTATTGGATGCAACATAGGTGGTGCATAGGGGTATTCAAATATAAATTTTATGTTACTCAAGGATATACACCTAGGGATTGTGTATAGTCCACGAATGTGTTTAGTATGCCTATGTGTTTTATAGCTGTATCTATGGATAATATATATTGGTCCCTACGTAGGCGTGTACATTAAGAGTGGCATAGTAAGTTATGTACACTGTTACATGGAAAGTATTGGATGTTAGAGAAAAAAAAAAAAAAAATTGCCTTAAATTGGAGGTGTGACAAATGGTATAGGAGCACTAGTTACAACAGATTGGGCTGTCGTTTTGTGCTCACTGCTGATTACATATTTTGTTTTTCTGAAGTTTATAAACTTTGCTAATCTGTGTGTAAGTGTGTACAGTTGAAATGGCTGAAGGTGAAGGGATTTATGTGGATCTGCGAGATGAGTTTGCTACTCCAGATCCCAATGCCCCAGTACTCGCTATGTTGCACCGGATGCAACGAGAATTGGCTGAACTAAGAAGCCAGAATGACATGCTGTCATCAGCCAGTAAGGAGCAGGAAAAGCTCATCAAGGAGCTAACTTCCCGGAACAGCCAGGAGGGCGAAGGCTCTGGTAAAAGAAAGATGGATGAATGTGAGGATGAGGATGCAGCTAGAAATCAACATAAGCAGAAAAGAGAGTTGCAGGGAGAATTTAGGAAGATCAAACCACCCTCCTATGATGGGGAGAAGGAGGAGGATGCTGAAGCTTGGTTGCTGAACATGATCAAGTATTTCCAAGTTTATGAATATGAGAGCAATCTGAAGGCTAGATTAGCTGTGTACCAGCTACAAGGAAAAGCTACACTCTGGTGGGAAGAGACAAAATGGTGCATGCCATTGATGAAAAGACAGTTACTTGGGAAGATTTTCATACTAAGTTCAAAAGTCGTTATTTGAATGAACGCTATTATGATGATAAAGCAAAATAATTCCATGAACTTAGGCTAGGGCAGCTCACTATTGATGAGTTTGTCACTAAGTTTACTAATTTACTGAGGTATGTCCCTTACATTAGGGAAGAAAAGGCAAAAGTGCAAAGGTTTTTAAATTGTTTGCCTACGGTGTACAAGGAGAAAATTGAGTTTGACAACCCAAAGACCATGGATGAAGCGGTTAGAAAATCAAGATTATGCTATCAGCAGTTTAAAGGTAAAGCTGAACAAGGGAAGGGCTGGATGAACAAGGGTGAGTTCAAAGGAAAGAGACCAAAACCAGCATATTTAAGGAATTTTGGTAGAGACCATCAAAGGAAAAAGTTCAGCAAACCAAAAGAAATTCAAACTGCTCAGTCCCAAGTGGTTTCAAAACCAGTGGAAGGGAATAATAAAAAGGAAGGGACAGTCAGAATGAAGGAACCTCTGAAATGTTGGGGCTGTGGAGAACCCCATATGATGAGGGACTTCCCCCATCGAAATATACACATGATCAGCAGAGAGCGAGAGGCAACAACAGTAAATGACATAGCCAGAAATATACCAACTATCAGTGCAGCCTTGGAAAATCGGCAAGCAGAACATCAAGCAACCATGGTGGAAATGGAGGGTAAGATTTCTGACCTACCTGTTACTGTTTTGATTGATCCGGGTGCTTCTTTGAGTTACATTAGTCCTAGAATTGTAGAAAAATGTAAAATTAAACCTGAAAAATTTCAGCAGTCATGGTTGGTACAGCTGGCCACTGGAACTAAGAGAAAAGTCACTCATAAGTTGCCCAAAACAGCAATACAATTAAATGGTTTTTCAACAGAAGTAAACTTGAACATATTGCCATTAGGATCCTATGATCTGCTGATAGGAATGGATTGGCTGGAAAAGAAGAAAGCCCTGATGAACTGCTGGGATAAAACCCTGCATTGTGTAGATGAGGAAGGAAAACCTTTTACACTAAAAGGGAAACCAAAAACCATTGTAGTAAGACAAATATCAGCCTTACAATTGAAAAGAACAGCTAGAAAAGGGTACCAAGTTTATGCAGTGCATGTAGAAGAAATAGAACAGAAAACTGAGGAAGAGTTAGTGGATGCTGTACCAGTCATCAGAGAGTTTAAGGAAGTCTTTCCCAAGGAAATCCCTCATCTCCCTCCCAAAAGAGAGATTGAATTTTCTATAGATCTGGTGCCAGGAGCTACACCTATTTCCCGAGCTCCTTATAGGATGAGTCTGCCAGAACTGATGGAGCTGAAGATGCAGCTGCAAGAATTATTGGATAAGGGTTACATTAGACCAAGTGTGTCTCCATGGGGAGCACCTGTTTTATTTGTTAAGAAGAAGGATGGAACTTTTAGGATGTGCATTGACTATCGCCAACTGAACAAGTTGACCATTAAGAATAGATATCCACTTCCTAGAATTGATGATCTTTTTGATCAAGTGAGAGGAGCTTCAGTCTTCTCCAAGATAGACTTAAGGACTGGGTATCACCAGCTCAGAATTAAAGAAGAAGACATCAGCAAAACAACATTTCGAACCCGGTATGGGCATTACGAATTTGTAGTCCTACCTTTTGGTTTGACAAATGCCCCTGCCACATTTATGTGTCTGATGAACAGTGTGTTGAATAAGTATTTGGACAAGTTTGTTCTTGTGTTCATAGATGATATCCTAGTCTATTATAAAAATGAAGATGAACATAAGGAACATCTGAGGATAGTGTTGCAGACTTTAAAAGAAAACCAGTTATATGCCAAGTTCAGCAAATGTGAATTTTATAAAGATAAAATTCAATATCTGGGTCATATAATTTCTGAAAAAGGGTTGGCAGTTGACCCTGAAAAGATAAAAGCCATTAAAGAATGGCCAGTTCCCACTGATGTCTCAGCAGTAAGATCATTTATGGGAATGGCAGGCTATTATCGCAGATTTGTGGAGAGATTTTCTGCTATAGCAAATCCCATAACATCATTACAAAGGAAGGGTGTTAAGTTCGTGTGGACTGAGAAATGTCAAAACAGTTTCGAACAATTGAAATAGAAACTTATTTCAGCTCCTATATTAAAAATTGCTGATCCTGATAAAGAGTTTGTGGTATGTACAGATGCTTGCAGAGAAGGGCTAGGAGGAGTCCTATTGCAAGAAAATTCAGTTATTGCCTATGAGTCTAGGAAATTAAAAACTCATGAACAGAATTATAGTGCATATGATTTGGAATTTGCAGCTGTTATTCATGCTTTAAAAATGTGGAGGCACTATCTGCTGGGGAAGAAGTTCACATTGATGACTGATCATATTAGCCTCAAATATTTTTTCTCCCAAACTGACCTGAATGCAAGACAAGCTAGATGGCTGTCATTTCTAAGTGAATTTGATATGGATATAAAGCATATCAAGGGAAAAGAAAATAAAGTTGCTGATGCCTTAAGTAGAAATGCTTGTCAACATTTAAACAGCATTGGGAGTAGTGCCCATATGGAGATAGAAGAATTGGTAGGAAAAGCAGCAAATCAAGATCCCAATTACGAAGCACTCTTGGTGAAACTGCAGAAAAAGGATAAAATTGATTTGACGAAAAACCAAAGAGGGCTACTCTATTAAAAAAACAGGTTGTATATTCCAGATATAGAGTCATTGAAAAGAGAAATTATAGATGAATATCACAAACATCCCTATGCAGGACATCCAGGATACCAAAAGATGTTAACAACATTGAAGAAGAAGTTGTTCTGGCCAGGAATGAAAAGAGATGTGGCAGAGTATTTAAGTAGATGTATGGAATGTCAGTTAGTCAAAGTTGAGCATCAACATCCAGCAGGTCTTCTAAACCCTTTTCCATTTGCAGAATGGAAATGGGACACAGTTTCCATGGATTTTATAACAGGACTACCTAAAACCAAATATCAACATGATTCTGTAATGGTAGTAGTAGACACTCTAACCAAAGCTGCTCACTTTATACCAGTGAAATCTACTTTCGGAACAGCTCAAGTAGCAAATGTTTTCCTAAAAGAGATAGTAAGGCTTCATGGAGTTTCTAAAGTAATTGTTTCAGATCGAGATGCTAAGTTTACAGCAGCATTTTGGAGAGGATTATTTGGAGGGATGGGTACTAAGCTGAATTTTAGTACTGCCTATCACCCTCAAACTGATGGGCAAACAGAAAGAACAAATCAAATTTTAGAGGATATGCTGAGAATGTATGTGATGGATAGGCCATCAAAATGGGAAGAGTATCTACATTTAGCTGAGTTTGCCTATAATAATAGTTACCAATCCTCTATTAAGATGAGTCCGTTTGAGGCACTCTATGGGAGGAAGTGCCGGACTCCCTTGAGCTGGAGTCAACCAGAGGATAAACTGGTGTTGGGACCAGATGCACTACAAGAGATGGAAAGAATTATCAAACAGATACAAAGAAATATCAAGATAGCACAAGATCGCCAGAAAAGCTATGCTGATAAGAAAAGAGTGCACTGAGAATTCAAAGTGGGGGATCATGTGTATTTACGCATCAAACCCAAAAAGAGCACACTTTATGCTAGAAGTTGTGCAAAACTTGCACCTAGATATTGTGGGCCTTTTGAAATTCTAGAAAGGGTGGGACCAGTGGCTTACAAGCTGGCCTTACCACCCCATGTTAGAGTGCATAATGTGTTTCATGTTTCATTATTAAAAAGATATGTGCATGATACTTCTCACATAGTTGATTGGAATGTTGTACAGGTGGAACCAGAAGGGGAGTTTCTGCCAGAACCGCTTCAAATATTGGAGCGGGAAGAAATTGAATTGAGAAACAGAACAGTGGCCAGAGTAAAAGTGCAGTGAAAGCACTTTACTGCTGAAGAAGCTACCTGGGAAAGGGAAGCTGAAATGATGGAGAAATATCCATTTTTGTTTAAATGAACTCTAGTAGTTGAGTAATAACACCGAGGACGGTGTTTATTTCCAGAGGGGGAATATGTAACACCCCCCAATTTGTGTGTTGAATTTTTAAAGTTAGACATTTGAACTTTAATCCTAAGAGGGTGGACCCCAAGGGATGAGTATGGTGTGAATGTATTTGCATATTTTATTTGAGGAAATAAATAAAATGATTGTGCATTTTGACCAAAAAGAGAATTTGAGATCACTTGCCAAATCCATGAGGATGGATAAGGCAACAAATCCCCCAAAAATCTTTCAAAAATCCTTGAAAGAAATTTATTTAGATTTGAGGAGGAATCTAAATTTCCCCAATGAAGAGGAGTAGTTGGGAAGAGGTGAGAAAAAGCTGGAAAAGCTGAGGAAAAGCTTAAAGCAGCTTTAAAGAATCCCAAGATGGGGAGCCTAGGCTAAACAGGAAAGAAAGCATCCTGCTATTCTGGACGTAGAATTAAAACATGCTTTGGGGGGAATTATGAGCTTAAATAAGCTGCTCCTAAACAGATCAGAGGTTGATCTGTTCTAGGAGGTGATCTCTACTCGGGGGTGAATCCTGGGAGATAAAGAGGATTCTAAGGTTGGGAGGTTGGTCACTTGCAGACTGTGGTATGTTCTAAATTGCTTGTGATTTTGAGTTATTATGGTATGAATTGGCTACATATAAAATTTAATTGAATGGGATGATTGATTTAGTACTACATTTAACAGAACCTTTCCTAAGGTATTCACCTTCCAGATTCTGTTTAGTTGTATACCAGAAAAATCCATAGAGTAGAAACTCCAGAAGCTCTAAACCAAGGTCGGTTTAGATCTGAAGTTACTTAACTTCTACAGATGATTAATTATTGTTTTATTCATGGTAGACACAAATGTGATATGGTATGCTTATGAGTCTACTAGAGAAACATTACAGCAGTACTAGAGTTACATGGTTCGAATACAACAACTGAAAGTATAACAATGAAGTATGACATGCGAACTTATACTAGAAAACTGAATATTACATTAACCCCTATAGGGGTAGAGTTGTGAAATTTTATACTCATATGTAAGTGGAGAACTATATTTGCAGACTTATAGCTATATGATACTACAGCAGAAACCCAAAAGATGTCAACTTCGATATGTTGATTTGTACTAGCTTTAAAAGAAATCCTATTCTACAGCAGGAATATATCATTTATAGCATATAAAGAACGTATTATGCTTTGAAATCCATCTCACATTCCTGAACTAAGCAGCATAGTCAAAGACAAAAATTTCAATTAAGTTATACACCACAATGGCTATTGAATACATATATATAAATCCCCATGTGACAATCTATGTTCATAAGTATACATAGGAAAATAGTGTAACAATATTGAAATTTTTATGGTACTCAAACTCCAAAAAGGGAAAACGTAATGATAATAGAGTATGGAACTCTAAGATGGACTAATAAAGGCCTAACTCTATCTTATAAGAGTATTTTAGCACGCATAGAAATTTTATGATATCTATGGTTTTCTTAAGTTCATTCGATTTAAACACCCATCGAATATCTATATATGCATAACAAATTGTATATGTATCGAAATATTATGATATGATGAGTGCACCTATCTTTTGATACATCTACTTTTAACCTTGGAATTAAAGACATTAGAAACCTAATTAAATATACGAATGGCGCATTACAAAAATTATGATACGAAACTTCTGAAAAGGAAACACTGGAAACGATAATGACAGTGCCGCGAGTTAAAGAGAACCACAGTAAAAATAATCATTACAGCACCGAGAGCTAAATAATGGCTCGGTCGTTTCTGGTTTCCATACGTGTTTCGGAAAACGAAACTAAACAGGGATATCAGTGCCGAGAGCAAATAAAATCATCTCAGCTCTTAATTAATATCAAAGCCATAGCAATGGCGCGACGAACAGAATGGCTATACGACATCTAGGGTTCTGAAAATTCATGAGCAGACAGTAGGATTAGAAAAACATATAAATTATGTAACTCAATAAAGAAGGTGAACGCGACAGGAGTACGTCCGTCCACGTAAGTCACAAGACGCAACCATAGTATTGAATTATACGTCAATAGAAAAGACCCAACATAGATATGGTTATGCGCTGGTTAATAAGTTCATGCGATTTGTTTTAATGATCGTTATAGGATGCAGGTAGGGAAACTTCAAAACCAGAGTGTAAAACATACATATAAGATCGCGCAGAGGAGAGCTAACATAGGCATAAGGCGTGCAACTTTCATAAAGAAATAAGGCGGACCGCAACGATAGTCTGCCCAGAACAGGAGTCAGTATCATCATGCCTAACAAAGAAAATATATATATAAAAACTGACCAAGATTTGACCCGTAAGACTAGCCATCCATATGATGCGCAAGTAAATCTGAACGCTGTAGCGTGGGTACTGTTACCATCTGGGTATGTAGGAAGAACCTAGGCGTTCGTCCCTTTGACCTCAACCTGGAAAAGAAAAACAAACAGAGATTAAGGAAAGTCTCAATGCATAATCAACAGGAAATACTGCAGATAAATCTCTGTCCTATAAATCGTGTTGAACACATTCAGCATAAATCGTTAATACCAAACTATTACAGAGAATAGAAACAGAGGCCGATTGTACACCAAATAAAAATATAACCATACTAGAACGCAGCCAGGAGTAACATGTTCGATCTCGGCCCTCTGTCACCAGGTGGGTATGTCGAAAACATTCCTCTCTGAGCAAAAACACAACAGCATACGATGACAGGGCATTATTGGTTAATGTATACAGAAAACAAAATGAACAACCTTAAAATGCAGGCCGACCTGGTTACACCCTCCTCAACCCGGCGATGGGAGCAGGAACAGGCACGACTCTGTAGTTCCAACAAGAAACAGAAAGAGTCAAATAAATAGATCAGCGTAAGAGTCTTGAATAAAAAGAATTCTTGCAAACCCTAATGCACCCTGCCCCATAACTGCAGAAAATCACGAGATTGATTTAGGAGACGCTACGACTGCAGAACAAGGTACCATACTACGCTAAGGTGCCCAAGGAGGACGAGCGACATGGCGGAGGTACAGTCGTCTCAGTAGCTACATCCCATCACTGCCTGCAAAAACATTGAATAGAAAAATCAAACGCATACGTTAGGGCAGATCGAGCAAAAGCAGTGCGACACATACGTTACTAACCCTAACAAGTACGCGTGTCTCTGGCTCTGTGTAGAAAAATCATATCAAATCTGAAAGGGATCAGAGTAATCATAATGACAAACCGCCACAAGATGTAAGAACCCGGTTATTTCATGAATTACAGTCACGCCGATCTGCGGCTTGGACCGTATTGCGTGAGATACAATGGTTATAAATTTAAAAAACGGTGAGAACGACTATACTGTGGCGCCTCGGTCCAAATCAACCACCCATCGTAGTTACAATAGGATTAAACCTGTTCGAAATCGCAATGGATATGACGCAGCGTTGACCTGTCGCTACGTAAATCGCTCGCTGAACATAGTTCTCCAAATTGACTGCTTACGTGGACTGTATAGCGGCTCTGCAAAAACATATATACGGTTAATGAGACATCACTGATATGGGACGTTAGAACCACGTAGGACCCAAGAAATCGGTCAGAGAATTTACTATAGACTTTTCAACCGGTCTATACATATATATACATGTCATGATTATGTACGAAGATGTGCATCCAACGAAATTATCCAAAGGGGTAGGAAGTTTTTATATATATATATGATATAAATATATATATCGAAGGCGCCTCGCATAGTTTAGTAAAGTGGATATAAAATAAATAAATATATATATAGGCTATTGAATAGATATATATATATGAGCTATTGGATAAACATATATATATGAGCTATTGGATATATATATAAACATATATATACATGTCTTATATATATAGGTTATTGGATGCAACATAGGTGGTGCATAGGGGTATTCAAATATAAATTTTATGTTACTCAAGGATATACACCTAGGGATTGTGTATAGTCCACGAATGTGTTTAGTATGCCTATGTGTTTTATAGCTATACCTAGGGATAATATATATTGGTCCCTAAGTAGGCGTGGACATTAAGAGTGGCATAGTAAGTTATGTACACTGTTACATGGAAAGTATTGGATGTTAGAGAAAAAAAAAATTTGCCTTAAATTGGAGGTGTGACAACCATAATCTAATCAATATTTTAAACTCAAGAGATTAATAAACAAAGGATTAATAATATTATAAACCAAAAAAACAATAAACCAAGGGTTTAATATTATAAAGTAAAGGGTGGTGAGCCCAAGGGATAAATATTAAAAATCTAAGAGTGTCAATAAGACGAAAGGTTTAATATTAAAAACACAAAAGTTAATAAACCATAAAATTAATATTTAAACACAAAAACATAAATAATTAATATACCATAATATAATCAATATTTTAAAATGAATATATTATAAACCAAAGTGTTTTCTATGATAGTTTATGGCTCCACATTTTGGCAATGGTAGACCACATTTGATCATATTATCAACTGAAAGGACTAACATTATAAAACCTTGATATTACTATTATAAATCCAATATATCAATAGTCCCAATGATTTATTAAACCTTAACATTATAAACCCAATAGAATAATATTAAACCTGAGGGTTAGTATTATAAACCAAAGTATTATGAACCCTAAGATTAATATTATAAACACAATGAATTAACATTATAAATCTTTAGGTCTAATATTATAAATCCAAAATATTAACAAACCCAAAGGTTTATTAAACCCTAACATTATAAACCCAAGGGAATAATATTAAACCCTAGGGTTAGTATTATAAACCATGGGATTTGAATATTATAAACCCACGGGATTAATATTATGAATGCTTGATATTAATATTATAAACCAAAAATATTAATTAACCGAAGGGTTTATTGATATTAGAAACTCAAGCGATTAATAAAACATCAAGATTATTGATATTATAAATTTAAGGATTTGATGTTATAAACCAAAAGGATCAATAAACATAAAGGATTATCAATATTATAAACTCAAATAATTAATATACCCAAGATATTAATATTAGAAACCAAATAGATGAAAACAACCCAAGGGATATGTGGGATACATATTATAAATGCTTGAGATTAATATTATAAACTCAAAATATTAATAAACGCAAGAGTTTATTAAACCCTAAAATTATAAACCTAATGGAATATTATTAACCCTCGTATTATTATTATGAACCAAAGTATTAAAAACCCTAGTATTCATATTATAAACCCAAGGGATTTACATTATAAATCCTTTGGATTAATAGTATAATCCAAAAATATTAATAAACCCCAGGGTTTATTAAACCCTAACATTATAAACCAAATGGATTAATATTAAACCCTACTGTTAGTATTATAAAGAATAGCCATGATTAAATATGGTTAAGTAATGTTGTGTATTCCGACAATGAGTAACAATAATTAACTATGTTGGAAAGGTTTGAGCATCTATGATGATGGTTGAGTTCTTTTACCATGTTTTATTAGAATGATTATAACGGTTGGCCAAGGATGGCCATAGGTTACTATGGTTTACCAAGGATGACCATAGGTTACTATGGTTGAGAAAGGTTGACAATAGACTACTATGGTTGACACGTTTGACCATAGGCTACTATGGTTGAATACGGCTAAATATGGTTGTGTATTTTCGAGCATAAGTGACAATAATTAACTATGATGGAAATGTTTGACCATGTATGGACATGGTTGAGTTTGATTTACCACGTTTTATTAGAATGATTACAATGCAAATCTTAATATTGTTATTTATCACTAATAATCTTAATATTATTTATATTAATAGTGTAAATTTTAGTATCAATAACTTTATTTATCACTAATGATATTAATACTATTTATATTAATATTGCTAATTTTGGTATCAATAGTAACATCATTCGTAATATTAATCATCATATTTTTAGAATGAATATAATTAAAAATATATATATATTAATAAAAAACATATTTATTATTATAACATTGTTAATATTATTTATCAATATTAATGTTAATAGGATTTATATTAACAATATTAATGTAGTTAATCTTACTAATATTATTAATAAAATGTTATTAATATTATGGTTATAATTCAAATGTTATTAATAATTTTAGTAAACATTAATCATGTTTGAAACTTATTATTATTAATCAATTATGAATATTAATTTTAAATAAACATCGTGAATATTGTATTAATGATGTTTTTAATAATAATAATATTATTATTACTATTATTATTATTAATGTTATTAATAATATTGTTTTCAATAATTATTTAAAAAAAAAATTTCATTATTAATATAGTTTTTAGTGTAAATCATAATCATAATTATTTAAATACTAATTATTAATATTATTTTTAGTGTATATTAAAGCGTTAATGTTATTAATGTCATTTTTATTATTGTAGGGTTTTTAATATTGAGTTTATAATATTGAGGTTCTAAATTAGAAAACATAATATTATAAAAATATGAAAATTAAAATTTAGAAAAACTTAATATTATAAACTATAAGTATATAAAATCATAAAATAACCTAAAATTAGAAAATAATAAATAAATAAAACATAGTTGGTTAATATATACTTTTATCCTAATACACTAAGTATATTAATAATATTGAAAAATAATTAATCAATATTAATACATTATCAATATTAATAATATTAATATTAATACTATTATTAATATTAACATAAATATTAATTAATATTAATATTGATTAATTATTTATTAATATTAATCAATTAAAAATAATAATTACTATTACTGTTTTATTATAAAATTAAAGAAATTATAAAACTAATTTATTATGAACCTAAGATTAATATTATAAATACAATAGATTAAATATTATAAGCTAAAGGAATTGGTGAACCCAAGAGATAAATATTACTATTATAAACTAAGAAATTAATAAACCCTAAGAATCAATATTTTAAACTCAAGAGATTAATAAAGCATAAGAATAAATATTTTAAACTCTAGAGATTAATAAACCCAAGGAGTTATTAATGTTATAAACCAGAAGAAATAATAAAACCAAGGGTTTAATATTACAAACCAAATGAATTGATGAACACAACAGATAAATATTAAAAACCTAAGGGATAAATAAGGCCAGGGGATCAAGATATTAATAAACCCTAAAAAATAATATTTTAAACACAAAAACCTAAAAATTATTAAACCCTAAGAATTACTATTTTAACTCAAGAGATTTTAAAACCAAAGGGATTATTAATATTATAAACCAATATAACTAATAAACCCAAGTGTTATATATTTCAAACACAAGGAATTGGTGAACCCAAGGGATAAATATTAAAAACTTCATGGATCAATAAGGTGAAGGGATCCCTCGAATGCGGGTGAAATTGGGTGATGCGATGGTTATACGCCTGTGGGATAGCGTGTGGTAAGCCCACATGGCCACCTGCAGGCTGCAGTTAAGGAGCCGCAAAGTGATTAATTCCCCGGGACGTCACCCTATGCGGCATTTACGCTGGTGTGGAGGTCGAGGCCGCAAGCATTGCATAATTCCGCTCTCTGGTTCTTCATTTTCGCTCTTCGTCTCTGCGTCAGGGTCCTCGACTCTGTCTCAGCTCAATATGGTGGTCTCCATGCTGAGTTGGTTCCTGCCTGTTGGGTCTGGCTATTCTCCAGAGGCTGAGCTTCCCAGCTCTCGTACCTCCCTTGGCAGGCGCTATTTATTTATTTATTTTTTACAGTAACGATTATGGAATATTATATCAAACTTGGCCTGAATGCCAAAAATCTGGTTACATTGAGAATGACTATGTCCTGTTGCACCTCACCACTAAGGATGAGCATGGAGGTAATTCTTAGATTTTTCCTCCTTAGTGATGTAACTATAGATTCAATTTCAGATATTTTCCCCAATTTGACGATACATACAATTGACTTAAGAGTAAACAGTAAAACGTGACAACAATTTAGCTTTGGGATGGGTTCCCATGATTCTTCTTCATCTTTCATCTTGGTCCCAGTAGAGAGGAGGGTAGGTTTATTGGCTTCAATGTCCGCCTCTTTATTATGAGTTCTCAGCACATGATAGAAATTCAGCTTTTGAAAAGCGTTCTCCAAGCCCTTAATTCTGACTATCAGCCTTGCGAGTTTAAGGTCCAAAGATGGAGAGTTGGACACCATTGCATTGATGATGATCTAGGAATCACCAATTAAATTTGCTTCACTTATGTTTAAATATTTGAGCAACTTGAGACCTTGAAAGAAAGCCAAAGCCTCAGCTTGAATGCTGGTTGAATGGCCTATCCCCCATGCAAAAGAATGAATTTTTTTCCCATCTAGATTTAAAACAACGCCTCCTCCACCAGATTTTCCTAGATTTCCCTTTGCTTCCCCATCAAAAAAGAGTGAGTGTCTTGAATTCGTTGTAAGCTACTCTTGAAAGCCTATTTCAGATTTTCTTATTTGCCAGTCTTTGGGAGGAGGGACGTTCCTAACTACTGTTTGAAAATGTAGATCAAGAAATGAACCCCAAGCAATGTCTTCTTGGCTGATAATTGAATCATCTTTTAATTCAATCAAGCACGCTTTTAGATGGAATTTGATGTTGATTTCTAATGCCTTGTGGTTCTGTTCAATGTTTATGAAGATTCTTCTATTGCGTTCTAACCAAATCTGCTAGCATATTACCTTTGGGAGGACAGACCAAACAACTTTGATTATCTGATTTTTTGGAGGAGGACCAGGATACTTGTTCGCCCATTTATAAAATAATTCAGCAGTGCAGCATGGGAGCATAATGTTGGGATCCAGCTTGTGGATGAATGTGAACCAAATCTGCATAGAGAATCTGCATTCAAGCATTAAGTGGACATCACTCTCTGTGTTTTCATTACACATTGAACACTTGGAGGGGCTGTGGAACCCTTTCCTCTGTAGATTATCATACGTGAGGATTTTTCCATGACATAGAAGACAATCAAAGAAATCCACTTTGGGTCACGAAGGAAAATGCCAGACTCCTTGCCAAGGTGCTGGGTCAGGGGGAATGAAAGGTCTCTCCCTCAGCTTAATGTAACCTAGGGAGATAACGTACCCTCTAGCATTATGCCCCCAGCCTCTCGAATCTCTTTTTATGATGTGAGAAGGCGCCATACCATGGAGAAGGTCTAGCAGCGTGATACATTCATGATGCAGGTGTGCCAGCAAAACAATGCATTTCCAGCCTGCGCAATTAGATTCGTTCCACAATGAAATATCCCACAGTGTGTGCAGCCCTTCTCCTTCCATCGAGTAGCACAGTGCTCTAATGGAGCCTCTGTCTTCTATAGGATCCGTATTCATAATTTTTTCAGTCCAAATATTTATCTTTCTCCCCTTTCCTGGGATCCAGAAGGAGTGCGAATTGATAAGAGGAGCATCTTTAACATAAATCTTGAGGAAAGACGAGTTGGGCAAATGGGTCAAATTTTCTAAATAGTTGATGCGTGGGCCTCTAAAATATTTTTTCCAGAGAGCCAATTGAGCCCAGCCTGGCTTGGGCGCAATAATCTTCCATATTAACTTCGCTCCCATAGCTATGTTCTGGTGATAGAGGTTTTTGAAATTCAATCCGCCCTCCCACAAAGTCTTGGAGATGGTTTCCCAACTGACTAGAGGCATTTTGTTTTCATTCTGCTTGCCTCCCTTCCAAAAGAACCTCTGAATGTACTCCTCCATTTTTTTTAAGATACTTGCCGGAGTGAGAAGAACAGAAAAATGAAATAGAGGGAGACTAGTGAGCACAGATTTTATTAGAATAGATTTACCAGCAATGTTGAGCCAGGAGTAACCCCACGCTTGGATCTTGGTCTTAAATTTTTGAAGTTGTGGAAGCCAGTCTTTACTTATGGATCTTTTATGGTAAACAAGAAGGCCCAAATATTTAAAAGATGTCCAAGAGGAGGAGGCTTCAAAGCCCAAACATCTAGCAATAGCAGAGAACAATCTAGGCGATGTGTTCCAGCTATAGATGTGACATTTGTTCTTATTTAAGGAACTTCCCGAGGCTTCACAGAAATCTTCCAAAAATGCTTTGAATTTTATGGCTAAGGAGAGAGTGGCAGCTCCCAATAACAGGGTATCATCCGTGAATAGGGCATGATTTATGTTTTTGAACCCTCTTGCTATACAAAGTCCATTAATATCTTGATCTTGCATCTTTTTGTCTAACAGAAAGCTGAGAACAAAGGCTTGGATGACAAAGAGTAGAGGGGAGTGTGGGCACCCCTGCCTAAGCCCTCTTGAAGCTTTAAAAAAATATGTGGCTCTGCCATTTAATAGAGGTGCAATGCATGGCTCCGAGATCCATGCCCGAATCCAATTTATGAAATTTACTCCAAAACCAAACTTGCTCATGACTTTTAATAGAAAGCTATGATTTACTCGATCAAAATCATTTGGTAAGTCGAGTTTGATAACCATACCTTGTTCATTTCGATGCAGACTTGAGTGAATTTCCTCTTGTACAAGGGTGAATTTGTCCGCAATTTGACTGCCTTGGATGAAGCCTCCTTGATTCTCCGGAATTATTTTGGGAAGGATGAGCTTTAGTCTATTTGCAATTACTTTGGTGATTAGCTTGTACCCTATATTTCACAAGGAGATCGGGTGAAATCTATTGAATGTTTTGGTGCCCTTCTCCTTAGGGATGAGGGCTAAAAAAGCTGAGCTTGTGCTGCCTCTGATTTTCTGGCAATATTGATATTTTTGGACCATTTTGAAGAGGTCCTTTTCAACTATCAGCCAACAGAATTGGACGAACCTGTGAGAAAAGCCATCCAGTCTAGGGGCCTTATCCGGATTCATGGCAAAAAGGGCATTTTTAACCTCATTTTTGGAGACTTTGGCCTCAAGGAGCGCATTCATTCAAGAAGAGATTGAAGATGGAACAATATCTAACAGGTCTGAATATTGATTCCGATCTCTGTCCTCACTATACAAGTTTTGAAAATGAGAAAAGGCTACTTTCTTGATGTCCTCAAAGTCCTTGTGGGTGACATTATCCTCCTTGATCTTGGATATAGTGTTGAAGCATTTCTTGGCCTGGGCTTCTTTATGGAAGAAAGAAGAGTTCCTGTCCCCTGCTTTGAGCCAAAGATTCGGAGATTTTAATCTTCAGTATTCTTCTTCAGCTAAACAGGCCTTATGAAAAATCTGCTGCAGATGAGGCTCCTCTTTATCTAAGAGCTCCTCTATGACGACATCATCCTCCACTTGAAGTTGATGAGAGGCTAGAGAAGCTTTAATGATTTTTCTTTCTGTAGCTGGGTTGGGCAAGGTTTTGGCCCATCATTTTAGAGCCCCTTTCACCCTTCTAAGTTTTTCCTCCCAGAAAAAGAAAGGGGATCCTTTGACTAGCTATCTCCAACAATCCTTGACTAATTACATGAAATATGGCTCCTTGACCCAGAGGGGACTAAATCTAAAAGGAATAGGGCCTAGATCTAGATGGGACAGGAGTTATAGCTTGATTGGCTTATGGTACGAGATGTTGTTAGTGAGAATATGCATTCTAGGTTCTAATCCTAGTAACAGAAAAGAGATTTGGATGAAAAATCTATCTAATCTGGCAGCAATATGACCTGGACCAGCTCTTTTGTTAGACCAAGAGTATTTATCGGAGGAAGGTTTGATATCCAGCATATCCCTATCCTACATAAGATCCTCCACCCATTTCCTTGTCGAATCTCGGACTACACTGCCTCCTCTTTTTTTAGACGAGTGAAGAGTGAGATTGAGATCTCCAGCAATGATTATATTTTCCAGGTTTTCTAGGTCTTCTTGATGCCTTATAGATTCCCAACAGTCCTTTTTTTCCCCAACATTGACTAGGAAGTATACGTTGAAAGGGCAAACAATTTCTTTGGTTTCCATATTCTGCATTTTAAGCAGCAACTAATGAACATGGCTAGCCTCATATATGACTGAAAATTTGATGGGATTCCATAGAGTGCCAAGCCCTCCTGAGGCTCCCTAGGCAGAGATTTCTCTTGCTTCGCTTTTGATCCACAGTTTCTTACTTGCATGCAGAAATACTACGTCTTCCAGCTTGGTCTCCTAGATGAGAAGTATGTCTGGAGATTCTATTCTTATTAAACTTCTAATGGCTTCTTCCTTAGTTTTTCTCCCCATACCTCTACAGTTCTAGGAGATGACCTTCATTATTTATGTTTCTGATGGGCTCCCTTGGAGCCTTGGGGCTCATTTTTCATCACCCTTGGCTCAGAGGCTAGCAGCTTTTCCAAAGTTGGCTGGCTGCCCTGAAGCTTGTCTTTGTAATTTTCCTGCTCTCTTTTTTCCCTGTCAGTTTTGCGACCTCTTATGGATCTCCTTACCGAGGTTTGAGAATCTCCTATTTCTCCTTCCTCCTATGACTCATCCGATTCATGTTCTTCTTCCTCAACTTCTATAGGCATGCCTTTGGGTTCTGCAACACATGTTCCTTTAAGGGAGGAAGAGGGGGTGCCTTTGCTTGGTGAGACTGGCTTTTGGATCTCGATCTCCTGAGTTGCTTCTGTTTGCTGGCTTAGAGGATCGAACTTATTTTCTTGTGCCTTTTTGGGAGGGGAGCGCTGAGCATTGGCCTGAAGACGACCTTTACCATTGGGGCCTCCTGGTTTTGACCTTTGTGATTGGTCTTTGAACGCTTAACTTGGTTCCAACCCTCTTCATTTCCTTTCTCTGGCTCACCATTAGATGGACAGCTTCTAGCAAAGTGTCCATGAACATGACATTTCCTGCATTTAAATGGCAGCTACTCATAGTCCAGTATCTGCACATGAGAACAACTGCCAACATTGGTTTTGATTGCCTCTAGGATACCCACCTCTAGATCTACTTCTACATAGATTCTAGCACAATCTTACTGGTCCTTATTGTTTGCCCGATCTATGAATCTCCCAAGAGCGTTGTCGATGTGTTTCAAGGAGTCCCAGTTCCAGCAATGGACTGGGAGATTCGGGAGCCGAACCCACACCGGAACCGCCGTGGGAACATCTACTGCCGGATCGAAATCTGGTGTCCATTTTTTCAGGTAGAGGCCTTGAGGGCTGATGAAATAAGGCCCATTTTGAAAGATCAGATCTTTATCTTCTTTGGAAGATAATTCTAAGAGGAAGAACCCTCGCCCAAGAAAATAAGATGTGACACTTTTCTTGATCAGAGGAGCCCAGTTCCTGTTAACCCATTGATCGATAGTTTTTGGATATGGCCAAAGTCCCGTGAATTGGAAAATGAGGCCACGATCAGCCAGAGACAAAGCTACTTGGATGGGGGTCTCTGGAGGCAAAGAGATCTCTGGGATATCTTCAAGCTTATTTACGAATTTTGCAGCTTCACTTTTTTTCTTCTAGGGAAAACCAACCAAAAGTTGATTGAACGCATAAACAACAAGGGAAGAGGGAGGCAGTGGAGGCTCCTTGGGAGAGCCCTGTGCCTCCATGGAAGCATACCTTAGGCAGGCCACCGTAAGGAGCAACCATGCTGCTCAGAATCGCTTGACCTAGCAGCGCTGCTCAGAAATGTGAGTAATCCCCTTGGAAGGCGTTGTTACTTGGGTTGTTGTCTGGATTTTCTTCCTTGTTTTCACTTCTCGCATAGCCCATTCTGCCCCATGCAACTCGCCACCCCGCTTGTGAAAATTTCAACCTCCCCCTCCCTGTCGCCTTCTGCCAACTCAATCCACTCTCTCAAACTTTGTGACGATATGCCTAGGCTCAGGCACCAACTGAGATGCCGTCGGGGTAGCACCAGAGCTCGCCCCTTTGGCCGATGTCGCTCCCTCTCCACCAGCACTTCGTCTTCTTCCTCTGGGAGCTTCCATGGACGATATACCTCTAAGCGAAGTGGGCATGGGTGTGGGCATGGACGTACACTCCCTTCCTCCCCTACTCGTGGTGCCTCTGCTTCTCTGTCGCCTCCCTACTCTCGTCCCACTGCCTCTACTTCTCTTCTCAGACCGTCTACTGCACATTTTCATTTCCAATGCAAAACCAATTTCCCCCTGGTTATAGCGACTGTTACAGTCACCTTCAAGGAAATTCCGCAGGCAATTCCTGAACCCTCCTCTCTCGCGCATCCAATTCACACGCCGGACCCCTCTGACCTTGTGCAGGCCACTCAAACTGTGGACAAAGATGCTCCTTTCAAGGCAGGTGATGGTAGCTCGAGTCTTCCTCAGGAGAAAGGCACGCACGAAGGCGGCAGTGAAGCAGGTGCAACTGCAGCTCGAAGATGCCTGTTTCGAATGACGATGATGGATACTGGTGCAGGATTGAAGAAGAACCCCCCTTAGAGGATTATGGTCTCTAGTGCCAATGGCACTGTCCAAGTTATTTTGTTTAGTTCTTCTCTCTTTTTTTTGTTCTGGGAAGTCATAGTTTCTTGGCATGTTATAGCTAGTTTCCTCGATCGAGGCAACTCACAAACTCTACTCATGCTGTTTCCCCTTGCGAGCAACCCAATTTCATTATTTTGCTGAACTTATGAAGCCTCTGATGGACTGCATCATGACGGACATGGACTAGTTGTACCATATGTTTCATTAATAGAATTTAACCAACCTTAGAAAAAAAAATAAGGTGAAGGGATCAATATAAAAACCAAAAGAGATTAACAAAGCCTACAAATTAATATCTTAAATAGAAAGGATTGATAAAATTACATAATTATTAATATGATAAACTCAAGGGAATAATATTAAAGCTAAGAAATTAGTACTATAAACCACAAGTCTATAAAAACCTTTAGATAAATACTATAAACCATACAATAAACATGGTTGAGCATGCTTGATTTAAACATTGAAACAAATGTTGTCACAATGCGACGTTGGATGAAGAATGACGATGGCCAACCATGGTTGATTTTCATATTGAGACAATCTTTGTCACATGTGACATTCGACCATGGAAGACGTTGTTCAAATACGACTAACATTAATTAACAATGGTATCCCATAGTTTGTTTTCATATTCATAAAATGTTATTGATAATATGACATTGGACCATTCGTTAATAGTAAAGTGTATGACTAATATTTAATGCCTAAAGTACCAACCTAAATATTTAGAAAACTCAAAGATTAGTGAACCCTAACAATTAATATCTTAAAACTCAAAAGCCTAAGAAATTAATAAAGCCTGATAACTAATAATTTAAACTTAAGATATTAATAAACCAAAGGGATTATAAATATTATAAACAAGAAAAACTAATAAACCCAAGAGATTAGTATTATAAACAAGAAAAACTGATAAGCCCAAGGGATTAATATTATAAACTAAAGGAATTGGTGAACCCAAGGGATAAATATTAAAACCTAAGGGATCAATAAGGCCAAGGGTTTAATATTAAAAACACAAGAGATTAATAAACCCTAACAATTAATATTTAAAAAAAAAACCTAAAAAATTAATATACCATAATCTAATCAATATTTTAAACTGAAGAGATTAATAAACCCAAGGAATTGTTATCATTATAAACCAAAAGAAATAATAAACCAAAGAAATTAATATTATAAACTAAAGGAATTGGTGAATCCAAGGGATAGATATTAAAAACCTAAGGGACCAATAAGGCCAAGGGTTTAATATTAAAGCACAAGAGATTAATAAAACCTAAGAATTGATATTTTAAACATAAAAACCTAAAAAATTAATATACCATAATCTAATCAATACTTTAAACTCAGGAGATTAATAAACCAAGAGAATTATTAATATTATAAACAAAAAAAACTAATAAACCCAAGAGATTAATATTATAATCTAAGGGAATTGGTGAACCCAAGGGATAAATATTAAAAACCTAAAGGATCAATAATGCCAAGGTTTTAATATTAAAAACACAAGAGATTAATAAACCATAAGAATTAATATTTTAAACACAAAACCTAAAAAATTAATATACTATAATCTAATCAATATTTTAAAATGAATAGATTAATAAACCCAAGGGAATAATATTAAACCCTAAGGATAGTATTATAAACCGTGGGATTTGAATATTATAAACCCACTAGATTAATATTATGAATCCTTGATATTAAGATTATAAACCCAAAATATTAATTAAGCCAAGGGTTTATTGATATTAGAAACTCAAGGGACTAAAAAACCATCAGGATTATTAATATTATAAATTTAAGAAATTGATGTTATAAACCAAAGGGATCAATAAACATAAAGGACTATCAATATTATAAACTAAAATAATTAATAAACCGAAGGGATTAATATTAGAAACAAAACAGATGAAAACAACCCAAGGGATATGTGGGATACATATTATAAATGCTTGTGATTAATATTATAAACTCAAAATATTAATACGCCCAAGAGTTTATTAAACCCTAACATTATGAACCCAATGGAATATTATTAACCCTTATATTATTATTATAAATCAAAGTATTAGAAACTCTAGGATTCATATTATAAACCCAAGGGATTTATATTAAAAATCATTTTGGTTAATAGTATAAACCCAGAATATTAAGAAAATCCATAGTTTATTAAACCCTAACATTATAAACCCAATGGAATAATATTAAACTCTAGTGTTAGTATTATAAAAAATAGCCATGATTAAATACGGTTAAGTAATGTTGTGTATCAATGAGTAACAATGATTAACTATGTTGGAAAGGTTTTACCATGTATGACCATGGTTGAGTTTTTTTTACCATGTTTTATTAGAATGATTAGAATGGTTCACCAAGGATGACCATAGGTTACTATGGCTGAGAAAGGTTGACAATAGACTACTATGGTTGACCCATTTGACCATAGGCTACTATGGCTGAATACGGCTAACCATGGTTGTCTATTTTCGAGCATGTTTGACAATGGTTAACTATGATGGGAATGTTTGACCATGTATGGACATGGTTGAGTTTGATTTACCACGTTTGATTAGAATGATTACAATGCAAATCTTAATATTGTTATTTGTCAATAATAATATTAATATTATTTATATTAATAGTGTAAATTTTAGTATCAATAAAATTATTTATCAGGTGACTAAAAATGTTAGTCACCGCTATTATTTCAATTGAATTACCATTAAATTTGAGCAATTTTAAGTAACTGAACTAAAAATGACTAACTTAAATGACTAATTTAGTCTAGGAATAAAATATACGACTAGATAATAAGTGACTAAACTAAAAACGACTAACTTAAATGACTAATTTAGTCTAAGGATAAAATATATGACTAGATAATAAGTGACTAAAATAAAAGTGACTAACTTACTTAAATGACTAATTTAGCCCAGGATTAAAATATATGACTAAATTAATAATTATTAATGTAAATCACTATTATAGTCCAAGAATAAAAATATGAATAGTACAACAAGTATATGAATTAGTCATTTATGTTAATAATGTTTAATTGTGTCACACCATAAATGGAAAATTTAAATTTTGATATCGAAGTGTTACATTTCACTTATACAAGATTCTCTAAATCCATCTGCAGTACTGTTAAAATTCTCTTAGTTGTGTCCAATACTCTTTCCATTAGGTTTTTGATACTAGATGAGAAAATTTTCAAGAAAATTAATGAGCAATTCTACCCCTCATTTACCCTTTATAGTCCAATATTATACCCATGATCTCTTTCATGCACCATGAGAGTTCCCCGATCCACCAATGATCACTTACTGCCTGCCCGCACCCTTTCCTGCCCAGCTCGCCCAATCACTACACAACGCTCCCGTAACACTGAACGCGCTCACCAACACGACTTCGCATAACGCCTTTGACTCGTCTGCTCGCTATGGGGCACACACCCATTTGATGTTGCTGCTCATCATGTCTTCCAAATCACACGACTCTGTGAACTGCTACATGACGTGCCAAAGGTGGGCATTCACCAATATGGCATGCCCAATATTACACATCGTTGTCGCACGTTATACCCCATTTGGGCGCCCATCGCGCCCCCACCACTCGGTCGTCGCAACACTAACTTGAGGGTGTGACACTCCCTCATCCTAGCTCCACTTTTATTTACTCATGCGAGACACCTTCCACGCGGCGTTGCTCAAACCTCACTCTCATTAGAGAGTGCATGAATCTTTGTTATACTTATAATAATAATAATAATCTAATTTTAAGGTCAGGTCAACCAAGACAAACACCAAATTGGTGTATGAGACCCCCTTTTTTGTGGGACAAGGGATCCACCTCCGCGTAGTGATTTGAATGCTAATTTTACGAAGGCATACATACTCTACCCCCTCTGGTTTTGAACCTATGACCTCTTAGGAGGAAACACATACCCTTAACCATTAAACCTACTCAAACCTCACACACATATATAATTTATTTATAATATGTTTAACATACATATATTGTGTGACATCAATTTAACATATATATATTATTTGATATGAACCTTTATTAATTTATTAAAATAATAAATATCAATATTTATATTTTATTGAATTTATTAAAATATTAATTATCAATATTTATATTTTATTTGTTTTAATTATATTATATAAATTTCAATTTTAAATATAGTGTGATTTTATATTTAATTAATAATTAAAATAACAAATACTCATATTAATATTAATATTTTAATTATTTAAAAAAAATTGTTTGAACCTTTGTAAAAATGGCATGTCGCATTCGAAAAGTAGAAGTAGGCATGCCACATTCGAAAAGTGTAAGTAAGTTTTAATTATTTAAAAAAAATTGTTTGAAGCTTTGTAAAAATGGCATGCCACATTCGAAAAGTGGAAATAGGCTTGAGTAAGTCCTACATTGATTTTATAAAGAATACTAACTTTGAAAATTGGTTGTTCGATTGGAAGACGAGGTTTTGAAAGTAAGTCGAATATTGGCATGCCGCATTCGAAAAGTCAAAATAGGCATGCAACATTCGAAAAGTGGGTCATCCATTTAAAGCTATCCATTTATTTACAAAATGAGAATGATATAATAAAATTTTAAAATAAATATCTTTTTAACAAGATTCGTTCACTTATCGATTAAGTCAATGTCTAACTCTTTGCCAAATAGTATATGATAAAAAGAAATAAACCAACCATTTTTAATGGAGATATTTATCGAGAATTGATGTTACAATATACCAACCATTTTTGATGAAAATATTAAGTGAAAATTAATGTGACTTGATTTTGATGCTCTCACTTTCTTCCCTCCGACTTTATTCAATCACGCACATGCATTTGACCAGATAGTAATCCACCTCTTTAATCAAGGAGTGTCCACAACAAAAGTGGAATTAAGTCGAAATAATGCCTTTATTTCATTAAAAAACACATTGACCATAATCGCTCAATATTTTTAATCGATAAATACATATTAGTTATAAATACATATTTTTTTTCTTTTAAGTCATTGAGATAACAAATTAAAATCTAAGAAAAATGTTATAAAATCATTTTCACTATCTTCTCAATGAAAAATAAACCTCTTTGACTTTCACACTTAATGATATGCAATGCAAAACTCTTGCAATCATTGCAAGGAATTTCCATGAAAGAATCATAGAATTATGCTACTCTTCCCCAAATTATTGAAATTGATTTAATTCTGCCTTTGCTCTAACAATAAAATACTTCACTATTTACATGAATATGGCAAGGGATATTGATATTAATACATATATTTTTTTATAGACAATTGAGAAAGAGACTTTATAGGAAAGTTAAAGAAGTTAGAATTCGTATTATTATCTATGGTTTATTATTTTATTTATATAATTTTAATAATAATATTTATGAAAAATATTATATTATCAATGCTTTATGATTATTGGTTTAATAAATATATTTAATTTTTATATTTAAGAAAACAAATATTAATAGTGGAAAGTAAAAAAAGTATTTACTTATGTTTGGCATATATCATCATTTTTATAGTATTCCATAAAATAAAGATTGTATTTTTTATTTGAGGTGAATTAAGACAAATAATAAAAAGAAAAAGAAAAATTCCTTTATAATGATTATGTAGACGTTTGCTTTTGTGATAACTGATTTCTCCAAAGAAAAAAAGTGGAAGCAAGTTGAAGCGTTTATTTCATAGTCGTTGTTCGACTGGTTCAGGGAGACGAGCTTCTGAAACTAAGTCAATGTCAAACATTGGCATGCCACTGGTTTAGGGATATGGGCTTAGTCGAAGACGAACATTTGCATTGGCATGCGTTGATTTCATCAAAAATATTGGTATGAAACCTGACTTTGAAACTTGTTGTTTGAATGGTTTAATTGGTTCAGGAAGACTACGTTTTGAGGGCATGCTGAATTTTTTCAAAGTCGAAGTCGGGGAAAGACGAGGTTTTGAGGGCATGCCACATTCGAAGTCGTCAAAAGTCAAAGTGTGGAGAGGTCATGGTTTATTTCACCAGTATGAAAGCCCAAGAATAGTGGAAAACTGGTTGTTCTTAGCCAGCGCCATGTAGTTGGTTCTCAAATTTAGATAAAAACTCGATGAAAATTGGTCGTGCTAGTTATTTGGTGCCAAATTTTTGCTCTTGGCAGGAGGAGTTTGTTGTTGGCGAGAGGGTTATTTTAGGGCTGCGAATTTCTATATAATCAAAGGTTTTATCATGGATAAAAACACATTAGACAGAACTTGTAGGCTTTTTAAGAGGAGGGCAGCGGCAAATTCACAATTGAAGTTTGCATACCCAGAGTCACAGGTTAGTCAGATTTAATATTTTTCTATTTCTTGGCTTTGTATCTGCTCTGTTTGTTTTAAGATATTATCGATTCATACGATTTTTTTTGGGTAAGGATCATGGATTTCAAGGGGTCAACACTGGTCCACTTCTGCCTTCAAAACTGATATTTTTCATTTATTTATAAACCTCCAAACCAGTTTCTATTGCCCTTATTCGCTCACTGTATATGTTGATTTCGATATAAGAAATGTACTGTTTATGATCTAGGGTGAAAATTTTAAATAAAAACATGTGCAGTTCCTGAGGCTCGTATGGTTCAGTTCGATCTCAAATTCTTCTTATGATATATGTCATCTTCACCAAATTTGCATGGATTATCAAAGGGGTGTATCCTCACATATCAGAGATCATTAATTTCGCATGGCTCATTATCAACACCTGGCTTAGGACCTTTCTATGGCACCTGTGCTATGGTCATCACTGAAAATAATTTTTGATACCTCATTGAATTATCCTTCACTGATGTGGAGATAAAGCTACATCAAATAAGATGATTTGGGGGAATTTTACTTACATTTATTCTACTTAAACCAATACAACCCTGATTTATTAATCCATTCATTTGATATCTCATTATCCATGTATCATAGTTTCATTTGACAATTCATCCATGTATCGTAGTTTCATTTGACAATTCATGTAAACCTTAGAGAACTTATCTATGGAAGGCTACTGTAGGTTGGGACTACAACAGACTGAAGATCAACAATGGATTTTTTTAATTACTTCCGAAAATTTTATTAGGCCATCATTAGGCATCAAGTCAAGCTTATGTTAAAGAAGAAATGGGAAACTGTGATGTTTACCATAAAAGGAGCTTGACTTACTTAGTTTCTATTGAAAAAAATGTATCACACTGAGTTCCATTTCGTAGTATCGTTTGACAGTTCATGTAAACCTTATAAAACTTATCTATGGAAGGCTACTGTAGGTTGGGACTACAAGAGACTGAAGATCAACATTAGATTTTTTTAATTACTTCCCAAAATTTTATTAGGCCATCATTAGACATCAATTCAAGCTTCTGTTAAAGAAGAAACGGGAAAATGTGATGTTTGCCATAAAAGGAGCTTGACTTACTTAGTTTCAACTGAAAACAATGCATCACACTAAGTTCCATTTCGTAGTTTCGTTTGACAGTTTATGTAAACCTTAGAAAACTTATCTATGGAAGGCTACTGTAGGTTTGGACTACAAGAGACTGAAGATCAACATTAGATTTTTTTAATTACTTCCCAAAAGTTTATTAGGCCATCGTTAGACATCAATTCAAGCTTCTGTTAAAGAAGCAACGGGAAAATGTGATGTTTGCCATAAAAGGAGCTTTACTTACTTAGTTTCAATTGAAAACAATGCATCACACTAAGTTCGATTTCGTAGTTTCGTTTGACAGTTCATGTAAACCTTAGAAAACTTATCTATGGAAGGCTACTATAGGTTTGGACTACAAGATCCTGAAGATCAACAATGGATTTTTTTTAATACTTCCTAAAAGTTTATTAGGCCATCATTAGGCATCAAGTCAAGATTCTGTTAAAGAAGCAACAGGGAACTGTGATTTTTACCATAAAAGGAGCTTGACTTACTTAGTTTCAATTGAAAACAATGTATCACATTGAGTTCCATTTCGTAGTTTCATTTGACAGTTCATGTAAACCTTAGAAAACTTATCTATGGAAGGCTACTGTAGGTTGGGACTACAAGAGACTGAAGATTGACAACGGATTTTTTTAATTACTTCCTAAAATTTTATTAGGCCATCATTAGGCATCAAGTCAAGATTTTGTTAAATAAGCAACTGGAAACTGTGATTTTTGCCATAAAATGATCTTGACTTACTTAGTTTCAATTGAAAACAATGTATCACACCGAGTTCCATTTCATAGTTTCGTTTGACAGTTCATGTAAACCTTAGAAAACTTATCTATGGAAGGCTACTATAGGTTGGGACTACAAGAGACTGAAGATCAACAATGGATTTTTTTTAATACTTGCTAAAAGTTTATTAGGCCATCATTAGGCATCAAGTCAAGCTTTTGTTAAAGAAGCAACGGGAAACTGTCATGTTTACCATAAAAGGAGCTTAACTTACTTAGTTTCAATTGAAAACAATGTATCACATTGAGTTCCATTTCGTAGTTTCGTTTGACAGTTCATGTAAACCTTAGAAAACTTATCTATGGAAGGCTACTGTAGGTTGGGACTACAAGAGACTGAATATCAACAATGGATTTTTTTAATTACTTCCTAAAAGTTTATTAGGCCATCATTAGGCATCAATTCAAGATTTTGTTAAATAAACAATGGGAAATTGTGATGTTTGCCATAAAAGGATCTTGACTTACTTAGTTTCAATTGAAAACAATGTATCACACTGAGTTCCATTTCGTAGTTTCGTTTGAAAATTCATGTAAACCTTAGAAAAATTATCTATGGAAGGCTACTATAGGTTGGGACTACAAGGGACTAAAGATCAACAATAGATTTTTTTAATTACTTCCTAAAAGTTTATTACGCCATCATTAGGCATCAAGTCTAGCTTCTGTTAAAGAAGCAATAGGAAACTATGATGTTTACCATAAAAGGAGCTTGACTTACTTAGTTTTAATTGAAAACAATCTATCACACTGAGTTCCATTTCATAGTTTCGTTTGACAATTCATGTAAACCTTAGAAAACTTATCTATGGAAGGCTACTGTAGGTTGGGACTACAAGAGACTGAAGATCAACAATGGATTTTTTTAATTACTTCCTAAAAGTTTATTAGGACATCATTAGGCATCAAGTCAAGATTTTGTTAAAGAAGCAACGAGAAACTATGATTTTTACCATAAAAGGAGCTTGACTTAGTTAGTTTCAATTGAAAACAATGTATCACACTGAGTTCAATTTCGTAGTTTCATTTGACAGTTCATGTAAACCTTAGAAAACTTATCGATGGAAGGCTACTGTAGGTTGGGACTACAAGAGACTGAAGATCAACAATGGATTTTTTTAATTACTTCATAAAAGTTTATTAGTCCATCATTAGGCATCAAGTCAAGCTTCTGTTAAAGAAACAATAGGAAATTGAGATGTTTACCATAAAAGGAGCTTGACTTACTTAGTTTCAATTGAAAACAATGTATCTCACTGAGTTCTATTTCGTAGTTTCATTTGACTGTTCATGTAAACCTTAGAAAACTTATCTATGGAAGGCTACTATAGGTTGGGACTACAAGAGAGTAAAGATCAACAATGAATTTTTTTAATTACTTCTTAAAAGTTTATTAGGCAATCATTAGGCATCAAGTCAAGTTTCCTATTTTTTCTGATCCTAATCTTAGACCTAATCTTAGATCTCCTTTAAAAAGGCTTCAACCCTGCATTAAGAAGGTTGTACATAAAATCTTCAGAGGCTTCTTCTTCTCAATTCTGGATTTTTAAAATAGATTCAATATTGTTCTTTCAACATTTAATATAGTTCTTCCATTTTACCAACCAAACCTACACAAGTAGATTCACTATAATACAATTCAACAAGCTTCAATGGTGTTCTTGGTCTTCTATCCCATATAGGATAAGGGACAAAGATGCCCTTTATTCTGCCTCAGAATTTCCACTTTCACACTAACTTACAGGACTATGCCACATATTTGAGATGAATAGATGATCACAATTTATATTTTTGGAGTCTTCACACAGGTCTGAAAATACAGAGGTCTGCAATTTGGGTGCAGCAGCAACAGGTCTGAAGTCTACACGAGATTAGTCCAAAAGTCTCTTCACAACATGTCTAAGTTTATTTCTTGCTCATTTCCAAGTCTAATACAGTCACAGGTTCAAGGTGTAAGTCTAGTACCGAACCTTAGCACATATAGCCAGATAGCCTCAGTTCACTAGTTCAAAGTTCAGTCTACAAGCTTGACTCTTCAAGCTTTAGATCTGAGTCGTGATACTTCCATAAATATGCTTACCAAAGGTTATTTTCCATAGTAATAAGCTATAGGACTACACAAGGACTAAAGCTCCTATTGCATATTGTAATATCATAGGCCTGAGGAATGAGTTAAGGTCCACGGGTATATATGCATGTGAGGGACTTCCAACCCTAAACCAAGTTGCCCACAAGTTTGTAATCTCTGTAATCTGAGCTTCTAACCAGATGACTATCTACAATTTTCTGCCAGAGGATTGTAATCTGAGCCCTCACAATTGTGTCTCTAAGGGGTCTGTACAACAATACGAATTCTGTAGGAAATCTACCTTGTAACAAATTCAAATCAGACTCTTCCTCCTTGGCCTCTTGTCTTGATGTTCTGCATTCCTGAAATAATATTCAATGAACAGATGAACATCACGTCATTCCAACAGTCATGGTAGGAATTTCATGAATCTAGGCTATAATGCAAATTCAGTAATTTCACCTAAAACATGACGTTTCTTAGATCTATTCCCGATGAAAAAATGAACATCACGTCATCCCAGTAGTCACGGTAGGAATTTCATGAATCTGGGCTATAATGCAAATTCAGTAATTTCACCTAAAACATGATGTTTCTTAGATCTATTCCCTGTGAACTTTTAGTCTTGGGGCCAATAAGAAATATTCAATTATAGCAGCAAATACTTAAATTCACTTCAACCCAAATCACTAGGCAGCTCAAGAGAATAAATACCATATACGTGGACTTCACTGCCAACAATGTGTAACATGCAGGGCACACTTTTTCAAGCATATACAAGATCTGAAATACCTTTATTACAGCATAAAATATTCTCCTTTATGTTATATGTTGTGTATTAAATCACAACAATTTCAACAATATCATAGGTGAAATCAGCTTGAACAATAGTGCTGGAATCCCCTAAACAAGAAGGTAATACAAGCTGAAAGTGATGCAAGTATTTGGACAGCTTAAACACTTCATTTATATATAAGAGATGAAGTACATCTACATAACAACATCTTATTAGAAGCTGATACAAGTCAATCTCTTCAAACCATAACTAGAGAAAACATGGAAAACCCTACTCACCAACTCCTAGCTAGGAATCACTCTTAACCAAAGCTGCTTACTCCAGCAAAGCTCCTCCTTAGCACCTACACTCACATCGCACAAGCATACAAGGCATTTCCTGCCCGCACCTCCTCAACACATTGAGTAGCACTAGGATTTCCAATTGCTCTTGGTGCCATTTTGATATATTCACCTTTGCATGGTATATAAATGAGCAAACTTTGCATATTTTGTCTCTATTGGCTTGGAATCATGGTTGAAAATCTTAAAAATAGTTTTTTTTATTAAAAAATAATTATTTAATGTATTTTTTTTTTAAACCAGTTCATTGAGATCTGACCACTACCGGTTAGACCGGTTTCAGTTTGAAACCCGGTTCATTAGGTCCACCAGTCTGGTCACCAGTTCCAGTTTTAATAACTATGATGTAAACTTCAAAAATCAATTTCTCTTAGAGTATTTTGATTTAGGAGCTGAGTGAGGGCTTGTTGGAAAGAGGAAAGAGTCCTCTTTAAGATGGTGAAGGAGCCAATGCGAAATGATGCCTCCAAGGTGACAACAAATATTTTTCTTGTGACTATTCCTGAAATTAGATCATTTTTGTTATATTTTCAAGAGTGCCCTCCAACAATTTTCCATGATTTTCCATGACATATATGTTATCAAGTATAGTCATATCCATGTCATTAACTCCTCAAGTGTTCTTCATGTCATGTCCCTAGACATTGTTCATGTCATGAAATGGTCCTCCATCAACCATGTCATCTTGACATCATACTGGGTCTAGGCATCTCAAGAATATTGACATCTTGGTCAATGCCACATTGACATCAATGAAAACCTTTATTAACAGTTTCAAGATAGACAACAAGATAAACATAGTGAGAAATTGTCAGCCTATCACACTTTGTGATGTGTCTTCTAATCAAGAATATGGCAGCCTGAACCATTTTTCTTGATCAACTGGAGTTTAATAAGAGAAATTTTATCCTAGGAAATATTATTACAACTTGTGAATGTCTTGAATGAGTATCAAATATCAGTCACATAATTATAGATGAAGATAGGAATAACAAATATGACTCCAAAGGCATATTTTCTACTAGGGTGAACTTCTTCAAGCTTATAAAATTAATGTAAATCTCCAAATAATGTACCCTCTTGCATGCTATGAATAAGGAGAGAATGTGCTGTAAATCCTTCATTAATGTGCCCTCCATGCAAGTGGTCAAAAATAGAATGTATTCCCTTCAAGTGAAAAAAAGGTGATAATTTGTAACTTGTCATGCTACCATGAATAGGTAAGTGACTCCCTCAATTGGAGTGCCCTCATTTTCTAGGAATGAGCACTGGGAACATGTCAGAAATAGGCTTTAAAGGAGAGAGTTCACTACTGATAACTGTGACTTCATCATTGCCAAGTGCCTCCCCTTTAGTTGAGTGATGCATCCTATTTTCTGCTAAGGCAACTCCCATTGGCGTGTTCCTCTCCTCACTGCTGATGTAATGAATGTTTAAAAATTTCTGCAACGTTTGTGCCCTTAAGAATGCTAATATATTTACCAAAACATTTTGCTGTAATGCTGATAGATCTACGTTCAAAATGAAATTTTTTTTCTGTCATGCTGATAGATCTGCATTCAAAAGGTGTAAATACAACAAAAATATCTCCTCAAACAAGTGCTAATCCAAAAGCTTTCTCTCTAATACGATTTTCTTTTGTTTTTTAACAATGTGATTGTGCGTATGGGTGTGTTCACACTAGTAAAAAATGTGTAGTCTTCTCTTCCTATATGTTGTTTCTAAAAGGTTTTCACAATTGACATTTGTGCTCAAATAGGAGCTGAAACTTATCTTTTACAAATAAAGTTCTGAAAAGAGTTGAAAGTAAAGAGTTAACATATTAGTTTCATCTTTGAATGTAGAAAATTTAAGATGAATCAAAGCCAAATTTTGACAACAGATGAATACCATGCACATGATGAGAGAATAGTTGATGAGAAGACCTTGCATAAATATGCATGTCCATGTGATGATTTTCGTGGTGGGAAAATGAGAAAAATAAGTGTGATTTTTCAACATATGCTAAAATATGGGCATAGTGGTATAAGCCCTTTCCCTCAAAATTGTTATCCAGATAGGATAGAATTGCATAGCATGAGAGATGTAGAGGCACTAGACATAGATGAAGACGCAACAAACACAAATGAAAAGATAGGAACCTTTGATGAAGGGATTGAAGTTGATAGAATGCTGAATGAGGGTTTCAAGGATGAATGGAAGAAGTTGATGGAGCATGCTTTAAAACCTGTGTATGGTACTTGCAATTTAAGTCATTTAACAACAATCCTTTTAATTCTTAACTTGGAAGTGATGCATGGTTGGAAAAATGAGAGTGTTGATGATTTATTGGAATTTTTACAACGATTTTTACCACCCGACTCGACACTGCCAACAAAACGAAGAGCATGTAAAGTGCAAATCACTAAGCTACGCTTAGGGTATGAAAACATCCACACATGTGTGAATGGTTGTGTATTATTTTGCAAAAATATTGCAAGTGAGATTGAATGTCCAAAATGTAAAGAAGGGAGGTATAGACCAAGGTTGAAATCAAATTCAGCTCCGAGAAGGGTTCTTCGCCACTTTCGACTAATCCCATGGTTGCTTCGAATGTACAAATGTCGAGACATTGCCAAGTTAATGCAATGGCATGCCCAAAACAAGAGCACTAATGGAAAAAAATTATTTGTGGCTGATTCTAAGATTTGGAAGGAATTTGACAATAAATCCCCTGATTTTTCCCAAAATCCTTGCAATATAAGACTGGGTTTAGCTCTAGATGGGGTGAACCCTTTCTTAGATCAAAGCATTAAATGGTCAACTTGGCTAGCATTTTTAATAAATTATAAATTGCCTCCATGGTTAGCAATGAAGCCATTTTTATTGATGTTGTCATTGATCATATCGGGAAAAAAGTGTGACTTTAGATACAGTTGATTTTTATTTAGAACCATTATTTGATGAGCTAGTGGAATTGTGGAAAGGTATTGAAGAAATTCAAATTATAGGGGATGGTAATTCAATTCAGTTCACTTTAAGAGCTTCTTTATTGTCTACAATCCACGATCTTCCTGCATATGGCACTTTGACTAGTCTCAATGTTCATGAATACCATGGATGTTCAGCTTGCATCTTTAAGGGTTTTGTGAGGCACTCAAGTAGTTTGCACAAGTTTATTTATTGTGGACATCGTGCTTACCTCAAAATGGAGCATACATATCATTGAAAAAATTCACGTTTCAATGGTATGGAAGAGAATTGTGAAGCACCACTGGAAATAACAAGTGATTACATTATTGAGAATGGAGAAAAAAAAAATGAAATTTATTGAAAATGGTGGCATTCGTGGTAGTAAAAATGATACACTTTACGATAGTGGTGTAAAAAGAGTGTTCATATTCTATAAATTGCCATACTTTAAGTATATAACCATTAGGCATACTGTTGACTTTATGCATATTGAGAAAAACATAGCTTTTGCTATTATAGAAACTCTTTTTGGTGCATATGATACAGTGTCATCATGCCTAGACCTTAAAGAACTAAAGATTCGTTGAAATCTTCGGGTTGAAAAATATGGTAATGGAAAATACAAAAAACCTATTGCTCCTTATGTGTGGACAAAGGATCAATGTGTACAATTCTTAAAGTTGATGTCTCAGACTTGATTTCCTACTGGATATGTAAGTGGTAATATTAGAAGCCAAACCGAAAATAATAGCTTAAGAAGCCTCAAGACCCATGACTATCATGTCATAATTGAGGATATTTTACCTATTGCAGTCATATCAAGTTTGGAAAAGGGACCAAGATTGGAAATTATAATTTTGAGCCTAATCTTAAAAAGAATGAGTTTGCATGTGCTAGATCCTTCAAACTTTGATAATTTGAGGGGAGAGGTTGTTGAAGTCCTCTGCTTATTGGAACGAGAATTTCCAGCAACAATATTCAATATTTATATGCATCTTCTTATACATCTACAACATGAACTAGAGCATACATGAACTAGAGCATTGTGGCCCAATAAGAACAATATGAATGTATCCTATAGAGAGATACATGAAAGTTTTGAAAAATTTTGTTCGTAATAAGGAAAAACCAGAAGGTAGTATTTGTGAAGGATATTTAATGCAAGAGGCCATAGGGTGTTGCACAGAATATATGAAGGACTTTAGCAATGTCAATCGACGTGTATGGGATGATGATGATGACCAGAGAGTTGCAGGTGAAGTATTAGAAGGAAATGGGTGTCTCTTCAAGCTATCAAATGAGGAAAGAATTGCCATACATGCCTATGTTCTTCAAAACACATCATCATTTGATAAGTGGCATAGGTAAAATATTATTTACATCATAATTTATTTATTTAATTTCATTTAATAGATAAATTATTATCACTCTTACTTTTCATATTCTATGCAGAAAATATGAAGAAGAGATTCAAAAATGGATTCATCCATCTCGAAAGTGTACACTTCAAGATTTGAACCTTGGAGATCGTTCTTTTCCAAAATTTGATGATTGGATTGTCGATGCAATTAATGATGCACGACAAGAAGGTCAAGATATGACGAAGGAGGAAATTCAGCTTTCACAACCTCCAAGTATATGGGCTTCTTCTTTCAGTGGGATGTGGGCCTATGGTACTCATTTAAGAGTGGAAGAAAGGGATACAGGAAAGGCAAATTTTGATTGTATTGTTAGTGTTGAATTTCATCACAACACTGAAAAGAACTTGTATGTTGGATTCATACAAGAAATTATTCAAGTTGATTATGGTGAAACTAGTCCTATATTATTAAAATGTAAATGGATCAAGCCATCTGCAATACAACATGATGATTATGGATTTTTATGTGAAAATACATGCCAAATTTTACTGAAGACCAATGAGCCATATGTTTCCCCTATTAAAACTAACCAAGAATTTTTAATTGGTGATGTGACAAGCTCAGGATGGTCGTATGTCATTCAAATAGAGCCCCGCTAAAAAAGGAAATTCATGGAATATGTTGATATAATGGTTGATGGGCAATGTAATAGTTTACAAGAAACATTGGAGGAAGAATCTGAAGATGGAGATAGAGTATTTGAAGATGAAGCATTGATTCCCAGTGAAGAGACTGAGTTAGAAAACATAATTCATGGCCAGGACAATATAATGTACGAGGACAATGAAGGAAATCAAGCAGATGTATACACAAGTGATCAGGATTCTGATCTTGATGACCACGCAAATGATAACAATGATGATTTATCACCTTGAATTTATGGCATATATTTTCACTATGCAAATGGATTTTATTGTTTTGGCCATGGGATTAGCCAGATGGTTGTATTAAACTTTGTGTGAAATTTATCATTCATTTTTCACGTTGTGTGAATTTTGTATCATTCCAGTGAATCTATTGTAGCATGAAGTGATTCAATTTATCTTAAAGAGGATTACTAGATCGATAAATGAAATTTTCTACATGAAGTTATGCTATATTTAATATTAATTTTGTAACTTCTATAGTTGTTTTTTTTTCCTCAGGAAAATCTAGATTCTTCTAATGTTATTTTAGTTGTTAAATTGGGGGATGCGTATCTTGTTATTGTGGGATATTTGATTTTCAACTTGCAAACCTCGAAGCTAAATGTAAGTCTCTAGAGTCTATTTAATAAGGGCTCAAAGTCTTAATATGGTTCAGGATCACTACACCAAAGTTGTACGGTACTGCCACCAGTACACATATAATAGATTCAATAATGTTACAATGGCTAGGAAAACCAATCTATATTCCCAATTTCAATATGCTATGTTTTTATTATGTCATAAATTTATGCAAATATTGCAATTTTTTTGCAATTAAAAAAATAGAATCCATAATTCTAGATAAGGTGCTAATACTGATTAAAGTGTTCCTTCTATCAATTTAAGGTTAATTCATTCTCATTGACCATAATGCATGATCGTATAATAGATATATTTTATAATTGTTATTTATCCATGCACTAATATTTTTTCTTTAAATGTGAAATGTAGGAAATAAATACTATGAAGAAGGGGTTGAAACGTAAAAATGATCTTAGCAGTGATGAAAATATGATAGAATATGAGCGTGTTCGTAAAGAACGCATCACAAAAAAATGAAGAATATTTCTCATCTCTTGGTTTGGTGAATAACTAAGTAGTTACTCTTCGTCACTTTTTGTTTCTATGCATATTTAATGAAATTTGTATATAATATATTTGATGATGTAGGCCATTATTTGATAAGTTTTTTTTTTTAATAGGGGAAACTTGGATCCCATAGACAATGAGAAGAAACAAAAAGAAAGAAAAGACATATCCTTGCCAACTCGTAGAAGAAAATTCCGTGCTAATTCAATGCATGGAGATGAAGCTGACAATACTAATGATCAAATTCCTGATATATCAAATGATCATAACCAAGGTGTTCATGATAAATTGGCACATTTTGAAGAAGCATAGTTCCAAGAAATTTATTTACAGTTGAAGAAACGATTTGAAGGCACATCTGAGGAGATTTGTGTGAAACCTAGTGTCACACCTATTGTGGACAAGGAGAAACCAATTCAGTCTTTTTCCCTAGAAAGAACACCAATTGCATCTTATCCAAGTAAGGTGCTAGGAACTACCACACCTTCTTTAGCCACAAGTATGAGTGATTTTCCATCACCTAGTTTTGGTTTTGAAGATATATTAGCTTTAGTGAATAGACAAAGAATTAGTCAAAGCCTTTATAGGTCCATAGAAAGGAAATCCAAAGAACGAAAATCATAAGGGAAGAAGGCTTACTTGATTGAAGTAAAATATGGTGAGCCTACTGGACCAAATGCGTCAAGGTGGGCCATAGAGTTGGGCACAAGAATAAGGTCTCATTTGCATGTTACCAAATCCAACTTTGCAGATCAAGATCCAAGAAATGCTGATCAAGTGATCCAGCAAATGGACAATGTTTTTGAGACTATTGGTGGAAGGATTTCTAGTAAATATTATAAGTGCAGAATGAGAATTTTGATGAATAACTTCAGGCATAAATGTAGAAAATTAATCTTGGATGGAAAAGATAGGGAGAGTAGCTTGACTCCCAAACAATGGGAAGATTTGAAGGAAAGTCTGTGTGCTGAAGAGTATTTTTCAAAGAGTATAAGAGCGAAGAAAGCAAGAGAGCAGGTGAAGGCTCGATATTTTTTGGGTCGGGGTGGGTTGCGAGCCAAACAACAAATATTTGTAAGTATACATTTTTTTGTTGAATATTGTACATTGTGTTGTGTGTTTTGAGTTTTCTTAATATCCAACTAGTTGTGCATTGAAAATTATTTGTAGGTTGAAGAAGCTAAAAGAGAACCAGTGGTGAGTGAAATGGCTCATTATATGGTAGACTTGAAAAATTCCAAACATAATTATATGTCAGAAAATCCAATAGAAAGTTCTTTTCCATATATTGACGTCAAGAGTAGACAAATAGGAGCTTTATCTACTGTTGAAAACCATAGTAAGGATTATAATCATGCAATGCAATGTATAACTGGTTTGGCAAAGACAATGTCAACCATAGCCTCCTCCATTAAACCTCTTGTTGCTGCATGGAAAAAGAAGGAATTTAACATTGATTTAGATGAGGTAAGAAAATTATAATTCCCTTGCAACCAGTGCTTCACTTGAATTTGTAATATGTTAATGTTTTGGTTCCATTTCCCTTCACTCATGAAGCCTTTTTTTATTGGAAATTCCTATCAATCACAGGAAGAAAATGTAAATTTGGGTGGTGCAAGAATGCTAAATGACTCAAAAAAATGCCATGAACATATCAAGGTATGTTTTTGTAGATATCTACAAGAGTTATATGCTTCTATTTTAGTGTTATTAATATTTTTATGTTTTAATATTATATTTAATGTTTTCTGCTATGTTAAAACTTATTTTTTTTTAATGTAATATTTTATTTGTGCATAATGAAATCACGTATAGGATGTTAAAGGAAAAATGGTTACCTCGAGAGTTCTAAAATATGACGAAATTGATGCACCTAAACATTCCCAATCAGTGCCAAATCTTACTGGTATTTCAAATATTAACTTAGTGAGTGCATATTATTCAATTAATTAAATAGCTATTTATGTTTTTGCAATTTAATTGTAATTATTATTTTCCTAATATCTATGTATAATATTTTTTTTTTTACAGTGCTTATTAACTCCGGTAGGGGATGACCTACTCCAAGTAGGTGACAAAGTGAATATATTAGATCCATATGACAGTGCTATTGCTGGCATTGGATGAATTCAGTCAATTTATATCATACATGGAGTGCCACTTGGTCCAGAAGACGCAAATGTAAATGTCATTAATGTCACAAGTAACATCCCCCTTCCATATGAAGAAAAATAGATGGATGTGTTCGTTTGAAGGAGAAGGAAAATAGTTTCATTCGGTGGCTGAAGAAGTATTTGGAAAAGTCATCGATCTAGATGGTCGTCTTGTTGTTATTCATATATGACTTCTCAAATCCAACCACTCTTCTTTGTTAACTCGGATACAGAAAAAAAAAAAAAAATTTCTTAATATTTGGACTAAGTTTTGAAACTCCTCATTTGGATTTTATTTCAAATAAAATGTCGACTAAATGATCACACATATTGTATGGAAAGACTTGGTCACCTGGATGTCAACTATAAAATTTCCATAGCTTGTTGATTGTATTGGTTTACAAGTTGATAGTTTGGATGATACAATGGAAAACATAGGAATATATGGCTTGTTGTCACTAATGAAGGCTTATGGGTAAGTGATTTGTATGTAAATATGCTATGAGGTATTTTTGAATGTATGTTTGAATTTATGAGCTATTTGTTTAAATATGCATTTCATTGTTCAGACAAACAATTAAGGCTTTGGAAATGTTGTTGCTTCCTATGGAAAAATATGGAACAAAATATCTTGATTCGATGGGGAATTATACACATTTAGCTACGATGTCAAATAGACTAAAAATAATATTTGAGTACTTAAAGAAGATGTTTTCTCAATTGAAAGACCCTCCTATTGATCCAATTCGTAAAGCAATTGTCACCTTAATGGAATGCATGATTGTTCCAAAAGGGGATCTTACAAAAACTAGTGAGAAGCAGTGCCATAGAATTTCTCTTAAAGCTCCTGTTCTTTCCATTAAGGAAACATAAAAAGAATTAATCACTGAGGTTGGTATAGAAAAGTGCTTGGTATCACATTTCCAAAAGAATGTGGCTCTACAGAATTGGAAGAGACCTTCGATAGGATATGCTTGGAGGATTGTCTTGTCATTTGTGAAGGTTACAAATTACTAGTACTGTTAGAAAGAGGTGGGTAGTATAAATGCCTTTACTTTCCTAGCTTGTCTATTCTGGTTATTCTAATAGAAAAAGAAGACTTTGATGATTGATAATTCAAGGATACTACAGAGGAGAGTTGGGGTGTGAACTATCCAGCCTTGAATGACTTATTCCAGATATCAAAACAAAGAAAGGATACCTTTATATATGAGGTTGTTGTTCAAATGATTTAAATATACAATGAACAAGTCTTGGATACTGATTTTATTTCACATTGACCCCCGAGGCACAACAGTTGCACTTGGAAGAAGTGAAGATAAAATCTCAAATGGAGGGCCTCTTTGTTGAGAATATCAGGAAGCTTTTGATGATGTCGATGAGAAAGAGGGTATTGCTGGAGAAGATTGCCCACTTAGCTACTGATATGGGTCTCCCAATGGATTTCAGAACTAATTTATGCAACAAGTATCCTGAATTTTTTTAGGTTGTTGATACAGATTATGGGCTTGCATTGGAATTAACTTCATGGGATCCTACTCTTGCAGTCTCTTTTGCAAAAAAAGGCCTTGGAATAAGCTAATAATCTGGACAATAATCTTATACTTGACAGGCCTCGGAACTTCAAGAAGTTAAATATCGTTCAGTTCTAAGTGTTGTACCCACCATTAACTAAGCAAGTGGTTGTTAAGGCAAGTGAGCCTATGGAAGGTAAATAGTAAATATGGTAATTAAGTGGGACTAAAATTGTTGAGTGTGCATCTAAAGTTCCTATGGAGTTGCCCATATGGCATTCCCACCAAAGGTGTGATCCTGAAACATTGGCCTGACGAAGTAGAAAATAGTTGCTGAGTCTTACGGTGGAGAAGAGAAGACTGGTTGATACTCTGACCCATTTCAGGCATGCCTTCAAGTTTTCTAACAAGGTAAAACTTAGGAACCTTTTAGCTCTGGATTCCTCAAAAGTTATAAATTGTTAACCCACTAGTTGAGTAATAATGTAAATTAAAGTGTTACCCAGTTCAGTAACAATGCAAACTATTGACTGTTAAATATTGACTGTTAATTATTGGACTGTCTTACTATGATTTGAGCCCTTTTGACATACGTCCTTTCAGAATGTTCAATTCGCCTCAAATAGGTTCTTGTAGAATGTTGATATGAGTCTATATGTATCCTACACCTAAAGTAGGCCAAAATTACAATGGCCATAAGGCTGAATTTCAGGCCTGAAATAGGCCAAATTGTGGATGCTACATTGGCCTAAATTTAGAGATTAATGTTCTTACTATAGGTATATAGGTTAGAAAAAATATAGGTCCAAAAATTCCATCCAGGGGTCTAAAAATATGTCTCGTTTATTTTCTCTCCTACAAAATTCTTTAGCTTCTCTTCACCAAGATAATATGATATTAATTAATGCTTATTCGATTTGAACATTGGTTCTTATATATTTGTCTTCCACAATGGAGGTAAATGATTATTGGAGAGGCATTTCATGCCTACATATGTAAGCTAGTAGTCTTTCATGTTTGATCTTAAAAAAATAATTTTTATTCAATGAAAATTAATTAGGATGTGTATGAGCACTCATTTAAAATATTATAAACTCCTCTCCAAGCTGGTGTCAAACCCATGAAGGAAGTAAACCAAAGATTCATTTTATTATTATTGACTTCATCTTTACATAAGTACATAATTACATAATCGTTATAATGAAGACCTACCGAGTTACATAGTTAGATATGATTTGTTATACCTTCAAACTAGTTCTTTCGTTTAGTTGGTTCTTGCATTGTCAACTTCATAGGAAAGAATTCAGATTCTTTCAAACCCAATGTAAGAAGATATTTCAAGATCCTCGAATTTAATATTTCAGTGTGTATACATATTACTGTTTTGAGCTTATTTTGTGCTTCTATTGTAAGTACTTCACTGTACATGTCTCTAACTTCTGTTGACAATTTCTGTGAGACCCTATGTCATACCATCAAACTGAAATGGCATACTTCTCATCAAGCTGTGATGGCACTGAACCAGTGAGACCTTTCTCACTTTAGTATCACGAAACAATGATGGATTTTTTACTGTGGTAGTTCCAAATTGTAGTGTCATACTTGATGCAGGAGCATCTAACGCCCCTTAGTCAAAGAAGAATCCAAAGATGAGCGATGAAGACGTGGATAGTCAAGCTGGAACAGATAGAACCGCCTAAACACTAGAGGATTTACAATGGATATTGTTATCTCGTGCATGTATTTGAGCAAGAGTTTTTGCTGAGGTAGTGTGTAACATGATTCAGATTTCATCGACCCTCCGATCATACATTTCGAGGCAGGAAGATGGAGATCGGAGGGGCATGAGAGAGCCTTGCTGTGAGGAAAACCGAGTGAGGAAAAATGGAATGGTGCCGTGAGCTCGCTAAGGCTGAAATGCCCTTATGTAATCGTTCGTATTTATATATGTAGCTTAGTGCCAGGCACGTTATGTGAACTCGTTGTTGCGCAAGTTGATCGATCATCGATCACCACACCATCTAATTTAACGTTTAACCGATATATAGTAAGAACAAGACATTGCGTGTTGTGCGCTGGGTTCGATGGTTTTCAACTGTATTTCTAGGCCGAATTCTGGCTCACGCTCATAGAGAAGCAAACATGCGTACGAACAACTGAAACATAGAGAACGACTTCACAGAGATTGGAACGAAGGCGAATCCATATATGTCAGGAAAGTGCACGTGAAGCGTTTCTGGTTTTGAAAGGCTCGGGATTATATTAATCACGATGACTGTCTAGGTTGTGGACCGAACATCCCTCACGTGGAAGCTTCATTTCCTGCGTTTATCCATATATTAAGCTAGCTATCATAGATTGCTATGGTTTGAACGCTAGACGGTGACTGTATTTAGGATCTACGTGTCACAGACTTTGTGCATGGTGAAGTTGTACTGTGGGAAGCTATTGATTGGTGTTTCTCTAAGGAGACAATCCTACACAATGACCGCAATGAAGCGGCAGTGTGTCAGACATGACCGGAAATCATTTTGCATTTTTATTCAAAGGAAGAAAACCCACATACGTTCATGAGCGCCGCCGAGATTGGTATTTTTTTTTTTTGGCTTAATGAAGATCCGTGTAAATACAGTTAAAAGGTTTTAATCCTAAAATGCTTCCATCGAGGCTTCGTGGGCCATAACCCACAGGCCCAGGGACGAAATTTATACATGAAAGGAGATCTTGGGCTTACCCCAAGACTTCTTTTCATCAAGTGGTATCAGAGCAAGGGAAAGTTTCTTGCGAAGAGAAGGATTCCAAAGAAAGAAGAAGAAGCCAGAGGTACAGTTGGTTAAGCTGGAGAGTTTGTGGTCTTACTGTCGTGCAGATGGCGACAGCGGAAGGTGAGAAGATTTGCAGCAACCTAGAGCAAGGTGTGCTCAATTGGTTCCAGAGGAGAGAACCAGAAGGATGCCAAAAGACCGAGTGCGGAGGGCTTGGTGAGGTATCGTGTAGTAGAGGAGACTGTTACTGCAGAGGTTGGTTGCAGCTCACAGAAGATCATGAAGGCAGTTCCACTAAAGAGAAATACAGTGGTTAGAATTGGGAGAAGCATATGACCATGAGGTCATAAAGTTTTTGTACCTCGGGAGTCTGATGCAGGAGCATCTAACGCCCCTTAGTCAAAGAAGAATCCAAAGATGAGCGATGAAGACGTGGACAGTCAAGCTGGAAAACAGGAGGAAAATCTGCTCTAAAAACAGATTTAAAGAGGATTTAATGGATATTGTTATCTGCGTGCATGTATTTGAGGAGCTTTTGTTGGAGCAAAATAAGGATCGGATCTTATCGATCCTTCCGATCATACATTCTTATATAAGACAGAGATTTGAGGGTGTGAGAGAGCTGTTTTTGTGAGGAAAATCTGAGTGAGGAAAAAAAATGTAGTCGAGCGTGAGCTCGTTTCTTAAGGTTGAAATGCCTTAATATGTAATTGCTCTGTATTTATATGAAAGCATGCTTTAGTGTTGTGTACGTTATGTGTGAATCTTGTGTTGCGTGTTGGATCGATCATCGATCATCGATGACGAGCTAATTTAACGTTTAACTGATATATAGTAAGAACAAGTGAGGATTGCGTGTTAGCAGTTGCTTGATGTGGTTTTCAATCTGTATTTCTAATAGGAATGTGGTTTAATGTCATCCTGGCAGTGCGCAGTTTAACAACTGAAACATAGAGAACGACTTCACAGAGATTGGAATGAAGGCGAATCCATATATGTCAGGAAGGTGCACGTGAAGCGTTTCTGGTTTTGAAAGGCTCGAGATTATATTAATCACGATGACTGTCCAGGTTGTGGACTGAACATCCCTCACGTGGAAGCTTTATTTCCTGCGTTTATCCATATATTAAGCTAGCTATCATAGATTGTTATGGTTTGAACGCTGGACGGTGACTGTATTTAGGATCTACGTGTCACAGACTTTGTGCATGGTGAAGTTGTACTGTGGGATGCTATTGATTGGTGTTTCTCTAAGGAGACAATCCTACACAGTTTGATCGCAGCGGAACCGTGGTGCTGTGACATGACCGGAAAATCATTTTGGTAATGCGTATTCAGTGGAAGAAAACCCATATATTGTTCATTGAGCACCAGCAGGATTGTATTTTTTTTTTGGCTTAATGAAGATCCGTGTAAATACAGTTAAAAGGTTTTAATCCTAAAATGCTTCCATCGAGGCTTCGTGGGCCATAACCCACAGGCCCAGGGACGAAATTTATACATGAAAGGAGATCTTGGGCTTACCCCAAGACTTATTTTCATCAATACTTATCATTTTTTATTATTATACCTAGACTGTAGTTGACCTGTGATTATAACACTGAAGATCTTCACTGTAATACGGATTATACTGATATATTTTTGTCACACCGAGCCTGAACTGTAAATACACCTTTATAACTCATTCTCCTCACTACTGTGGTATCAAAATAATCTTATAAGAGTAGTATTGAATTGAGGCAGAGGTAATTTCAACTCTGTGATGTCATTGAGATTGAGATGTTACCAAGATCCTTCTTTTCATAGTTACAGATATTGACCTTTCTTGTGAACTTGCACCTAGCTTAATTATTGGACTGTCTTACTATGATTTGAGCCAGATGGTTGTATTAAATGAAAACCAATTTTTAGGGAATATTTATAGCTTACCAGAAAAAATCTCAATCAAGACTATTCTTCATCAGCAGAGTCGCCAGATTTCGGTTGGGTGAACAAGGGAGTAATGGATTCAAGGTTGCAGGTTTTTCTTCATTCACAGGTATTGATGCTTTGATGAATTTGTAATTTTTTTTTATTGTTTTTCATATTTGAGTTGGGGACTTCAATGGTTTTTGCTTGGAGCCATGAGAATAGTGTTGCATGGCCTAGTTTTCCATGGGGAAAGGAATTACTAAACCTAGGGACCGTACAGATGAAGATGGGTAGACCTAATCATAAATTTTTACAAGTTGATGTCTGCTGAGCTGCAGTGAAAAGTGACAGTGATTTTTTATGAGGACAATGATGTCGACCCTCTTTATTTTTCCATGGCCAATAATTTGAACATATATTTTGGTAGATTGTAGGTTGTTGGCTGCGCAGAGCCTGCCTTCTATTAATTTTTTGGGGATGTAGCTTAACATCCTATGATGCTGTTTAAGGGGATACTCCAAGGATCTTTCCTTGGATGCTCTGTTTTATGCTTGTAAATGGAGTTTGCAATATTTTCTAAAAAAAATCTTCTTCATATATATATATATTTTTAAAGAGAGTAACTTTTTTGATTGGTTATAGTGTTTTCAATCAAAACCGAGCCGCAGTGTGTATAGAACTTATGTTGTGATATTAACCTTCATCACATATGAAACCTATCATGCTTTGAGAAAGCCTTCCTCTATTGTTAAAAGTGCATTGGATCCTAAAAATACTAAATCTTTGACAACGAGAAATACTGGTCCATTGACTAATAATTATCCTTGGCTTGTGAATCATATCTTCATCGAACACTCTGATCCAAACCCTCTCCAAATTGGAGGAAATCAATCTATTAGCCTAGAAAATGTGACGGATGGATGGGCCCCCTTCAATGGAACTAATGGAACGACTATTCTGGGAGAGATTGACTTGGTGTTCACCTTATTGTTATTATTCCATGTACAAACAAATAATCAATCATGGCATTCCAGATATGGTGAGAAACAAGATGGTGGAAGTGGCAGAGGAGTTTTTCACTATGCATGTGGAAGACTGAATGGAATACTATTCTGACTATCCATTCCGTAAAACACGTTTTTCTACTAGCTTCAATGTCCACAAAGATAAAGTGTTCAACTGGCGGGACTATTTGAGACATCATTGTTATCCGTTAGAAGACCATGTTCATACTTGGCCTTTGAAACCTGCTAATTATAGGTTAATATTTTTTTTATTTCATTTGTTAGATATGTGTGTGTAATTTTGATGAGTATGGCAGAGAACGTGCCAGTATCTATTACAGAGAAGTAAGGGCACTTTCTCTGAGATTGTTGGAGGCAATATCTGAGAGCCTGGGAGTGGAAGTTGACCTCCTAGCTGACAAAACGCTGGAAAAAATGAGCAACAAATGGCTATAAACTACTATCCCAAGTACCCCAATCTTGAGCTCACATTCAGTTTACCAGCCCATTCAAACCCCACTGTACTCACTCTTCTTCTTCAGGATAAGGTGCCTGATTTACAAGTGCTCAATAATGGACACTAGATTTCTCTCAATCCCATTCCTAATTCTTTGGCTATCAACATCGGTGATCAATTACAGGTTCCATCTATCTGCTTGGCACTCTAATTAATCAATCCCCTCTTTTGATTTAATTTTTCATTGGTAGAATCCAACAAAGTAAAGGGAACAATGGTGTTTGTTGTTCACATTTTCAAGTCTTCCATTGTTGATTATCAATTTTCCTTTGGTTTTTGAATTGAATGATTTTTTTGATATAGGCATGTAGAATGCTTTCTGTAGTATTATCTTTGCTGGAGTGGGGTGAGAAAACATTGTTCACCCCACCCAATCAAAACGTTTCCCCATCACCTTTCTGTCAAGTAAAAATTTGGCAAGTGTAACTGTTCATCCTGTGATAATAGTAATGAATTGTCCTGCTTTGGGCTTCATCCTCATCCCCTTTCCTGCTTTGGGCTGCGTTTTCATACCCAAATGATCAGAAATTTTTGGTTGTTGTGTTCAACAGATAGGAAAACTAGGCACAGTTAACTTCTGCAGAGCCTACAAGTAAAGACAATGCAGAGTTTAAACTCCTGGCCATGAAATTCCTTGGGGAATTCTTTCACTAGTATAATTCTGACCTGTGAAACAGTGTGGAGAAAATGCCTCCTTCCCGGGCTCTAAGGTGTTCACTTGCAAGGGACTGCCAAGTGGAACGGAAAAAAAGGGGATGAAGTCTGTAGATCACCCCACATGCTACGGATAGGGATATGACACTAACCTTTCTCTATTCTAGGATATTCAGGCAAAGGAAAAAGATAGTTTCGTGCAACATTCAGGCGATGATTTCACAGCAAAGCCACCTTAAAATCTTCTTACATCAATAAGTGATTACCACATATCACAGACAAGTGGTTCATCACCTGCAGCAAGGTGTGGATTTTCTCTTTCATCAAGGCCTCGAAGTGAGGCTAGAAATAGATCAAGGCAACAGTCTATTTCCCCAAAAGTTTCTAGAAGTGTGAGCTCTTCGAAGAGCCATGATTGTGATCATTTTAGCTCCCAAAGTAAGGGATCTACAGTTTCATCTTGTGAGGATGAGATGGATTCCATTCAATCTGCATTTTTAGGAAAAAAAAGAACAAGCACTGTGAGCATGGTAAATCAGCAAGGAACAAGGAAATAGGAAACATCTCCAAATAGCAAAATTCAGTCATTCTCCAAAAAACCTTCAAGATCAACATCAACAATTAATATTTCCCAAAGCTCTGTGCGAAAGAGATCCTTTGACTCTACATTGCACCAAATGGTATGTCTCCTATCTTGGAGTATTGGTTTTTTAAGCTTGCAGTGATGTTGTTAGCTCTAATTGCATGGGTTTCCATTTTTCGTTGTTTGACACAGCAATATTTTGTTATATCCTTTCATGTATTTGGATTCTACTTGATTCTTGTAAAGTGAAAGCTTAAGGGTGTTATTCCTAACTGATAAGATTGGGATATCATTGGTATCAATCATTGCATGGAAGCAAGGCATTGCCTAATTTAGGGTTGTTTTGAGTTTGATTTTCCCATGTGTTGATCTTTTTTTGAGGCTTCAAGTTCAAACATATGCACTAAAATGCAGTTGACATCAAAACTTTGAGCCATCTCCAAATGTTCTAAATACCAAAAAGGTACTGTAAGCTAAGCTAAAATTGTTGAATATGAGTTGTGAGAAAAACAGTAAAAAAGTCATGATTTTATACCATATCTATGGTATTATGGCATCTACATACTCTATTTGACAAACATATGATCAACCAAAGACTCGTTGAGATACACATTAAAATAACATAAATGTTGAAAATATCCAATGCTCCCAAGTCCCAACTCAACTGATATCTGACATACATGTAATCTTGAGAAATTATGTTATGAGAAAATAGTGGCGGGCTTTTCTTAGAAGTTAGATAGTTAATATAATACTAGTCTAAGTTATAGGATATCAATTTATGCACATCTGCTTGTCATTTGGTGTAAATGTTACAACATTCTATAAGAATGGAAAATTTGGATTCAAGCACTTACTGAAGTAAAGTAGGAAAAACCTTCTGGAAACCTTTTTCTAGCTTGTAAATGTTTTGAATTAAAATTATGTAACAAAGGAAAGGATCGTTTATGTTTTAGTTCCAATGATAACTATTGGAACAACAGGTGAAAAATGCCTCAACTTAGGAAGCCACTGCACAGTCATTGTGGAACTTATGTTAGACAACGATTTTAGTAAAAAATACATCCTCACATCAAACTTTAAAGATATTATATTTGTTTGGGTGGAAAAAATGTGTCTTCTCACAAGTTATTTAAAATAGAACCCAAAATAAGATTGCATAAAGCACAATCCACATAAAACAAACCTTTTTGGTAATATTCTCATAGCTTTCCTTGCTAATAAGAGAAAATGCTAGATTAAAAACATCTGCTCCCCTCTGTTAGCGCTTGAATCTACCTTAGGCTGAAATAAGGAAAAAATCAAGGCAACATCAAACCAAGCTCAGCCTCGTAGCTAGCCCTACGAGGACAGGAGAGGGCTCTCTCCAGTCAATCTCGATAAAATGAGCAATAGGGTGCGAGATGACTTAAAATGGGAACTGATTTTAGGCTAGTAAATAGATAGGAAGGGGTATTTTGATAAATGACTGGGTTTCTGGGTAGTATGGGGACAAAGGACAACATGAGCAGGGAAATTAAATAAAAGACGCAGATATCTCATGAGGCAAGATAGGCAAGAGCTTAAGCATCCAAATTGAAATTATATGGAGTGGAAGGATTGTTAAGGAAGCTGAAAAGGGAATTTATAAATGAATCCTTTCCAGACAGAAGAAGAAACACAAAACATGAATGCTTCTCCAAGGCAGAGAAATACATTGGATTCCACCCTTCTTACTCAGAAGCATTCAAATTGTAATGATTATTAATGAACTTTGAAACATTACAGGATACATATGAAAACAAAAAGAAGAAACACATGCTAAGTCGTTACCACATGGATCTTATGAAATAGAGCTACAACTTTCATTAATTCTCTGTCAAACAACTATACAGTGAAGCTTTGTATTTTTCTCCCACACTTCTGCCAGAACTCTCCAACCCTTTACAAATCATTTGCAATACAATAAATAAACTCAACTAAAAAAAACAAATCGACCAAAATAAGGGATGGTTTTAATGATCATTAACAAACATAGTTGAAGAACCAATCATTGTTCTGAAGACAGAACAACGTTCCCTTGAAATCCTCTGATGACCAACTAAAAGACCAAATCTAGAGCGTATAGCCTTTGAAATGCCACTGAAGTCATAAATAGGAAATCGATCCTATTTCTCTGCTTATGGTTGATATCTATGTTCTAATTTTGGCTTTCAGTCTTTAACTACCATTTTTCCATCTGTCATTTGAATAAAAACCAATTTTTAATAAAATTAGATTTAAACTAAATTTCTCCCTTTTTAGCAAAGTCTGGACCATTTGGGAAAAGTGTCCAGCAATACGCATTTACCCATTTCTACGTCCTGCAAAAGTGCTAGAAGGAATTGATTCCCATCAGCATCAAGGAGCCTGTTGATTATTTCTTGCAGTAATTCATCTTCCTCTATTGTTGTCGGTAGCTTTGTAATAAGGTTTTCACATCTCTCTAGAAGCCACTTTATTGACAATTGTGTCATTTTCAACAGATATTTGCAATCCTGAAAACACAAAATGCCCAATTGCCTTGCGAAGATTTCGTGGTGCTATATGATATCGTAAAGCAGCTAGCAAGGAAAACGAAGGTTTGCCATCCCACTGCAAATAAAGGTGATTCCTCTCCCACTGTTTCACAGTCAACATATCCTGATCCAAGTCAATATAAATCTTGTATTTGTATTGATCGTAATTTTAGCCAGTCTACCATCATCTTCATCAAACTGGAGTAGGAAATTCAAGTGAAAAATATCAACCATAAAAATAGTTACCCTCCTTTCAAGATGGTTGGAACTATTAAATTCATGACAGCCAAATGGAGGAAATATTAAATTATTGTTTACAGATTCAAGTCACATGGGTCACAGCCTTGAAGGGGTTGAAGTTTTTTGCTGAACGAGTGCTCTCAGATGTTTTCTCAGAATTTTTCCAGACTCCGTTCACGGAATGGAATCCACAAATGCCACTCTTCTTATCTTCTTGTATGGAGCCACCTGTCTGCCAACAAATTCCATCACATCCTCTTCTGTTAGATTTCTTTGAGGCTTCCTCTCTATAAATGCCATTGGAATTTCACCTGCTTCTTCATCTGGGTATCGTATTACTGCAGAGTCTTCAATTTCTGGATTGCACAGCAGAATCTCTTCCAATTCGACTGGTGCTAACTGGAGTCCCTTGCATTTGATGAGCTCTTTTAGTCTGTCTACAATATACACATGCCCTTCCTCACTGATACGAAAAATATCTCCAGAGTGCAACCAACCTTCTGAATCTATAGCCGATGATGTAGCTTCTTTGTTCTTATAGTATTCTTTCATGACCACAGGGCCTCTGAGGCATAATTCACCTCTTCTGTTGAGAGGCAAGGGCTTCCCTGTTACAATATCAACCACCTTAGCCTCCACGTTGGGAACTAGTATGCCTATTGAATCATAATGCTTGATGTCGTTTCCTTCACTCTTTATGACTGAACCACTCATCTCAGTCATTCCATACATCTGTGTGTTTTTTTTTATCATGAATTAAGGACGCAGTTCTCTTTTTCTAGAATCCACTCACCAGCCAGATCAGGACGTTCCACAGCAATAGAAACTGCTACCATATCACCCTTCTCTACATGTGCACTGCAGGCCAATACACTTGGAGTGGAAAGATTGTTTGAATTCGAAAAATCGCAGAGCGGTGATGAAATTTGTGCTGACAGGCTCAACGCGTCATGCACAAACCCAATGCACTGTGTTGGTTTGGTGCGCCGCGCCAGTTTTAACACTGCCAAATATTTCCCAGTGCGCCGCACGCATTCTATGCGTCGTGCCCTATTTTCTCCACACGGTCAGCCCCTTTCAATTGACAGCTTTGTTCTTCAAATTTCAAACTCGATCTTCTCCTTAGGATTTATGGCCCCATTTCTTTATCCTTGGACTCCAACAATTTTTTTCGAAATATTTACAACACTTCCAGGCTCATCTAAGAACATAATACACTGCAAACTTTGGTAAATTTTAACAAGGAGATGAAGAACCTCAGATTTGTACTTTCTTATATGAACAAATATTTTAAAGACATTAATGCAATAAGACAACATCCCAGAAACATTGTCACTCTTCACAATTTCCTCTAGTTTAGGGTCCATCTGAAGTGTCCCTTCATTTGATTCTACTACTTTGTTTCGGAAAGGTGCATATTCATCTATGGATTTGAAAAGTAAAGCAAGCACATAGTCCGAATCCTCTGAAACATTGAACAAGCTTCCAACACCTAATGCATAGGATAAGGAATCATTAAGCTCCCCGAGGTAATAAAAAACCTTTGAAACGACCAACGCTGCAAGTTGCCTTTGATCAAAGGCTTCATCTTCATATAAGCTTTCTCTGAGATTTGAGCAGCCTTTTGGCACTTTGACATTGAAACTCTGTTTTACAATTTCCTTCTCTGACCTTCTTTAGCTGAAATTATGGTTTTTCTGTTGATTTTTTTGAAGGGATAGGAGCTGCTAAAATCTGGCAAGATGACCAAGCCTGCCTGAAGAACTGTGAAACTCGAAAAACCTTATCAATCATGTTTTAAAAAAATTTAATGATTTCTTCTTCAAAACTCTATTTTGAAGAAGAAATGTCCTTCAGCATATTAATGATGAGAATTTTGAACTGAGAACTTATTGAAATCATCCTCATGGCCTGTGGGCATTTATCAAACATGTCAGAAGACTGAACCATAGACTCAGAAACTAAAAGACTCTTTTTGACCAAAATAATCATTAATGACTGCAAATGATGAGAAATGAACTTTGGTGAATTTGACTCTGACGGAGGACTGACAAGACCAAGTCTAACACCCTGTAGCTCAAAGCTCTTAATCTATTGTAGTCCTCTTGACCTGTTCCACCAAATTTTCACAGAGGGCGTAAAATCTAAACTCCTAGAATGGTTACTCTTTGAAATAACTAGAAATGCACATAAAATGACTGTTTAAGAACTTTAAATCCAAGAAAACACATATAGGAAAATAAATGCATCCTACAGTTTAACATGAAATATAGAATGTCCTTAAACATAGACTACCAAAGAACAAGAAAATCTTGGACAATAACTCTGATTCCACCATTAGGACCTATTGTACCCCACAGACCGAGGTTCACCGTGTTGCCATCTACCACAACATTTTCACTGAAGTTATCAAAAAATTTGGTACATAGTCCTGAGATCCACCATAAAAACATATAATTAATATTGCAGCCTCAACTAGACATTAATAAAGTAAATTAAGACCAATTCCAAATAACACCAAAAGTTGAAATATGCACAAATATTTTCACTTTTCAGTTAATTTATGCCATTATGTTCATTAAAATACTGCCCATAAACTCCTTTAAAACCCTTTCACAAACAAAAAACTATTAAAAGTACTTGTCTTTATCTATTTTCAAAACATAGTGAAAAGGATAGAAAATCTCTAGATTGAAATCCAGCAAAATTTTCCCTAACTTGGAAGCACTAACGCTTAAATCAAGAGATCTATTAAGTAATCTCTGCCACAATAAATTCAGACACTGGCCGATAATGTCTTTAAAATCTTTTCTGTTGACCAAAAACCATTAATTTATCTTGTTTTTCCCAAACGTGTCGATTGTATCATGTTTGCCCGGCCATGCACGTTCCGAACATTTGTTTTCATTATAAAATGTACCTCCCTCATAGAAAAGCATCCAAAAGGATAATTTTCTCCATGTTATCAACTTCATCTCTATACACCATTGCTACCCATTTAAATTTTTTTAATAACGTTTCCCTTTACAATCTCCATTGAAGGAAACACCCCTTACAAGATGGTGACATTAAATTGCAAGGGGCTCTGCTGTCGATTAGAAGCGCTGATGACAGGCCTTATTCAAACAGCTGGCCAACTCTGTTTTTGAAACATACGAAATACTGATACTGAACCAAATCCCATCTACTTGAAGTCCCTAAGCATCCTTAATAGAGGCGTTAAATTGGTGAAAATGTGCGAGAAAACCAGCCCTCTTAATACTCTCCAGAAACTGAGATATACTTTTGAAATCCACCAGCTAGAAAAGGACATCCGTGACTTCGTTCCGTACCAGATGCCTAACCAATTATCTCTTGAGTTGAAGAATATCATATCAGAGTTCAAGTGTCTTCATCATTTGTACGAGTTAGAGGCAGTGGATGAGAGAAACCTGAATGAAACAATCATTCCCAGGCCCACCAATGATCTTGATCAGAATGCCATGATGTTAGAACAAATGGGTTCACATGCTATGTTTGATGGAGCTTTTGAAGAAGCTTCTTATACTTCTAATTGTAGTGGTTCAGTGAAGTCTAATTTTGTAGTGGGACTGGAAAATAATATCTGGAATTTGAAGAGGATTCTAGGACTGGAAGACCCTTGTGACAACCTGAGATCGTTCTATCATCCGCACAACAACCTCTACCAGGCTTTATGAATTTCCATTGCTAGATGATGCTGATGCTCTGCCCCTTTTTTTCTTTTGGGCAGAAATCAATTCCAAGTAATGCGAACAACCAGCTAGTCAAGCAGGTAATGCAATTTATATGCAATATATTATTTTACTAAGTTTGGTTCAATTTAATTATTGTGACACAGTGTTCTCCTAAATGTCCCTAATTACAAGCAAATACTACAATGGCATATCATATCAGGATATCATTATAGTTTTACATAATTCCATATTAATAATTACTATGCTCTTAACAATGGTATTGGTAATCCATTAAAATAGATTCTAGCCATATACTCAATTATATATTCATATTCATAAAACAATAAAAAAAAACCTATGAATGAACTTTATACTTATCAGGAAATTATTCATGCTTTCAAAAACTTTTTTTTTTTGGTATTTTATTGGTTTCCACCTACAGAATTTTCACTAGTGTTGCTAATGTATGAATCATAGGTGCAAGAAGAATGTAAAGGTCTGCCACTTGCTCTAAAGGTGATCGGAAGCTTTTTGTATGGTCAGCCTCATCCGGCCTGGGAGGGTGCCAAGAAAAAACTCTTAAAAGGGGAATCAATATCATACTATCACAAATAAGGGCTTCTTAGATGATTGGAGACTAGTATTGATGGCCTGGATGAGGAAGCACGGGAGTGCTTCTTACACTTGGGGTCATTTCTAGAGGCTAGAAAGATATCGGTGGATGCATTATTGGATATTTGGATTTATGTGCGAAATATGGAGTGGAAAGATGCTTTTGTCATCTTTTTAGAGCTTGCAAGCATAAATTTGTTGAATTTAACAAGAAATCTCAGGTAAGTGCCTTCATTTCTAACTGTTGTGTGCTCAATATCATTTGATCATAGCGTCCTATGTCTTATACATTGTGTTGTCTTGGTAATTGGATGTAGTAGGAGCCAAGCAATCAATTATGGCAGTGCCTCTAAGCTCTAATTTTTTCAACATGATGTAATGCGAGACTTGGCCCTATATTTGGCACTCAAGGTAGCATAGTTGGTAGGAAGAGGTTCCTTATGCCTAAAAATGAAGACAGTAAGAAATTTAATAAAATTTCCTATTTCGATAGACCATAGACCTTTAATAATATCTAGGTGTTGATCATTGATTCAAAATTTCTTAGAAAATATATGCAATAACCTATAATGTTCTAATCTAGCTTTCCTTCTATGGTTCACCTATGTAGGTGCAATGGAAGGCGATCAATGGTGTGAGATGAATTTTGGTGAGGTAGTGGCTTTGGTATTACTCTTTTCTGCAACCAAATACTTTCTTCCATCATTTTTGAGTTACATGAAGAAACTGAAAGTCCTCATAGTGTTTAATTATAGGTACAAGAAAGCCACAGTGAACGGTCTACCAGCCTTTTCTTCACTTACTCATCTTAAGTCTATTCACTTGGAGAAGTTGAATGTGCCTTCACTTCAAGAGCACAGTAAAGTATTGAAAAACTTGGAGAAGATATCTCTGACATTATGTGAAGGGCTTGGAAATATGTCCAGGTTCAACAGCTCCTAGTCAAGCCTAAAGCTTCCCATAATCCGAGATTTTAACTTGGACCACTACCGTGATTTAGAGGAGTCACCCCGTGGTATCTATGACACGTCTTCTGTTGAGAAGTGTTCTATCACTAGCTGCCACCTTCTTAGTGGTCTATCACTTAGCATAGTTCTTACTGAAAATTTTTCTTTGGATTCAGTAAGAACTTCAGTGACTGAACACTCTCCTGATCCTAGGTGTACAGATCCCGAGTCTTGACAATTGTCTCTAGGCTCATATTTAAACTCAAGGGAATTGAGATGGGTATTTAGAGATTGATTCTGCACAAATTCATGCTCCGTAGGCTCTTGAGGGACTTTGGATATGTCACAGTTTGTCCCTGCAACCTCACATTCCATAAGCTCTTCAGGAACTCTAATTACTTTACAGTTTATCTGCATAGCTTCATGTTCCATAGGGTCTTCAAGAACTGTGGTTACTTTACAGCTTGTCTCCTCAGCAGAATTTGGACCAATCTTGGTCATTTTAAAGATATTATCTCTCTGGGATATCAAACAATTTCCTTTGTCTTCTTGTTCCTCATATTTTTGTTCCTCCATTCTCTGTGGATAACTGTAATCTCTGTTATCCTCTGTAATGTGTTGTGTAACCAACTCCAAAAATAGAAGAAATGAGATATCAATGCCTTAGAAATAAGCCACTTCGAGGGGGAAACCTCCAATACATTACATGAATGATCAATTCTTGGATGATACAAATGAACAAAACCTCCTTCTATAAATAGGAGTCCATGGGGCCATAATATAATCCTAGTGGGGCCACAATGTAATCCTAGCCGACCTAACAATAATAAAGTAAGGGCACAATAATAAAAATATGGGGGTTACAGTGGTACAATAATAACAATAAGGGGGGCTACACTAACATAATAAGGGGCTACACTATTAATATAGGGACTTAACATGCCCCTCTCCTTCAAACAAGTGTTGTCCTCAATGCTTGATTATTTCTTGATGCTTCAGTATAAAATTCTCATCCTCCCATGTGAAATATTCTATAGGAAAGTTCTTCCACTTGCTGAGATACGCTGAAATTGATCGTACTTGTCGAGTTCTTGTTTCTATGACTGCTTCATAACTTCTTTCGATGTGATGTTGATCTTCTTGTTGTTTCATTAGATTCTGCACCAAAGTTGGGTTATCCTTTGAGAGTTGGAGAACTTGTTGTTGATGCTCGATGTGATCTTCCACTAATTTATCATCCATATTTGCTATTTTTTGATCCTTCAAACCATCCAACTTAGCCTCCATTTCTGATTTTAAACCATCTATTTCATCTTCAATTGTTCTTCGTAAGATTGAAACTTGTTGCACTTGGTACCGTAATTTTGATATCTCATACTTCAATTCTTCCTCTTCATGTGTCATAGTATAGATTTCTGAGGGCATAATGAGTGTTGAATTATTTTTAGGAGGCATCTCAGAACCCAATGCTGAAATATATGCTCAATAGGCCCTTGGAATCACTTCAAACTATTTTTTCAAACAAGATTTATGCAATTCGAAAAAACAAATAAACACCTTTTACTTGCTTTGAGGAGCTCGATATTAAAATTGTATTATCTCTGTGATTGTGGATCTTCAATACCTGAAATTCAGCACTGAAGTAGCCCTCTGAATTCTCTTTTGAATTCCATGTATGACTCGATTTTGATTTCAAGGAGACGAAACCAATCTCCCACAAATGACCTAATTTTGGACCGGTTACTGGTTCGTAGAGCGAACTTGTACCACTTGCCACGTGCTCGTTTTGTCTTTGTCTCCCAAATTTATATCCGTAAGAAACTATGCCGGGTAATTGGGGACCAATTTTGACTAAGACTCCATCCAATTCCGCAGAGAGAGTTATTGAACTTTTTCCTCCTACCATCACCCTCTTTGATGAAATTCAGAGCCCCAAAGCACTACCTTCCACAGATCATATCTCCAAAAATATTACGAACCAAGCTCTGAAATTTTTTGACGAATTTCCTCAAGATTCCAGCTTCGCACCATGCAAATTTCAGATTCTAAACCTTCGCACAAAAAAATTTATAGCGCAGATGCCACGATGACCTGTTTAGGAGCCTGAAAAAAGACCTAACTTCCACAGATCATATCTCCGCAAATATTGCGAACCAAGCTCTGAAATATTTATAAAATATTCCTCAATATTTCTGCTTCGCACCCTAAAAATTTCAGCTTCTGAACCTTCGTAGAAAAAAAGTTATAGCGAAAATACCACGATGACCTGTTTGGAGCAGCGAAACCCTAGAATCCAAACCTCTGATACCAAATGTTGTGTAACCAACTCCAAAAATTGAAGAAATGAGATATCAACGCCTTAGAAATAAGCCACTTCGAGGGGGCAACCTCCAATACATTACATGAATGATCAATTCTTGGATGATACAAATGAACAAAACCTCCTTCTATAAATAGGAGTCCATGGGGCCATAATATAATCCTAGTGGGGCCACAATGTAATCCTAGCCGACCTAACAATAATAAAGTAAGGGCACAATAATAACAATATGGCGGTTACAGTGGTACAATAATAACAATAAGGGGGGCTACACTAACATAATAAAGGGCTACACTATTAATATAGGGACTTAACATAATGTGAACAACAGTAATAAAGTGATAAATTTTCCCTAACTTTATTACTGTTTTCACTTCCGACGTTTAATTTGCACCTCTCGGTGCAAATGCTAGTTCTATTATTATTTATTTTTCGAGATCAATTAACATTTTGTATTAAAATTTTTAAATATCTCTTAAAATTGTTGGAATGCTAATTTCTAACTTTTCACTTTCTAAAAGCTCCATAATTATGGATGATTGTTTTACTGGTATTGTTTTCTACTTCAATGTTTTTGGCTTAATGCAAGTTAGTTTGAAAAATCTCTTAGATTATAATCCAATGATTGACTGAAGTTCTAAAATTATGATAGGTCAATCTTAGCTATTTTAACGAGTCATTGAAAGTTATTGGTTATCTTGTTAGATTTCTATTTCCTATATGAAGCTAGTGACTGTGAGGATGGCCATATGGTGGGTATTTCTGATCAAGGGTTTGACCTATTCATTTTTATAAAAATATTTTCATGTCAAAACTATTGTCTTCAACATGTATAATTGAGGCTGGATCCAACTTTTCCCTTCTTGACATATCTTCTAATAGTGTCCTATTTTCTCCCCATGGTGGATAAAATAAAATTCAGCGTCAACTATTTGGTTTTCCTTGCTTGCAATATTGATTCAATATAGAAGTAGGATGTCTAAAGCGGTAGAGGAAGATATGAAGCTACATCATACAAGGTGTTTGCATGTGCTGATATTATAAGAAAGGTCTTGTGCCAACTTGCACTTCTAGTACATTCACATGGAGACGAAGTTTCAAAGATAATTTAGTTCCAAATTTATTATACTTAGGCTATAAGTTATAATTTTAATTTCAGTGAAGCATTGACCATTAAGCTAAAAGCATCAAATTAAAACCAAAGCTAAAACACTGGACTATTGCCTTGTTGTGTAATATTCCAGATTAACGAGTTTTACATAATTCCTGAAAGTTGATGAAAAAGGCTAGAATGATGACACTAAGATTTAAAAGATGTGTAAAATAACTTGTAATCATGATTTTTTTGCTACCCAGCCACTTAGACTTTTCTGACTTAACCATAGGAAATTCATTCTATTGTGGAACTGCACTTTGTGATCATATGGACCAACCAGACATATGCCACTACTGTTTAAACAAGTTTTATTATTTTACATCTGTTTTCCAAGTCTAACGCATTAGCTTAGATGATGAAGGTTTTAACAAACCCCAGGACTGCATTTTCCCGTACAAAACAATAGTTACAAGTAAATTCTGGTTTTCTTATGTAATATTTAACTCCTGTATGAGACTGAAGTGATAATTTTTTTGCTTGAAATGTTTTATGTGTAAAGATATTTTCCTAGTTTGTTAACTTTAAGCAGGTGCACATTATTTTTCTTTAATATTACTTTGGTTTTGTAGGTGAACATATTTAAGGATGTTGCAGTTCTAATGATCCAGTATATTGACCAAATATGTGGTGAAGGATTTGAAATTAAGTATCTAAATATTGGAGGAGGTTTAGGCATTGATTACTATCACAAGGGTGAAGCGCTTCCTACCCCTAAGGATCTTATAAATTCTGTAAGTCCTTAAAGTTTTTAAGCATTGGCTTAAACTAAGTTAATTTTATTCAAACTTACACTCCTTTTTTGCCCAAGTTACTGTGCTGGCCTTGTTACAGCTATTTTTAGAATATATATAGACACTTTAAAGATGTATATTTTCACCATTGGTTGTTTCTTCAAGGAAGAGAGCTGGTATTATCTAGAAATCTTACACTCATTGTTGAGCCTGGGAGATCTCTTGTTGCAAAATCTGGTGTTCTTGTGAGTCAAGTTGTTGGAGTCAAGACAAATGGTAAAATTAACTTCATTGTAATTGATGGCAGCATGGCAGAGCTTATTAGGCCTAGCCTTTATGGAGCTTACCAAGTTATTACATAAATTTGACTTAGGGCAAACCCAGCTTTTTTTGATGATGCATGATTGAAGGGATGATCATTTCCAAATGAATATAGAAGGGATAATTTTTCCTAATTTTGTAGTCTCCTTGTTGACAGGAAATATTACTGGTATTGAGATTCCCAGATACTAAATAGACTATTCTTTCTCATGACAGGCACACAGTCTGAAAGTTGTGATATTAATCATAAAGTGATTTTGAGATTTTGAGATGTTTCTAACTGATATTCTTCTTGATACACATCACATTGAGCTAATTTCTCCACCTGCCCCAAAGGCAAAAATTCAAACTTTAGATGTTGTTGGGCCTGTCTGAGAGTCTGCAGAATTTTTAGGAAAGGACAGGGAACTTCCAACTCCATAAATGGTGGTTAGTTATAGCAAAATAATTATCACACCTAATATACATGCATGATGAGAAGGAATTGATTTTCCAATATGATATTTAATTGTTTCTAGAATTATTTTGTGATGCTTCTTTGAAGGCCTACACTTATGGCTTAGCTTTTAGTGGCCATCCTCTTTCAGTGGGCAGGAATGGTGGTCCATGACGCGGGAGCTTACTACATAAGTATGGCATCAACTTACAACTTAAGAATGAGGCCAGCATAATACTGGGTAAGTTGAGTTGTGAATGCATATTTTTGTTTCTAGATTGGAGTGAATGATATATTTTTAAAGCTTGACAATGTTGATTTTGACGATTGAGAGAATTCTAGATAGATTCAAGATGATGGATCAGTTAAAAAGATAAGACATTCTAAAACAATTGTAGGTGCTTGCTATAACTCATGACATTGTTGACCATCTTGTCTTATAGTGTACAAGAATAGTCAGGGTCTTCTTGTCAAGTTTGCTAGGCTATTGGGTAGTTGGTGTTGAACTTAGGATCTTGAAAATTACAAAATTTTGGTTTGACGTTAACAGATTTTGATGTTAACAGATTTCGATATGAATGCTTTTAGAGTAAAATGTAACTGAAGATAAACTTTTCATTTTCCTCTTCTAGGCTATTGGTGTCTTCTCTATATGGATTACTTCATAGAGTGTATTTGTATAGCAGTTTATTGAAGGTGTTTGTATGACATATTTTAAAGTTGTTATAAGGCAGTTTTGAACCAGCTTTAAAACAATCTTGTAGCAGCAATTGAAATTTTTTTTAAAAAAACCTTTAAATACCCCTTTCTAGCACATTGAAAATCTTTTGATGATGGATTTAGAGCAGGTTTGAATATTTAGTTTCGACAGTTATTTGAATCATTTGAAGAGCTAGAGAAATCTCCTTGGAGCAACTATTGAAGGATCTTCGATACCATCATTACTATGCCATTATTCTGGGACAATTATATTAGTGCTCCTTTATGTTAGTGTAACTTTCTTTTAAATTTTAACCTCCTATTACATTCTTTTAAAGATATATAGGAACTAAAATTTCCATATATTTCACTTAATTATTATTTTCCCCACTCCCCGGCATCACTTTGCACCTCTCAGTGCAAATGCTAGTTACATAGTCATTACAAGGAAGACCTACCTAGTTACACTCTTCAAAATTATAACTATATATAATTTTGATATTTATAGGTTGGAGATTGTACTATTTTCATTGGAGGATGCTACTATTGATGCGCACAAGGCTCTTGAGTTACTTGGTAGGATTCTCGCAAAATTGGTTGTTGAAGGGATATTCTTTATTCAAGATATAACAAGGGAAATCAAGGATGGAGGTACATAGCCAGGAAGCTTATTAGAAACGAGGGGATTTTGAGGTATTTCTCAAGAATAAAATTTCAAGGTAGTCTGCTCACAATTTTAATGCCTGATAAATTTTGTGGTTTATTTGTGATCTCTCATGTTGACTAGTGAATGGTTGGTTAGTTTTTAGCTTGTGCTCACATTTGTTGGTTCCTGAAGCATGAGCACTTTATAAAAAAAATAGGCAAATTCAAACAACACAAATGGTCTACTAGCTCTCTTTTCATTTGCTAATATTATAATGAAGTTTTATTAGAGGCACTATTTGTTTGTTTATTTTGGTTATAAAAGGGTTTTCTCTTGGTTTTATGTGATTTTCAATTTATCGTATGTGGCATGTTGAGAAATCGGAAAGAATAACGTGATATTTATTTTGCATAATTTGATGTTGAAGTAAAATTTCTTTGACATTGTTGATGTTAAGGTATATGTTGTATAAACTATTTATAGTCTAATTTATGTTATATTCTAGTGTTCATTGTCTTTCATTTCTTATAATGCATTGCATTTTCTTTTGTTTTCAGAAAATGAAATCAGTATTGATGTTAAGAAGCATGGATTGAAAAAAGAGAAGAGCAATAACATTGGAGCGACAAATACAAAAGGAGAGAGGAGAACTGGTTTGGTGATACCCTTAAAAGCAATATCTCGCATAAGACACACATATAAAGACTGATGATCAAGTCTTCAGAAATGGTGAATTCACCTGTAATGCCTTGACAACACAACGATAATGTTTTGAAGTGATGAAACATCATTCCATGTGTAAATTTTAGTCCAACTAATATAAAGTTAGAAACTCATATTATAATATTTTAACATTTAATATAATATAATTTATGTGGTTGAAATTATTTATAGTTGCACTTGATGTTGTTTAGTATTGTAATTAAAATATGAGACTTTGTGTTTTCATATTAGATGAACATGCACATTGTATGACATTTTCTAAATCATACAAATTAATTTGTGTTGATTAATAATGAACACAAATAAAATGAATATGGGACTAAATTAGTCATTTAGAATGATTATTAATGAAAGAATATAAACTACTAAATTAGTCATTTATATAATGAATAAATGGCTACTGTAAATGATAAATTTGTGACTACAAATGATGACTAAATTTTGCATATATACGACTATTAGTATCTAATTTACAGTATCTTATAACACGACCAACATGTGGTCATAGTTCTTTGGTCATTAATTGGTTTTCTCGGGTGATCATATAGTAATATATTTTGTTGTATATTTGGTCATTAATTGTGACATTTAATGACAAAATGAAAGACCAAATCAATGACTAAATGAATGACTAAATCAGTGACCAAATGAATGACTAAATCAGTGACAAAATGAAAGACCAAATCAATGACCAAATCAATGACTAAATCAATGACCAAATCAATGACCAAATATAAAACTAGATAACAAAATTGAGATAACCAATTAATGACTAAGCTAAAAACAACCAAAAGTTGGTCGCATTATAAGATATTGTAAATTAGCTACTATTGGTCATTGACCGAAAAATAATCGTTTATATGCAAATTTTAGTCATTTTTTTAGTAACAAATTAGCTATTTTTTACTAGTGTAATGGTCAAGCAAATGCGGTGGTGGTTTAGAGGCTAGTAGAAACAAAATTTTTAGAGGGGGCCTCAAGTGGTAAGTGGTAACAGAGTGGGGGGTGTGAAATTATGAGAGGAAGACACATGGAGGAGTGGGAGGTATTGGATACCACCCATTTCAAGTCCCCCCCCCCCCCGCCTTATGATAAATTTTGAATGCTGCGGGGGAGCCTAAACTAGATAAGGGTTGTCGGATGTGGGGAAGAGGAGTGGAGGAGGAAAGGTGGAGGGAAATTACAGGTGGAAAACCCTTTGAAAAGGTGGTCGAGTCTTGTTGTTGTGCTTAGCCTCTTTTCTTCACAAAAAAATGCACAAACCACATTCGTTCGGACTTGAAAATATTTAGGCCTTTATCTAAAGTACATCACATTCAGGCCAAGATCGCACTTCGCACGGTGCAAGACTTAATTTTTCCTTAGCACTTAAACTTTAAAACTTGCGATGCGCAATTACGATCGGGCCCCACTGCATTGCACATCACACTTTCACGATTACAAAACATACCTCCATAGCTATCATTCAGAATTTGCGATTTTTGATGGCGATTAGGTCTCACCTGGCATCACACTTCACGTTCCAAATATTTTACATTATGATATATTCTTTCCTCCTCGGATGCAATTTAACACAGAAAAGGCTCTATATGAGGATTTTAAATCCTTTGGATTTTTCCTTTGAAACTACATCACATCCGGGCCTCCATCACACTTTGCCACTTTTAACGTTTAACCATAAAATTATCATGTGTGGTATGCGGGCAAGGTCCACGTCATCATGCCACGTCTCCTTGAATGTCACTGCCACATCATTGCCACATCACTTCCACATCATCATAAATTAACTGCAATTTGTGGGTCTAGGCACATCATCTTCCATGTCAGCTTTCTGCGCCATTGCCACTTCACTACCATGTCACTTTCACATTATTTTTCCATGTCATAGCCCACACTTCGCATTTTTCATTTTTATTACTTATCGCATTGCAACCTAAATAGTTTAACTTTCAATTTCTTAACATATAAATGCAAAAATTTCTGATATGAAAAATGAAATTTAATCTCCGTCATTGATAAATCCTCAGATCGAACGATGCTCGCTTCTCCTTTGTCATGGTTTTTCTGACTTTGGTTCTTTGGTTGCACTCATTCATTTATTAGTTTTTCATGGAATAATTTGAATCGTTCATTACTTCTTCCACATTTATGACTCGACCCAAATGTGCATGAGTTAACCCAATCACATTCATGATTTTGCCTTAACTTCTTCTCTGCTGCCTCTTCTTCCTTTGATTATTTCTTTGGAAAAGATTTTGAATATTGACATCAATGTGTAGTATGGAAAATTTGCAAAGATAAAGTACAAAGTCACCTTGTGATACTGTAAATTACAGGGTTCTAACACCATACACTCCTGGAGAGTAAGAAATTTCCAAATTTTCACCTCCATGATCCACTGTTATGCCACCAGGGACACCTCTGTGTTCCTTAAAGTGATTTTTCCAATATGATTTGGGAGGTGTATTATAGCCAGGTTGTTGGAAATTTCGTGGTTGAGAAAACAGTGGCAATTTCAGAAGCAATATATTGGCAAAACCTTCAACATGATGTCTGGAAGTACATCATATCCTGCACTGTCTGTGCCATTTCCAAACCAACCATCAAGAATCAAGGCCCATATAATTCGTTTCCTACCCCTAGTCAACCATGGTAATCGATCTTGATGGATTACATGTCAGGCCTTCCTTCTACCAAGCATGGTAATGACTGTGTTTTTGTTGTCGTCGAAAGATTCTCTAAGATGGCCATTATGGTGTCCTGCAAGAATAATATCACAAGAGAAGCCACTACTAAACTCTTATTTTAATGAGTGTGGGTACACTTTGGAATATCATAATCCATTATCTCGGACTAAGATATTAAGTTCCTCAGTACATTTTGGTTAAGTCTCTAGTCGATCTTAGACACCAAGTTCACTAAGTCCATAGCATTCCACCCCCAAACTGGTGGCCAAATAGAGGCCATCAACATGATTATCATACACATTCTGTAGATTTACAACTCTAAGAATCCATGCACATGGGATGAAAGCCTCCCCTATATCTAGCCCAGCTATAACCAGGCTCTCCACAACTCAACTGGCCATAAACCCTTTTAGGTGGCCTTGGGATTCCAGCCACTATGTCCCATTGATGTGGCCATACCATTTGCAACTACTCAGGAAGATTTGTATCATGTGTAGTCTAAAGCTGAAAAGACGAACAACTTCATTGAGCGCATTCAACACATCCACCACCGTGACATATTCGACAACACCAATTAAAATTACAATTAGTGACATGATCAACATCTAGTGGCACAGAATTTCAACATGGGCAACAAAGTTTGGCTGCATTTGTAGGAGCACATCATTGGGCCCCACCATAAGCTTCACCCACTCCAATATGGGCCATACACCATCACCAATGTTTTAGTGGAAAA